>JBBBVM010001117.1:0-412934 GCA_037355625.1 Petunia x hybrida
CAACGTTTGGAACTCCGAATGAGGAGAGTGGTCTTGGTATTGGTTGTGTTGACCTATCTTCTAGTAGTCCTAGCCTTCGTTGTGTGGACTATAATGATGAAGGACCTATTTTGGAGACCTTCCTTTGGAGTTTGTCCAATAAGGAGGATTGTCTTGGGTCGATTTGGGAGGTGAGGAGGTACCTCTCGGTGTGTGTATGAATGCTCTTAAGAAGGGGAGTGGAGTAGTCGATGCTAGTTGTGAGTTGAACTACTTTACTTACTCCATCTCATATGTAGAGCACACCTTGAGTGTTGAACATACCAAAGCCAATGTGTCACAATGTGATAAAATTGATTTGAAGGCTTGGTGTGTTGATGGTAAGCTTAGGGGTCATAGGACATTTGATTGCTATATGTTGCATGACTTTGATCTCTTTGCTTGTTTTGATGATGGGTGCTTGCTCTTTGTGAGCCAAGAATTTATTGTTTCCTTTGGGAACATGCGCTTTCTAATTGGCATTGATGCTTGGCTTATCACAAGAGTGTGTTTTCCACACTACTTGCACTTATTCTTGTTAAGCTAACCTACTTGTGAAGTAGGAAATTTTGGTTGTGCTTGCTTTGATTGTAGGTTTTGATGGTGTGATTTCGAGAACGAAATCCTTTCAAGAAGGGAGGATGATGCGGGCAAATCGGCCTAAACGACAACCATCAAGAACCAAGCTTGGAGAGCACAAAGGTTGCAAGTCAAGGCCTTCGGATGAGGTTCGAGAGTGCTTGAAGCCATGGACTTGAGCACACTTGAGGGAGGACCGACTACGGACCAAGGAGGAACACTTAGAGTCCATTTGAAGCCGTATCCACACCTCCCAGGAAGAGGCGGAGCGCCTAAAGATGAGGCGGAGCGCCTACAAAGGTCCAGAGAGCTGAGCAGCCTGAGGCGGAGCGCCTCCCATTCTGAGGCGGAGCGCCTCCCACTGAGGCGGAGCGCCTCCCTCTGAGGCGGAGCGCCTCTCACTGAAGAAACCCTGAGCGGAGCGCCTCCCGTTCTGAGGCGGAGCGCCTCACCCTGTTGTTTCTTGACGGGATTTTGTGTAAAGTTCCTATTTGCCCTTAAGTGGCCTTTTATGTCTTAGCCCACTTTGGGGGTATTTTAGTCAATGTCACTAGGAGTGTGGAAAAATTATAAAAGCCACACTTAGTGGTGCAAGGCAATTCCCGAAGGGAAGCTAAGACGACGCGGAAAGAAGAACAAGTAAGGAAGAAGATTTAAAGCAAGACAAAACTTGCTTATTTCAAAAGAACAGTGGGAACCTGTCCCAAACTCGATCGAAAGGGATACAAGAATCACCCTAACTATGCAACATCCTCAAGAGAACATTGCCTCTTGCAACTGAATGATTCAAGAGGAATGTTCAATCGGACTAACCGAAAGCCACAAGTCCTTAAAAGCCCTCACCGGGGTTTTGCTCACGACGGAGACAAGAAATGTGCTCGGCACTTTCATTCAATATCAATATCCAAAAACTAGCTGCTTACAATGTAAGGAAATAAGGTTTATATAGGAAATACTAAGGGTAAACTAGTAAATAGGTCACAGTCGACCAATAAAAATAAGCCACGCAGGGCTGAGTTGAAATGTGCTCGGCCGAGCCTTGGCTTCGGTTCTCGAATGTCTGCTCGAACACAATCCTCTTCGGGCGCTGGCTTAGCTTCGAACACATGTTGTTGTGTTCGGTTCTGAGCTGCCCGGGGTCAAGATGCTGTTCGGTAACCTTGTCCTCGGGCTCAATTTTGAAGATGTAGCCCTTGGTTTCATCACTTGCCCTCTCTCCGAACACATGCTTCTTCCCACATAGCAGTTGGATGCATGTCATGGAGCAGCTTAGCTTGACTTCGGGTGATTGTCTCCCCGGTATCAGTCATGCCTTCGGTGATGGCCTCCTCGGTTGATTGTCATCGAGTCCTTGATCAGCACTTTGAGCTGCATCATCCTCCCCTTCTTGAGAGGATTTCGTCCTCGAAATCGATTCATCCTCTATCTCCGACACTGGACCTACAACACAAGGAGCTAAATCAGCAACATGAAAGTGTTGGACACATTTATACTCACTGGGAGGTCGATAAACATAAGCATTGTTGTTTATTTTGCTCAGCACTTGAAATGGACCATCCCCTCGAGGAGCCAATTTCCCTTTCCTTAGGTTCGGGAATCGTTCCTTTCGGAAGTGAACCCAAACCCAATCTCCCTTTCTTAATTCCAACTTTTTCCGCCCCTTGTTTTTCTTCAAGGCAACCTTCGCATAGGCTTCCTCGAGGTTCTTCTTCGTCTTAGCATGTAACTCGAGCAGAAGCTTTGGCTCGGTGAGTACCTGCAAAATAAGTAACAACATCTCGAGGCAATGGGGTTAGATCAAGTGGAATTAAAGGATTAAAACCATACACACATTCGAACGGGGTCATGTTAATCATTCGATGCACCGTCGATTGTATGCAAACTCCATCATGGGCAAACGATCAGCCCAATTCCCAACCTGCCTTTGGGTCATTGCTCGAAGCAACGATCCAAGGGTTCGGTTACTACCTCGGTCTGTCCATCAGTCTGAGGATGGTGAGACGTCGAGAATAGTAACTTTGTGCCGAGGGCACCCCATAGACACTTCCAAAAATGACTCAAGAATTTTGTGTCTCGATCACTCACAATAGTACGAGGTACACCATGCAATTCAACACATTAGAAACAAACAATGCAGCTACATGCTGTGCATCATCACACTTCTTGCAAGGAATAAAGTGAGCCATTTTCGAAATCGATCAACCACAACGAAGATGCTATCATGTCCTCCCCCCGACCTCGGTAACCCCAAGACAAAGTCCATGGATATCAACCCAAGGTCGATCAGGCACAGGTAACGGAGTGTACAACCATGAGGGTTGGACTTCGATTTAGCTTTCTTGCAAACGAGACAAGCGTTGCAAAGCCTTTCCACATCTCGTCGCATTTTGGGCCAATGGAACTGCTCGGTCAAGATACCAAGAGTTTTGTCGACACCGAAGTGTCCCATCAGTCCACCGGAGTGAGCTTCTCGAACAAGGAGCTCTCTCCACGATGACACTGGCACACAAACCCTCCCATTCTTGAAGAGGTAGCCATCGTGCCACTGATATTTCTCAACCCTTCGGCCACTCAAGATCGCGTCACGAACGCATTTCAGCTTGGGATCGTCATCGTACATAAGCTTGATGCTTTCAAATCCCATGAGCCTCGAGGCGAGAGTGGTCGCTAAGGCAAATTTCCTTGATAGCGCATCGGCCACAACATTGTCTTTTCCCTTTTTGTAATGAATTACATAGGGAAAGCTTTCAATAAATTCAACCCATTTGGCATGTCTTCGGTTCAATTTCTCCTGACCTCGGAGATGCTTCAAGGACTCATGATCGCTTTTGATCACAAACTCTCGAGGCCACAAATAATGCTGCCAATGGGCGAGTGCTCGAACGAGGGCATACAACTCTTTGTCATATGTTGAATAATTCAAAGTTGCACCCTTAAGCTTTTCGCTAAAGTAAGCGATCGGTTTCGATTCTTGCATGAGCACTCCTCCGATCCCAACTCCAGACGCATCACACTCGACTTCGAATGCTTTGCCGAAGTCAGGGAGTTGCAACAACGGGGCAGAACATAGCCTCCGTTTCAACTCCTGGAAAGCCCTTTCTTGGGACTCTCCCCACACAAATGGATTATCTTTCTTTACCAGCTCGGTTAGAGGAGCTGCCACGGTGCTAAAGTCACGAACAAACCGTCGGTAAAAGCTAGCTAACCCATGGAAGCTACGAACTTGTGATACCGAGGTCGGAGTTGGCCAATCTTTGATGGCCTCGACTTTTGATTCGTCGACTTCGACACCATTAGCACTGACTACAAATCCAAGAAAGACTACACGATCGACACCGAAGGCACACTTTTTGAAATTAGCATACAACTTCTCTGCCCGTAGCTTTTCAAGCACAAGCCTTAGGTGTTCGACATGTTCATCCATGGTCCGACTGTAAACAAGTATGTCATCGAAATAAACGACAACGAACTTGTTTATGAACGGTTTTAGTACGTGGTTCATCAATCGCATGAATGTGCTCGGGGCGTTGGATAAGCCAAATGGCATTACCAACCATTCATAGAGACCGAATTTGGTCTTGAATGCGGTTTTCCACTCGTCACCGGGTTTCATTCGGATCTGGTGGTAACCGGACCTGAGGTCAATTTTTGTAAAGCATGAAGAACCACTCAATTCATCCAGCATGTCATCTAATCGAGGGATAGGATGACGATACTTTACCGTTATTTTGTTGACTGCTCGACAGTCAACGCACATTCGCCATGTTCCATCCTTCTTCGGAACAAGGATAACTGGAACGGCGCAAGGACTCAAGCTCTCTCGAACGAGGCCCTTGTTCAGCAATTCATCAACCTGCCGTTGGAGCTCTTTGGTGTCTTCGGGATTACACCGGTATGCAGGTTTGTTGGGGATTTGTCATCCCGGCACGAAGTCAATCTGGTGCTCGATTCCTCTCAACGGAGGTAATCCACCTGGCATTTCCTCGGGAAACATGTCCTTGAAGTCCTGCAAAACTTTACGAACAGACAAAGGCAAAGGGTTATCATTAGAAAAATCATCATTAGAGTTTAGAAGGATACCCTTGTGCACGAGGCAAATCATCATCTGACTGTGGTCGTTGCCTCGTAAGATCTCACCGGGTTGCATGATTGCACAGATTCCTTTCTCTTCGGCCGGTGAGTTTGTCTCTTCGGCCCCCAATTTTGCTCCCATCGGAAGCTTAGCTTTGGCCGCTTCTTTCAACTCTTTCATCCGTTTATAGTCCTCGGAGACTTGCTTTGGAGACAAGGGTTTGAGCACGAAGCTTTTCCCATCAAGCTTAATAGTGTAAGTGTTGGATCTGCCATTGTGAACAGCTGTTCGGTCATATTGCCACGGTCGTCCCAATAGCAAATGACAGGCTTGCATCGGCACCACATCGAAAACCATTTCATCTTGATACTCGCCGATCTTAAACTTGATCCACACTTGTTTGACAACTCTCAATTCTCCACACTCATTCAGCCATTGTAATTTGTAAGGGTGGGGATGCTTCATCGTAGGTAGTCCCATTTGTGAAACCAAGGTTTGGCTTACCACATTTGCACAGCTACCAGAGTCAATGATCATCGAACACACTTTCCCCCTCACTCGACATCGGGCATGAAAGAGGTTTTCTCTTTGGTTGTCCTCTTCTTCAAGGGTCATACAGCTCAAATTCCTTCGAACCACAAGAAACATTTCCGGATGATCAGCTTCGGCAGCCTCATGATCATCATCATTTTCAGCTCGGTCAGTCTCCTCGAGAATTTCCTCCTCGGTGTCACTCGCTTGCTCATGGACGGTTCCATCTTCGAGCAGTAGCATAGCTTTGCGAGTTGGACACTCTTTTGCCATGTGACCATAACCTTTGCACTTATGACACTGAATGTTTGAAGCACTGGGAGAGTTTAGTTGAATCTTACCTCCCACTTCTCTTGGTTGGTTAACGGTCACACCCCTCTCGAAGGGTCTCTTCGAATCTCGACCAGCATTGGCACTTGTTTGGTTAGGATTCTTCCATTCTTTACCTCGGTTCAAGGGAGTAGAAGTAGTGACTCCTCGATACCGGCTTGCCTTTTCTTCCTTAACCAATTTTTCAGCTTCGGTGGCAGCTTCGAACAAATCTTCCAACGTGTGGTACACGTGGAGTCTCAACTGAGATGACACATCCTTGGCCAAGCCACTTTTAAATCGGATAATGGCCTGTTCTTCGTCTTCGGTCAGATCAAGGTTCATTCGAACCTTTTCAAATTCGTCATGGTACTCTTGAACTGACTTCGATCCTTGTTTCAGCTCATATAACTTTTGCATTTGAGTTTGCCTGTACTTGGCACTCAAATATTTACCATCCATAGCTCTCAACAACTGTGGCCAAGTAGTGACTACTGGATAGTCATTTCTCCTTCTATGCCTTTTGACAGATTCCCACCATGTTGATGCATAAGCTTCGAACGAAGCAATGGCATGAGCTGCTTTTCTCTCCTCGGTCATCTCATTGGTTTCAAAGATGCGCTCCATTTTAAGTTTCCATTCAAGGTACTCATCGGGATCACTAGTTCCTTTAAAGGGAGGAATAGTGATCTTGACACTGTTCAGATTGGAGTCTCGAACACCACGAATCTGCTCGGGATACTCTTCATCACGATCATCAGCCTCACGCTCAATATTTCTTCCAAAATTTGCGCCTCGGCCTCGACCTCGGAAATTTCCACGACCTCGGTGAGCTTGCCCTCGATGAGCGAATGGCAACTCACGTTCATACTCGTCCTCGGGAAATTCCTCTTCATCAGCCTCTTCGGCTACAGCACCAAGGTCTCTTCGGATCCTTGGAGGTGGTAACCTCTCTCCTCGGGGAATGCCCAAGTTTTGATTTCCAGCTTGGGGATTGCCCAAGTTTAGTTCTCTTCGAATTGCTTCACTTGTCAACTGATGTTGTCGAACAAGCTCAGCATACAGCTCAGGTTTCATCGGAGTGGATTGGCTCGTTCCAGCGCCGGACCCAATTTTGGCCACGGACGCACTTCCCTGCTCGAGGTTGGCTACTCGAGCACTCACTCCTCTTACTTCGGCACTGATGCCTTGTATCGCAGCCATGAGATCGGCTAACGACACCTCGGGCTTTTCAATGCCTTTTCCATCTCCTCCAATTCCAGCCATGGTACCTGCACAAGTCAAAGATCAAACAAATGTTAGGGTTAGAATTCACCTCACACTCTCCCTCACCTTTGATGGGTGGCACTCGGGTCCACTCAATTTATGGTTCGGTTTTTGTTCACTCAAGGACTTGTTAACAGTGGCTCGTCCAATTGATCGGTCCTCTAAGATCCTTCAAGTTCGACAATAGTCACTGTCTCTTCGGGAAGAGTGAAGTGATGTTCGACTCGATGGAACGGACGCTTTTAACTGAGCTCGGGGAGTCAAAGAAATTTCTACGAAAGTTGGAACTTCGGTCACCCCTTCGCACGAATTCCTATCAGCTCAAATGAGTTGGTACGACCTCGAGTAGGACAATTACTCAAGAGATCCACCAACCAGAATTTGACACGAAAGAAGGGAGAACCTAGGAGAATCTACCCTTTGATTCCCTTTGGAATCTTTTTCGATCACACCCACTGCTGTCCGTACAACAGTGGTCCCCTTTGGTACGGATAGGGTTTTACCTTATCCACTTTCCTTTTCTCAGCCGACAAATTCCACCTGGGGTTTAATCATTCAAACTTTAACCCCTTCTTCTCCAATGTAACAGTGACCTTTGCTCCGGCGTACGGATGATTCACTTCGGTTCACTGACCACGAATTTCAACAGATTTGGGTTGCTTTCAACTCCGGTCTCAGTAACAACGGAGGAATTCAGTCGAGTTCTTTGAGCCAAGAACCAGCTCGACGTGTCGTACACTGTTACAAAATTTTGTAACAAGTTTCCGGCGTACGGACCACGATTCAATCTGAGAACTTCGAATTTTAAGCAACAAAACCAACCCAAATCACTCAAGAACCACCACTCTTCATCGGTTTCTTCCAAACACAATGGGGTTCAAACCAGTCACCATGGAAGCTCAAAACAGTCCAAAAATTCACCAAGAAACCCTAGTCACAAAATTAGTACGTCGGGCACTGGTTCGATTCAGAACTCGATGGTGAACAAGAATCCAAGATTGTTTTTCCCAAACCAACAACAATTAAACACAATTTTTGAATTTTCTTTTATCACTTTTTTTTTTTTTTTTTTTTTTTTGTAAGATAACAACACCAACAATAACAAAACAAAACAAGAACACGAAACGGAAAACAAAGACACAACGCACGAAAATAAAGATAACGTGAACAGGATTTGGGGTTGTAGAAACAAGCCCAAACCGTGCTCTGATACCAAGATGGTGCAAGGCAATTCCCGAAGGGAAAGCTAAGCACGACGCGGAAGAAGAACAAGTAAGGAAGAAGATAAAAGCAAGACAAAACTTGCTTCTTTCAAAAGAACAGTGGGGAACCTGTCCCAAAGCTCGATCGAAAGGGATACAAGAATCACCCTAACTATGCAACAATCCTCAAGAGAACATTGCCTCTTGCAAACTGAATGATCAAGAGGAATGTTCAATCGGACTAACCGAAAGCCACAAGTCCTTAAAAGCCCTCACCGGGGTTTTGCTCACGACGGAGACAAGAAATGTGCTCGGCACTTTCATTCAATATCAATATCCAAAAACTAGCTGCTTACAATGTAAGGAAATAAGGTTTATATAGGAAATACTAAGGGTAAACTAGTAAATAGGTCACAGTCGACCAATAAAAGTAAGCCACGCAGGGCTGAGTTGAAATGTGCTCGGCAGCCTTGACTTCGGTTCTCGAATGTCTGCTCGAACACAATCCTCTTCGGGCGCTGGCTTAGCTTCGAACACATGTTGTTGTGTTCGGTTCTGAGCTTCCCGGTGCCAAGAGCTGCTGTTCGGGGACCTTGTCCTCGGGCTCAAACTTTAAGATGTAGCCCTTGGTTTCATCACTTTGCAATTCTTCATCCGAACACATGCCTCTTCCCGACATAGCCAATTGGATATGCATGTCATGGAGCAGCTTAGCTTGGCTTCGGGTGATTGGTCTCCCCGGTAGATCAGTCATTGTCTTCGGTGCAGGCCTCCTCGGTGGATTGTCATCGAGTCCTTGATCAGCACTTTGAGCTGCATCACTTAGTCTTTCATTTCAGGAGTTAGCCATTGTTGAAGATAGAATCTTGAGAGAGAATATTGAAGAGGCCGAGCCCTTCTTGTTTGAGCCCGAGGCTCGTGTATGTCTCGACTTGGAACCTATGGAGATCGACATCTAGTTAGATTCCATTGTAAGGTTCAAGTTTCCCTTCTCCCTCTTGAATTCAATTAACGTTAATGAATTGAATTCGATTCTTTCTTCTACTTTCTTGCCTTCCCAATCTTGATTTCTTGTTATCTTTTATAGCTTCCGCATTGTTTGTATCGTTGTTTTGCTTCCGCGTATTTTGCCCTGCATCAACACTTGACCATGAGGTAAAATTGAGATAGAAGAGAGGTGAGGAAAGAAAAATTGAGAGTGAGAGCACCCCTTGTTCTAAAAATTTTTCATCTTCTACTCTTTCTTGTGTTAGTTATTGTGTAGATACAAATGAAGACAAGCCATTGGAGCCTCAACCATGTGCTTGGAAGGGAAGACAAGAGGAGGAAAGTTCGCAATGTGAGCTTCATGAAGAAGGAGTTACACAAGGACTACCTACTCAAAACAGGTGGGGCGCCTACTTCCTACAAGTTGGGAATTGGGTAGTTTCTTCTAGGTTTTCGTGTTTTGTTGATTGCATTGCTTCCGGTTAGTGCTATTAGAGTATAATCCTACTCGATTAGTGCTAATTACTTTGAGCTATTAGGATCATCGTTCCTTAGAAAGGAGACTAGAATTCAAAGAAGATCCGTAGTATCTTTTGATTCAAGTCCTCACTTAAAGTGCTTATCGTTCCAATCGAGTCCCATTAACTCCACTCACCCCGGAGCGCATTGGACTTGAGAAGTTGAGTGATTAAGTTGAGGTTTACTATTCAACTTCGTGAAGCTTTGTATTCAAGCAAGAGTGAAATAGCCCCCACCACCAAACGAGTGAACCGAGCGAAAACACTTTTGAGGGAGTGAGTGAGGTTGTTTTGCTAACGTTTGTTACTTGTGTAGGTACGATGGCCAACGAAGGACAAGATTTCATAAAGGAGGCCTTGGCTAACCTTCTTGCCAAGATGGACCTCATGAACCAAAGGATTGAGTCTCTTGAAAAGGGTGCCTCAAGTGCCCTAGTTGAGCAAGGGACTTCTAATGTGCAATCGGAGAAGGGGACCCCGAGTGTCCAAGTTGAGAAAGGGGCCCCGAGTGCCCAAGTTGATGGTGTTGAGGGCACAAGTAGCCCAACCTTTACCCCGGAACAAGTTGTTGAGTTGCTCAATCGCCAACAACGGGTAAGGGATGATCGTGATCGAATTGACCAATTGTTGGGCAATACCCAACGTGTGACCATTCCTAACCTTATGGGCAATCCCCAAAGGAATGCTCCACTTCCCGGACCAATCCGGAATGTTCAACCTTTTGAGCAAGTTGCACAAGCTCAAGAAGGGGAGGAGGATGATTATGGTGATGGTGGGTATGATGCTCACTTTCCATTTAGGGGTCGGAATGTGGATAGGGGAAGAGGCCGAGGTCGAGGGCCACCCATGGGGCATGTTGGAGGGAATGTGAGGAGAGATTATGGAGGTTATGGAGATCACTATGGGGGCCAACCGGAGCCTTTCCAAGGAGGTCGTGACAACAACCACAATCTCAATAGTGTGAAGCTTAATCTCCCACCCTTTAAAGGGAATTGTGATCCGAGTGCTTATATTGAATGGGTGCTACAAATTGAAAGATTGTTTGACACCAATGATATGACCGATGAGAAGAAGGGTACTTATGCTATTTCCTCCTTTGAGTCCTATGCATCTACTTGGTGGGAATCCGTCAAGAGGTCAAGGAGAAGAGCGGGAGTCCCCGTGAATGTGGGTTGGAATGACTTGAAGGGTATCATGAGTATCAAGTACGTCACTGCTAGATATCGTCAAGAACAACTCAAGAAACTTTATGAGTTGAAGCAAGGTGTCAAGACGGTGCATGAATACTTTGACGAGTTTGAAAGAACTCGAATGGCCTTGGACATGGACACCGAAGATGAGGAGCAAGCCGTGATCCGTTTCATGAATGGTTTGAGCTATGGTATAGCTTCACAATTGAGATTGCATTCTTATCTCTCACTTCAAGAAGTCCTTGATGCCGCTATTCAAGCCGAGCAATGGCTTGATAAAGAAAAGTCCAACCGTTACAAGAGCAACACTTCCACTTCCGTGAGCCAACCAAAGGATTGGAAGACTTCTACTCCAAATGCAAAATTTCTAAGTGCAAGTGGCACAAGTGGAGCAAGTGCTAGCAAAGATGTGAAGAAGCCATTTGAGAAGAACACATCTAATGTGGGAGGTAACTCTAAAACTCAATTGCATGCTCCTACTTCTACTTCCATACAATGCCACAAGTGCAAGGGCTATGGTCACTTTGCTAGGGAATGTACTACGAAAAGGACCATGATTGTTGTTGGTGAAAATGCATATGAGAAAGAGAGTGACTCGGAAGATGAGGGAGTAGAGGGAGATGAGGGAGTAGAGGAGGATGTGGTGGAAGACACGGTGGAGGATGAGGAGCCTCATACTTTCTTAGTAGTGAGAAGGAGCCTAGGAGCTATGATTGTAGAAGATAGTGAAACCTTGCAAAGGGAAAATCTATTCCATGCTAGGTGCCGGGTCAAAAATGTTGTTTGCTCTATGATAATTGATTCGGGGAATTGTGCGAATGTAGTGAGTCAATCACTTGTGACCCAATTGAAGTTGACTACCATGAAGCATCCCAAACCATATCGGCTACAATGGCTTAGCGAATATGGGGAGCTTAAAGTAGTAAAACAAGTGATGATTCGATTCAAAATGGGGAATTATGTAGATGAACATTTGTTCGACGTTGTGCCTATGCAAGCATGCCACCTACTCTTAGGGAGGCCTTGGCAATTCGATAGGCAAGTGGTGCATAAAGGTCGTGTCAACACTTACACGGTCAAACATGAAGAGAGGAGATTTGTGCTTAAACCTCTAACTCCTAAGCAAGTGAGTGAGGACTACAAGAAAATGAAGGAGTTGAGGGAAGCGGCTAAAGCTAAATCACCCCTTGCACTTGAACCCGAAGCAAACAATCTTGTTGTCTTGCCATTGCATGATAAAAATGGGAGTCACTCCACTTCAAATGAGAGAGAAAAGATAGAGAGAAGCGAGGGAGTGACCGGTGACAATCCAAGAGAGGGAAAAGGAGAGGATTTGAGGAGTGATGTGAGTGGATTGTCACCACAAACTTGATGCAATCGAAAATACGAAAGCGATAAAAGATAAGAAACGAGACGAGACTCACACTAAAGTCGAGTAGCAACGAAGAACTTGTTCCGTTACACCCCGAGCGATTGGAAAGAATCACCTACGCTAAGCAACTATCCTCAAGAGACACGAGGCTCAAGCAAATAGAATGATCGAAGATGGATTGAAGAGAAACTTGGATTCATCCAATTGATTTTAAGCCAAAAGAGTTACAATGTCAAGAGCTATGCTCATTCAATGTGTTTTGTGTTCAAAGTTGTGTAAAAAGCAATAAATGATGAAAGAGGGCATTTATAGCACCCCATTACAATATTTCCTAGATTCTGGTCCGCTGCCACTGAAGTGTTCTTCGCGATCGCGCAGAGTTATATGCGATCGCGTGGGACACTAAAATGCAGAAGCTCGCGATAGCGCGAGTCTTGGCGCGATCGCGCAGGCAAAAGAAATGGTCTACGTGATCGCGAGGGTATGGACGCGATCGCGAAGAGCAAGTTTCCAGTCTTAGGCAGTAAGCTCAGCAGATCTCCCCTGTTTTTGCCCTGTTTTGCTCCCCTGCTTCTTGCACTGTTTCCTGCCCTGTTTCCACATGGATTGAGCTCCAATGCATTGCCTTTAAGTCCTTCCCCGAGCTCGTCTCATCCACGCCTCTCCAAACCAAGTGTAGGTGAGCGTCTTGTATGTCCTTGGCTTGACTTCGAGTGAATGGTCTCGATGCAATTTGGGTTGCATCATCCTCCCCTTCTTGAGAAGATTTCGTCCTCGAAATTGAAGCGTCCTCCTCCAAGGTATCATCACCTACATCAAAAGAAGTCAAGTCACTAACATTGAAAGTAGTCGATACATTATACTCACCGGGCAAATCTATCACGTATGCATTGTTGTTGATCTTGGACAACACTTGGAATGGTCCATCGCCCCTTGGTGCCAACTTTCCTTTCCTTTGGATGGGAAATCTTTCCTTTCGGAAATGCACCCATACCCAATCTCCCTTCTTGAACTCCACCTTCTTTCTCCCTTTGTTTCTCTTGGTTGCTATCTTCTCATAAGCCTCTTCCAAAGCCTTCCGCGCCTTGGCGTGAAGTTCAAGTAACGCCTTGGCCCGAGCTTTACCTTCAAAATAAACAACCACATCCCTTGGCAAAGGGGTAAGATCAAGAGGAATCAATGGGTTAAAACCATAAACACACTCAAATGGAGTCATGCCAATCATGCGATGTAAAGTGCGGTTATATGCAAACTCCATGAGTGGTAGCTTATCAATCCAAGTCCCGGCCTTTCCTTTGGTCATAGCTCGAAGTAGAGCTCCCAAAGTCCGGTTCACCACCTCGGTTTGCCCATCGGTTTGAGGGTGGTGGGACGTGGAGAAAAGCAACTTGGTGCCAAGAGCACCCCACAAACACTTCCAAAAATGGCTAAGGAACTTGGAGTCCCTATCACTAACAATGGTGCGAGGTACCCCATGCAATTTCAAGACATTATCAATAAACAAGGAAGCTACATGATGGGCATCATTAGTCTTTTTGCACGGAATGAAGTGAGCCATTTTGGAGAATCGGTCAACGACAACAAAAATGCTATCGTGTCCTCCTCTAGTCCGGGGTAAAGCCATAACAAAGTCCATAGAAAGATCAACCCACGGACTAGTAGGGATGGGCAAAGGAGTGTATAGTCCTTGGTTGTTGGATCTAGACTTGGCCCTCTTGCAATCCAAGCAAGCATTGCAAAATCGTTCCACAAGAGGCCTCATTTTTGGCCAATGGAATTGCTCTTTAAGTATGGCCATAGTCTTGTCCACCCCAAAATGACCCATCAAGCCCCCGCAATGTGCTTCTTGCACTAGCACATCTCTCCAAGAGGACTCGGGGACACACACTCGCCCATGCTTGAAAATGTAGCCATCTACCCATTGGTATTTGTCCACCCTTTCCCCACTCACTAGAGCATCATGAATGCTCTTGAGCTTTAGGTCATGAGCGTACAATGACTTGATACTCTCAAAACCCACAAGTCTAGAAGCGAGAGTGGTGGCAAGAGCGAATTTTCTTGAAAGCGCATCGACCACAACATTGTCCTTACCCTTCTTGTAATGAATTACATAAGGAAAAGACTCAATATACTCTACCCACTTGGCATGTCTCTTGTTCAACTTCTCTTGACCTCTTAGATGCTTGAGTGACTCATGGTCACTCTTGATCACAAATTCCCGAGGCCATAGATAGTGTTGCCAATGGGCTAGAGCTCTCACGAGGGCATACAACTCCTTGTCATACGTGGAGTAATTCAAGGTTGCGCCCTTCAACTTCTCGCTAAAGTAGGCAACGGGTTTCCCTTCTTGCATGAGAACACCCCCAATACCCACCCCCGAGGCATCACACTCTACCTCAAAAGCCTTCCCGAAGTCGGGCAATTGTAACAAGGGGGCGGTACTTAGCCTACTTTTCAATTCTTGGAAAGCCTTTTCTTGCGGCTCTCCCCAAACAAAGGGCTTGTCCTTTTTCACCAACTCGGTGAGTGGTGCGGCAATGGTGCTAAAGTCTCTAACAAAGCGCCTATAGAAACTAGCTAGGCCATGGAAACTCCTCACATGAGAAACGGTGGTAGGAGTAGGCCAAGCTCTAATGGCTTCAACTTTGGATTCATCAACTTCTACACCATTGGCACTAACAACAAAGCCCAAAAAGACAACCTTTTCAACACAAAAGGCACACTTCTTAAAGTTGGCATAGAGCTTTTCGGCTCGTAGCACTTCAAGCACTTGACTCAAGTGGCCAACGTGGTCATCTATTGACTTGCTATAAATCAATATGTCGTCAAAGTAGACGACCACGAATTTGTTGATGAATGGCTTTAGCACATGGTTCATTAGCCTCATGAAGGTACTAGGTGCGTTGGAGAGGCCGAAGGGCATCACCAACCATTCATAAAGACCAAATTTGGTCTTGAATGCGGTTTTCCACTCATCACCCGGTTTCATCCGGATTTGGTGGTAGCCGGACCTAAGGTCTATTTTTGAACAGACACTAGAACCACTAAGCTCATCCAACATATCATCCAAACGAGGTATGGGATGTCGATACTTTACCGTGATCTTGTTGACCGCTCGACAATCCACACACATCCTCCAAGTGCCGTCCTTCTTTGGAACAAGGATCACGGGCACGGCACATGGGCTCAAGCTCTCCCGCACCAAGCCTTTGGTAAGCAATTCATCAATTTGCTTTTGTAACTCCCTTGTGTCCTCGGGGTTACTTCTATATGCCGGCTTGTTGGGAATTTGAGACCCCAGAACGAAGTCAATTTGATGCTCAATGCCCCTCAAGGGAGGCAATCCATCCGGCATCTCCTCCGGGAACATGTCCTCATAGACCTTCAAAACATTGTCAATAGCACTAGGCAAAGGGTTAGGGTTAGATAAACAATCACTTTCGGAATTTAAAACCATACCTTTGTGCACTAGGCATATGAGCATCTTGGTGCCATCATTACCTTTCAAATACTCACCCGGTTGCCATGGCACACATGCGACCGGTGGAAGATGGTGGTGTTTCGGCCAAAGATTTGGCCACAATCGGGGACTTGGCCTTAGCCGCTTCCCTCAACTCTTTCATGCGCCGGTAGTCTTCACTTACTTGTTTCGGGGTCAAAGGTGTAAGCACAAACCTTTTTCCCTCATGTTTCACCGTGTAAGTGTTGGCCCGGCCATCATGAACCACTTGTTTGTCGTATTTCCAAGGCCTTCCAAACAAAAGGTGGCAAGCTTGCATTGGCACCACGTCAAACATGTGTTCATCTTGATAGTTCCCAATCTTGAATCTAATCAAGACTTGCTTCACTACCCTCAATTCCCCACACTCACTTAGCCATTGCAATCGGTAGGGGCTCGGGTGTTTAATGGTAGTCAACGTCAATTGTGAGACCAAGGATTGGCTCACCACATTTGCACAACTACCCGAGTCAATTATCATGGAACAAACTTGTCCCTTCACTCTACACCGGGCATGGAACAAGTTTTCTCTTTGCTCATCCTCCCTCTCCTCACTCACCATGGTTCCCAAAATTCGACGAACCACAAGGAACATATTAGGATCATCCCCCTCCGTCGCTCTCTCTTCACCTTCACCCTCAACTTCCTCACTCTCCTCTTCAACTTCACCCTCGGACTCACTTTCACCCTCATACACCAACCCATCATCCATCACAATCATTGTTTTCCGGGTAGGGCACTCTTTGGCAAAGTGACCGTAACCCTTACATTTATGACATTGGAAAGAAGAAGGAGAAGGAGTATTTAAAGTAGTTTTAGAGGTACCTCCAACTTCTTTGTGGTCGCTCTTTGGGGTAGCCTTTTCAAAAGGCTTCTTTACATCTCGGCTCCCACTTGCTCCACTAGCATATGGGCTCTTCCATTCTTTGGTGCGAGTTGAAGGAGTGGTGGTAGTAGTACTCCTATAGCGAGGAGCCTTTTCTTCTTTGAGCCATTTCTCGGCTTCAACCGCGGCATCACAAACATCTTGCAAGGAGTGGAAGATGTGAAGTCTCAATTGGGAAGCAATCTCCCTACTCAAGCCACTTTTGAAACGGATGATAGCTTGTTCTTCATCCTCCGTTTCCATATCAAGAGCCATCCGGTTTTTCTCAAAGTCGTTGAAATATTCATCAACGGACTTGTAGCCTTGCTTCAATTCATAGAGCCTTTTGAGTTGCTCTTGTCGATACTTGGGAGTCACATACTTGTTGTTCATAACTTCTTTCAATTCTTCCCAAGTGATGTTCATCCGCAACCCAAGTCTTCTCCTTGATCGCTTGATGGATTCCCACCAAGTAGAGGCATAGGACTCAAATGATGAAATGGCATAAGTGGCCTTCTTCTCCTCGGTCATATCATTTGTGTCAAAGACCCGCTCCAATTGGATCTTCCACTCAAGAAATGCTTCCGGATCACTAGTCCCTTTGAAAGGCGGGATAGTGATCTTGACACTATTGAGATTAGTGTCTCGACCCCTACGGTGTTGTTCCGGTTGAACCCCATAGTTGTCATCAACATCTTCATATTCCCTTCCCAAGTTTCTTCCCATATAAGCTCTTGGTGGTCCTCGACCTCGACCTCGACCCCTATCTACACCTCGGCCTCCATTCATCGCTCTCCTATTTGGATAGGGAGCATCAAAGTAATCATCATCAAGTCCGAGGCCCTCCCCTTCTTGAGCTTCATCAACTTGCTCAAGAGGTGCAATGTTTCTCCGAGGCCTTAGGAATGGAACATCTCCTTGGGGATTGCCCAAGGGTTGGGGATTGCCCAACAATCTCTCTCTAGCAAGAGTTTCATCCCTCAACCGTTGTCGTCGAACTAGCTCCGCATATTGATCCGGTTTCATGATGGAATCATCACTAGTGCCTTCATTGGGATCCTTTTGGACACTCGGGGTCCTCTCCTTTTCAAGAGCCTCCATTTTAAGGTTTAGGGCCTTAACCTCGGCTAATAAGTTAGCCAAGACGTCGGTTGGGACCTCAATGGTACTCTTTGCTTTCTCCTCCGCCATGTACCTACAACAATCAAAAACAAGAAAGGAAGATTAGAGTAAAAGTCCTCACTCACTCCCTCACTTTTTTTTGTCGCTCGGGTTCACTCAAGCTTGGGGTTAGGCTCACACAAACTTGAAATCAATGGCCTCCTCGTAGTTGCGCAACCTCCTCAATGATCAAACCAAAATACAAGAACCAAATGCTCTTCGGGAAGAGTGGATTCAATGGGACTCGATCAACGCTAAGCTATTTGGTGCGCACTTGAACCAAACAATTAACTACGAATCTTCTTTGAATTCTACTCCCCTTCTAGGCACGAGTATCCTATTCGCACAAGGGATTAGTACTAATTGGGTAGAAGTGTTACCCTCAAAGTACTAACCGGAAGTGGCGCGATCAAATGTTCAAAGATCGAATCGCCACTAAACGGATTCGGAATTGGATGTATTTTGGTTTGTGAACTAGAAACTCACCATATTTGATGATGCTATGGGAGTTTTGGTGGTTGGAAACTGTTACGATAGCTTTGCGAACATTCTGTCCAACTTCAGGAAATTCTGGAAATTGGTACACTTCGCGATCGCGTGCAGATGGGCGCGATCGCGATGAACAAAAATTCAGAATTGGCGCGATAGCGCGAGACCTTGCGCGATCGCGCAGGTTTGTTCAGCTGAACCAGAAAGTCGACAGAAAACAGCAGTTTGGCACACACAACAAACCCAATTCAACTTATTTCAGTTTTCAAGCTTCCCAAAAGGTGTTTTCAGCTGGAATAAACATTCCCCAATGGTTCATACACAAAAACAACCATCAAACAACTTGTTTTCAATAATTTTTGACAAGTTCTTCAAAAATCTTCACAACCTTCAAGAACCAAATTTCGATTTTCACTTCAATACTCCAAATGATGTTATGTTGGTATCAAAACAACGGGAAAACTATAGTGAACAATCCCCGGTACCAAACAATCACAATATCATAACATCAAGCAAGTTTTGGCAAATTTTCAACTTCTTCAACCTAGGGTTTAAATTTCCAATCTTTGATTTTCAACTCCAAAACGTGTTTTGTTGGTTTCCAATTGTCGAGATTACACAAACATACAATCCCCGATAATCAATACCAACAAAATCGTAACAACAAGCGATTTCTTTCAAATTTTTTGGTTTTCAAATTTTTGAATTTTTTTCTTCTTTTTCAATATAACAAGACAAGAACAAGAAAGTAAATGCGGAACAAAGATGACAAGCACGAAGAGTAGGACGAGGGCTTGTAAGAACGTAACCCTAGCCTTGCTCTGATACCAACTGATGCAATCGAAAATACGAAAGCGATAAAAGATAAGAAACGAGACGAGACTCACACTAAAGTCGAGTAGCAACGAAGAACTTGTTCCGTTACACCCCGAGCGATTGGAAAGAATCACCTACGCTAAGCAACTATCCTCAAGAGACACGAGGCTCAAGCAAATAGAATGATCGAAGATGGATTGAAGAGCAACTTGGATTCATCCAATTGATTTCAAGCCAAAAGAGTTACAATGTCAAGAGCTATGCTCATTCAATGTGTTTTGTGTTCAAAGTTGTGTAAAAAGCAATAAATGATGAAAGAGGGCATTTATAGCACCCCATTACAATATTTCCTAGATTCTGGTCCGCTGCCACTGAAGTGTTCTTCGCGATCGCGCAGAGTTATATGCGATCGCGTGGGACACTAAAATGCAGAAGCTCGCGATAGCGCGAGTCTTGGCGCGATCGCGCAGGCAAAAGAAATGGTCTACGCGATCGCGAGGGTATGGACGCGATCGCGAAGAGCAAGTTTCCAGTCTTAGGCAGTAAGCTGAGCAGATCTCCCCTGTTTTTGCCCTGTTTTGCTCCCCTGCTTCTTGCACTGTTTCCTGCCCTGTTTCCACATGGATTGAGCTCCAATGCATTGCCTTTAAGTCCTTCCCCGAGCTCGTCTCATCCACGCCTCTCCAAACCAAGTGTAGGTGAGCGTCTTGTATGTCCTTGGCTTGACTTCGAGTGAATGGTCTCGATGCAATTTGGGTTGCATCAAAACTACACTTGACCATGAGGTAAAATTGAGAGAGAAGAGAGGTGAGGAAAGAAAAATTGAGTGTGAGAGCACCCATTATGCTAACAATTCTTCATCTTCTACTTTTTCTTGTGGAAGTTCTTGTGTAGGTACACTTGAAGACAAGCAATTGGAGCCTCAATGTGAGCTTCATGAAGGAGGAGTTGCATATGACACTTCAAACCTTGTGAGTGATCAAGAAAGTACTACAAATGTAAGTGTTGCTTCACCTTTTCATGAACCTACTAGCTACTTGTCTTGTGATGACTCAACACTAGTTGGAGCTTGTGATGCATCTAGTGAATGTGCCACTAGTGAAGAGTTTAGTTGTAAACTTGGGTTTGTTGGTGAAACACTAGTTGGGAGGAGCACTATGCCACATCATGATGTGAGCTCATTGCTCATTAAACCCCTCCCTAGTGTAGATTTAAAAGTTGACCATGATTGTGACCTTTGCTATAACACACCACCAACCTTTGACAAATGGGAAGATGAGATAGTTGATCACTCTCTTATTGACGTGCTTCTATTTTGTGGACCAATGTGTTGTAGTGAGGATAATTGTGACCTTGAGGAGTCTTTCGCATGTGAGATGGAACGATTTGCGTTCGATGACTCCTCGAGTGAGGGAAAAGAACCTAGTCTTAATACCATGCTTTTGTATGACCACGCATGTGAGGTTCATGCTTTTACATTTCCATTGTTTGAAGATAATCTTAATGGTGGTAGCAATTTGTGTCGGACTAGTGTTGGTATTAAGATAGAACCTCCATGGTGTGAGGGATTTGACTCCTTAAGCAACCCAATGTGTGACAACTTGAACGAGGAAAATGACTCTTTGAGTGACCCTACTATTGCTTGTTGGGATTATGATGAAGAAGAGGTCATTATTAATACCTTCCTTGAAAGCTTGTCTTTTGAGAAGGATTGCCTAGGTGATGGAATTTGATAGGAATCAAAACGCGGAAAGATAAAAGATAGGAACGAGACGTAACTCGATCACTAATCCCAAGTAGCAACGGAGAACTAGTTCCGTTACACCCCGGGAGAAGGCCAAGAACACTTACGCTAGGCAACTACCCTCGAGACGACAACAGACTCGCAAGTAGAATGGTCGGGGGGTTTGGGGGTCAACTAGAATCCACTAGCAAACTCAAACCAACTCAAAAGGTTTTTCATTCTAAGAGAATCCACTCTTGAACATTGTTTATCAAACATTCATCATCAAAGCTAACTAAGGAATAATGCTAAGCTATGGAGTATTTATAGGCCTCATTTAATACATAATGAAAGGCCAAAAGTACCCTTAAGTAAGTTCTAAAGACATAAGCCACGTAGGGGCATAGTAGGAATTACATAGCAATTAAAGTCAAATTCCCGTCAAAGTTGAACAGAGGGAGGCGCTCCGCCTCTGGGGGAGGCGCTCCGCCTCAACACTGCTAGGCGGTCCGCCTCTTGGTCCGCCTCAAAATATCCCGAGAGCTTGCATCTTTTAGGCGGTCCGCCTCAATCCGTAGGCGGTCCGCCTCTTCCTGGGACTTCTTGAAACACCTCGAAATGTGTCCCGGATGCCCTTCTTTCCTTGGCGTCCCAATGCATGACCTCGAAGTGCTCTTCCTTGGCCTTGGATGATGCTTTTGGATGGTTGCATGATTTGGGTCTTATCATCCTCCCCTTCTTGAGAAGATTTCGTCCTCGAAATCGAGGCTTGGTCTCTCATAGCATCAACAACTCCTCGGGGTGGCCAAAGCGCTCCTTCTTTATCCCTCTTGATCGTCACTTTGATATAGGCTTCTTCCAAGATCTCCCCCGCCTTAGCATGGAGCTTAGAACCTACAAGCAACGACAAGCACAAACACACAAACTTCCTACTTTGAAAGTAGGTTAGTGCAAGAAGTGTGGAAAACACACTCTTGTGATATAACCAAGCATCAATAACAATCATGAATATCAAGTCTCCAAAGAGAACCATAAGCACTTGGTTAAAGATCAACATGCACTCAACAAGATAATGAGCAAATAGGTCATGTGGGCATGAAAAATGCAAGATCAAGCTATCAAAACCCTCTTGAACCTTCAGCTCAAAATCAACATACCAATCAATCCTCAAGGTGTGATCAATATGTGGAGTGGAGTGAATCAAATAGCCCAACCTACAAGTAGGATCAAGCACTCCACTCCCCTTCTTTAGAGCATACTTACTCACACCAAGAGATTCCTCTTCCCCTCCAATTTCATCACCTAAGCAATCCTTCTCAAAAGACAAGCTCTCAAAGAAAGGTATTGATGATGGACTCTTCTTCATCATAACCCCAACAAACAATAGTAGGGTCACTCAAAGAACCATCTACCTCACCCAAATTCTCAAACAATGGATTGCCTAAGGAATCAAACCCTTCACACCATGGAGGTTCCATTTGACTTCTCACCCTAGTTCGATACAAGTCATTACCACTAATGAGGATGCCTTCAAACAATGGATTGGTATATGATGCGGGGCAAACCACCACCACAAGGCCCTTTACGAGAAGCCAAGCCAAAGCACTTCATGATGCTCACTTACACTTGATCCGGAAGGGCATGGACGACATGAGCTCGGGAGAAGACTTGAAGACAATGCATTGGAGCTCACTCAACGTTGAAACAGGGCAGGAAACTGTGCAGGCAGCAGGGGAACAAAACAGAGCAAAACAGGGGAACATCTGCTGAGCTACTGCCTGAAGCTGGACTTTTGTTCTTCGCGATCGCGTTCCCAACCTTCGCGATCGCGAAGAGTATTTCTTTTGTCTTCGCGATAGCGCCATGTCTCGCGCGATCGCGCTACTCTGTCTAAGTGTGCCTCGCGATCGCATATAATCATGCGCGATCGCGATGAACACTTGAACAGACTCGGACCAGTAGCTAGGAAAACCTTGTAAAGGGGTGTATTTATAACACCCCTCTTTCATTTATTGCTACTCACCTTACTTTGAACAAAGAACATTAATGAGCATTGCTCTTGACACTTGTAACCCATTTTTGGCTTGAAATCAATTGGATGAATCCAAGTTGCTCTTCAATCCATTCTTCGATCATTCTATTTGCTCGAGCCTCGTGTCTCTTGAGGATAGTTGCATAGTGTTAGGTGATTCTTTCCAATCGTTTGGGGTGTAACGGAACAAGTTCTTCGTTGCTACTCGAACTTTAGTGTAAGTCTCGTCTCGCTTTTATCTCTTTATCGCTTTCAAGGGTTTGCCCCTTATCAGTTGGTATCAGAGCAAGGCTAGGGTTACGTTCTTACGAGCCCTCGTCCTACTCTTCGTGCTTGTCATCTTTGTTCCGCATTTACTTTCTTGTTCTTGTCTTGTTATATTGAAAAAGAAGAAAAAAATTCAAAAATTTGAAAACCCAAAAATTTGAAGGAAATCGCTTGTTGTTACGATTTTGTTGGTATTGATTATCGGAGATTGTATGTTTGTGTAATCTCGACAATTGGAAACCAACAAAACACGTTTTGGAGTTGAAAATCAAAGATTGGAAATTTAAACCCTAGGTTGAAGAAATTGAAAATTTGCCAAAACTTGCTTGATGTTATGATATTGTGAATGTTTGGTATCGGGGATTGTTCACAATAGTTTTCCCGTTGTTTTGATACCAACATAAAATCATTTGGAGTATTGTAGTGAAAATCGAAAATTTGGTTCTTGAAGGTTTTGGAAATATTGAAGAACTTGCCAAAAATCTTTGAAACAAGTTGTTTGATGGTTGTTTTTATGTATGAACCATTGGGGAATGTTTGTTCCAGCTGAAAAACATCTTTGGAAAGCTTGAAAACTGAAATACATTGCATTTGGGTTGTTGTTGTGCCAAAACTGCTGTTTTTCTGTCGAGATTCTGGTTCAGCTGAACAAACCTGCGCGATCGCGCAAGGTCTCGCGCTATCGCGCCAATTCTGAATTTTTGTTCATCGCGGTCGCGCTCATCTGCACGCGATCGCGAAGTGTGCCAATTTCCAGAATTTCCTGAAGTTGGAAAAAATGTTCGCAAAGCTATCGTAACAGTTTCCAACCACCAAAACTCCCATAGCATCATCAAATATGGTGAGTTTCTAGATCACAAACCAAAATTCATCCAATTCCGAATCCGTTTAGTGGCGATTCGATCTTTGCACATTTGATCGCGCCACTTCCGGTTAGTACTTTGAGGGTAACACTTCTACCCAATTAGTACTAATCCCTTGTGCGAATAGGATACTCGTGCCTAGAAGGAGAGTAGAATTCAAAGAAGATTCGTAGTTAATTGTTTGGTTCAAGTGCGCACCAAATAGCTTAGCGTTAATCGAGTCCCATTGAATCCACTCTTCCCGAAAAACATTTGGTTCTTGTATTTTGGTTTGATCATTGAGGAGGTTGCGCAACTACGAGGAGGCCATTGATTTCAAGTTGGTGTGAACCCAACCCCAAGCTTGAGTGAACCCGAGCGACAAACAAAAGTGAGGGAGTGAGTGAGGACTTTTACTCTAATCTTCCTTTCTTGTTTTTGATTGTTGTAGGTACATGGCGGAGGAGAAAGCAAAGAGTACCATTGAGGTCCCAACCGACGTCTTGGCTAACTTATTAGCCGAGGTGAAGGCCCTAAACCTTAAAATGGAGGCTCTTGAAAAGGAGAGGACCCCGAGTGTCCAAAAGGATCCCAATGAAGGCACTAGTGATGATTCCATCATGAAACCGGATCAATATGCGGAGCTAGTTCGTCGACAACGGTTGAGGGATGAGGCTCTTGCTAGAGAAAGATTGTTGGGCAATCCCCAACCCTTGGGCAATCCCCAAGGAGATGTTCCATTCCTAAGGCCTCGGAGAAACATTGCACCTCTTGAGCAAGTTGATGAAGCTCAAGAAGGGGAGGGCCTCGGACTTGATGATGATGACTTTGATGCTCACTATCCAAATAGGAGGGCGATGAATGGAGGCCGAGGTGTAGAAAGGGGTCGAGGTAGAGGTCGAGGGCCACCAAGAGTTTATATGGGAAGAAACTTGGGAAGGGAATATGAATATGTTGATGACAACTATGGGATTCAACCGGAACAACACCGTGGGGGTCGAGACACTAATCTCAATAGTGTCAAGATCACTATCCCGCCTTTCAAGGGGACTAGTGATCCGGAAGCATTTCTTGAATGGAAGATCCAATTGGAGCGGGTCTTTGACACAAATGATATGACCGAGGAGAAGAAGGCCACTTATGCCATTTCATCATTTGAGTCCTATGCCTCTACTTGGTGGGAATCCATCAAGCGATCAAGGAGAAGACTTGGGTTGCGGATGAACATCACTTGGGAAGAGTTGAAAGAAGTTATGAACAACAAGTATGTGACTCCCAAGTATCGACAAGAGCAACTCAAAAAGCTCTATGAATTGAAGCAAGGCTACAAGTCCGTTGATGAATATTTCAACGACTTTGAGAAAAACCGGATGGCTCTTGATATGGAAACGGAGGATGAAGAACAAGCTATCATCCGTTTCAAAAGTGGCTTGAGTAGGGAGATTGCTTCCCAATTGAGACTTCACATCTTCCACTCCTTGCAAGATGTTTGTGATGCCGCGGTTGAAGCCGAGAAATGGCTCAAAGAAGAAAAGGCTCCTCGCTATAGGAGTACTACTACCACCACTCCTTCAACTCGCACCAAAGAATGGAAGAGCCCATATGCTAGTGGAGCAAGTGGGAGCCGAGATGTAAAGAAGCCTTTTGAAAAGGCTACCCCAAAGAGCGACCACAAAGAAGTTGGAGGTACCTCTAAAACTACTTTAAATACTCCTTCTCCTTCTTCTTTCCAATGTCATAAATGTAAGGGTTACGGTCACTTTGCCAAAGAGTGCCCTACCCGGAAAACAATGATTGTGATGGATGATGGGTTGGTCTATGAGGGTGAAAGTGAGTCCGAGGGTGAAGTTGAAGAGGAGAGTGAGGAAGTTGAGGGTGAAGGTGAAGAGAGAGCGACGGAGGGGGATGATCCTAATATGTTCCTTGTGGTTCGTCGAATTTTGGGAACCATGGTGAGTGAGGAGAGGGAGGATGAGCAAAGAGAAAACTTGTTCCATGCCCGGTGTAGAGTGAAGGGACAAGTTTGTTCCATGATAATTGACTCGGGTAGTTGTGCAAATGTGGTGAGCCAATCCTTGGTCTCACAATTGAAGTTGACTACCATTAAACACCCGAGCCCCTACCGATTGCAATGGCTAAGTGAGTGTGGGGAATTGAGGGTAGTGAAGCAAGTCTTGATTAGATTCAAGATTGGGAACTATCAAGATGAACACATGTTTGACGTGGTGCCAATGCAAGCTTGCCACCTTTTGTTTGGAAGGCCTTGGCAATACGACAAACAAGTGGTTCATGATGGCCGGGCCAACACTTACACGGTGAAACATGAGGGGAAAAGGTTTGTGCTTACACCTTTGACCCCGAAACAAGTAAGTGAAGACTACCGGCGCATGAAAGAGTTAAGGGAAGCGGCTAAGGCCAAGTCCCCGATTGTGGCCAAATCTTTGGTCGAGACTCCACCATCTTCCACCGGTCGCATGTGTGCCATGATGCAACCGGGTGAGTATTTGAAAGGTAATGATGGCACCAAGATGCTCATATGCCTAGTGCACAAAGGTATGGTTTTAAATTCCGAAAGTGATTGTTTATCTAACCCTAACCCTTTGCCTAGTGCTATTGACAATGTTTTGAAGGTCTATGAGGACATGTTCCCGGAGGAGATGCCGGATGGATTGCCTCCCTTGAGGGGCATTGAGCATCAAATTGACTTCGTCCCGGGGTCTCAAATTCCCAACAAGCCGGCATATAGAAGTAACCCCGAGGACACAAGGGAGTTACAAAAGCAAGTTGATGAGTTGCTTACCAAAGGCTTGGTGCGGGAAAGCTTGAGCCCGTGTGCCGTGCCCGTGATCCTTGTTCCAAAGAAGGACGGCACTTGGAGGATGTGTGTGGATTGCCGAGCGGTCAACAAGATCACGGTAAAGTATCGACATCCCATACCTCGTTTGGATGATATGTTGGATGAGCTTAGTGGTTCTAGTGTCTTTTCAAAAATAGACCTTAGGTCCGGCTACCACCAAATCCGGATGAAACCCGGTGATGAGTGGAAAACCGCATTCAAGACCAAATTTGGTCTTTATGAATGGTTGGTGATGCCTTTCGGCCTCTCCAACGCACCTAGTACCTTCATGAGGCTAATGAACCACGTGCTAAAGCCATTCATCAACAAATTCGTGGTTGTCTACTTTGACGACATATTGATTTATAGCAAGTCAATAGATGACCACGTTGGCCACTTGAGTCAAGTGCTTGAAGTGCTACGAGCCGAAAAGCTCTATGCCAACTTTAAGAAGTGTGCCTTTTGTGTTGAAAAGGTTGTCTTTTTGGGCTTTGTTGTTAGTGCCAATGGTGTAGAGGTTGACGAATCCAAAGTTGAAGCCATTAGAGATTGGCCTACTCCTACCACCGTTTCTCATGTGAGGAGTTTCCATGGCCTAGCTAGTTTCTATAGGCGCTTTGTTAGAGACTTTAGCACCATAGCCGCACCACTCACCGAGTTGGTGAAAAAGGACAAGCCCTTTGTTTGGGGAGAGCCGCAAGAAAAGGCTTTCCAAGAATTGAAAAGTAGGCTAAGTACCGCCCCCTTGTTACAATTGCCCGACTTCGGGAAGGCTTTTGAGGTAGAGTGTGATGCCTCGGGGGCGGGTATTGGGGGTGTTCTCATGCAAGAAGGGAAACCCGTTGCCTACTTTAGTGAGAAGTTGAAGGGCGCAACCTTGAATTACTCCACGTATGACAAGGAGTTGTATGCCCTAGTGAGAGCTTTGGCCCATTGGCAACACTATCTATGGCCTCGGGAATTTGTGATCAAGAGTGACCATGAGTCACTCAAGCATCTAAGAGGTCAAGAGAAGTTGAACAAGAGGCATGCCAAGTGGGTGGAGTTTGTTGAGTCCTTTCCTTATGTAATTCATTACAAGAAGGGTAAGGACAATGTTGTAGCCAACGCCCTTCTAGGAAGTTCGCCCTTGCTACCACTCTTGCCTCTCGACTTATGGGTTTTGAGAGTATAAAATCTTTGTATGAACATGACCCAAAGTTCAAGAGCATTCATGGTGCTCTAGTGAGTGGAAAGCGGGTGGAGAAATACCAATGGGTTGATGGATACATTTTTAAAAATGGAAGAGTTTGTGTGCCCGAGTCCTCATGGAGGGAATTGCTTGTTCGTGAAGCACATTGTGGGGGCTTGATGGGTCACTTCGGGAGGAACAAAACCTTGGCCATTCTCATGGAGCAATTCCATTGGCCGAAGATGGGTGTGCAAGTTGAGAGACTTTGCAATACTTGCTTGGATTGCAAGTATGCCAAGTCCAAATCTAATCCCCATGGTTTGTATACTCCCCTCCCTATCCCTACTAGCCCGTGGATGGACATTTCAATGGATTTTGTTATGGGTTTGCCGCGGTCTAAAGGGGGGCACGATAGCATTTATGTTGTCGTGGATAGGTTCTCAAAAATGGCTCACTTTATTCCTTGCAAAAAGAGTCATGATGCACAACATGTAGCTTCTTTGTTTATTGATAATGTGTTAAAGTTGCATGGCGTGCCTCAAACAATTGTGAGTGATAGGGACTCTAAGTTCCTTAGCCATTTTTGGAGGTGTCTTTGGGGTGCTCTTGGCACCAAGTTGTTGTTTTCTACGTCCCACCACCCCCAAACGGATGGTCAAACCGAAGTGGTGAACCGAACTTTGGGTGCTCTTCTTAGAGCCATGACCCGAGGTAAGGCCGGGACGTGGGTTGATAAATTGCCTCTTATGGAGTTTGCTTATAACCGCACATTGCATAGCATGATTGGTCTGACTCCGTTTGAGTGCGTCTATGGCTTTAATCCTTTGATTCCACTTGATCTAACCCCTTTGCCCAAGGACATGGTTGTTGATTTTGCAGGTGAAAACCGAGCTAAAGCCATGCTTGAAATCCATGCCAAAGCGAGGAAGCGATTGGAGGAAGCCTATGACAAGGTTGCCCTCAAAAAGAACAAGGGGAGGAAGAAATTGGAACTCAAGAAAGGGGATTGGGTGTGGGTGCACTTCCGCAAAGAGAGGTTTCCAAACCTTCAAAAAGGGAAGTTGGCACCCCGAGGGGATGGACCCTTTCAAGTGCTCTCCAAGATCAACAACAACGCATATGTGATCGATTTGCCCGGTGAGTACAATGTATCAAATACTTTTAATGTTAGTGACTTGGCTCCTCTTGATGTAGGTCATGATGCCGTAGAGGATGATGCCGTGGAGGTGGATACTTCAATTTCGAGGACGAAATCTTCCCAAGAAGGGGAGGATGATGCGGGGCAAACCACCACCACAAGGCCCTTTACGAGAAGCCAAGCCAAAGCACTTCATGATGCTCACTTACACTTGATCCGGAAGGGCATGGACGACATGAGCTCGGGAGAAGACTTGAAGACAATGCATTGGAGCTCACTCAACGTTGAAACAGGGCAGGAAACTGTGCAGGCAGCAGGGGAACAAAACAGAGCAAAACAGGGGAACATCTGCTGAGCTACTGCCTGAAGCTGGACTTTTGTTCTTCGCGATCGCGTTCCCAACCTTCGCGATCGCGAAGAGTATTTCTTTTGTCTTCGCGATAGCGCCATGTCTCGCGCGATCGCGCTACTCTGTCTAAGTGTGCCTCGCGATCGCATATAATCATGCGCGATCGCGATGAACACTTGAACAGACTCGGACCAGTAGCTAGGAAAACCTTGTAAAGGGGTGTATTTATAACACCCCTCTTTCATTTATTGCTACTCACCTTACTTTGAACAAAGAACATTAATGAGCATTGCTCTTGACACTTGTAACCCATTTTTGGCTTGAAATCAATTGGATGAATCCAAGTTGCTCTTCAATCCATTCTTCGATCATTCTATTTGCTCGAGCCTCGTGTCTCTTGAGGATAGTTGCATAGTGTTAGGTGATTCTTTCCAATCGTTTGGGGTGTGTAACGGAACAAGTTCTTCGTTGCTACTCGAACTTTAGTGTAAGTCTCGTCTCGCTTTTATCTCTTTATCGCTTTCAAGGGTTTGCCCCTTATCAGTATAAGCATGCATCTCAATATCATGATTAAGCATAGACAAGTTATCAAGACTAGGTTCACTTGAGGAGTCATCATAGACAACATTGTCCAATTCATGCAATTTGGACTCCTCAAGGACAAGATCATCCTCACCACAACACATTGGTCCACCAAATAGAAGCATATCAATTAGGGAATGGTCAACTACCTCATCTTTCCCTATGTCAAAGGTTGGTGGTGTGTCATAGCAAAGGTCACAATCATGGTCAACTATCAAATCTACACTAGGGAGGGGTTCAATGAACAATGAGCTCACATCATGATGTGGCATAGTGCTCCTCCCAACTAGTGTTTCACAATCAAGCTCAAGTTGACAAGTAGACTCTTCACTAGTGGCATACTCACTAAATGCATCAAAACCACCAACTAGTGTTGAGTCATCACAAGACAAATAGCTAGTAGGCTCATGAAAAGGTGAAGCAACACTTACATTTGTAGTACTTCCTTGATCACTCACAAGGTTTGAAGTGTCATATGCAACTTCCCCTTCATGAAGCTCACATTGAGGCTCCAATTGCTTGTCTTCAAATGTACCTACACAAGAACTTTCACAAGAAAAGTAGAAGATAAAGAAGTGTTAGAACAATGGGTGCTCTCACTCTCAATTTTTCCTTCCTCACCTCTCATCTCTCGCAATTTTACCTCATGGTCAAGTGTAGTTTGTGGTGACAATCCCCTCACATCACTCCTCAAATCCTCTCCTTTTTCCTCTCTTGGATTGTCACCGGTCACTCCCTCACTTCTCTCTATCTTTTCTCTCTCATTTGAAGTGGAGTGACTCTCATTTTCATCATGCAATGGCAAAATAATGAGATTGTTTGCCTCGGGTTCAAGTACCATAGGTGACTTTGCTTTAGCCGCCTCCCTCAACTCCTTCATCTTCTTGTAGTCTTCCCTTACTTGCCTTGGAGTCAAAGGTCTAAGCACATATTTTCTCCCATCTTGCTTGACCGTATAGGAATTGGTCCGGCCATCATGCACTACAAACCTATCATGTTGCCATGGTCTCCCAAACAATAAACGGCATGCTTGCATCGGGACCACGTCAAACAAGATCTTATCCTTATAGCTCCCAATGCTAAACTCAATCAATGCTTGTTTCACCACTTTAAGTTCACCACACTCGCTTAGCCATTGTAGTCGATACGGTTTTGGATGCTTTTGAGTAGGTAACTTCAATTGGGAAATCAAGGTTTGGCTCACAATGTTGGTACAACTCCCCGAATCAACAACCATGGAACATACTTGCCCCATCACACGACATCTAGCATGAAAGAGGCTTTCCCTTTGATCATTTTCCACCTCCTCTTCCATGAGAATGGTACTCAAGCTCCTCCTAACCACCAAGAACATGTGAGGACCATCATCCTCTTCTACGGCCTCCTCACATTCAACTTCCTCATCCTCCTCTACTTCCTCCTTTTCGGACTCACTTTCTTGTTCATACACCAAATTGCAAACCACAACCATGGTTCGTTTTGTGGAGCATTCTTTAGCAATATGCCCAAAGCCCTTGCATTTATAACATTGTGTAGATGTAGAGATAGGATTACTCAAGCAAGTTTTAGAAGTACCTTCCAAGCGTGGTGTAGCGTTCTCATTAGGCTTCTTCACTTCCTTGTTGGCACTTGCACTTGGAAAGTTTGCACTTGGAGTCGTCCACTCTTTTGGCTTGCTTGTGGGAGTAGGAGTGTTGTTTTTGAACTTCTCTCCTTTAAGCCATCTCTCGGCTTCAATGGCGGCTTCAAACATATCTTGGAGTGAGAGATAATGATGCAACCTCAATTGAGAAGCGATACCATAGCTCAAGCCATTCTTGAAACGGATCATGGCTTCTTCTTCACCTTCGTTATCCATATCCAATGCCATCCGGGTCCTTTCAAATTCATCATGGTACTCATGCACCGATTTGACACCTTGTTTTAGATCATAGAGCTTCTTAAGTCGCTCTTGTCGATACCTTGGAGTTATGTACTTGGTATTCATAAGCACTTTCAACTCATCCCAAGTCACATTCAAATGCAAATTCATCCTTCTCCTAGACCTCTTCATAGACTCCCACCAAGTAGAAGCATAGGCCTCAAAGGTAGAAATAGCATAGGTACCCTTTCTTTCTTCGGTCATCTCATTGGTGTCGAATACCCTCTCCATTTGGAGTACCCATTCTATGTATGCCTGATGCGGGGCAAACCACTACCACACGACCCTTTACAAGAAGCCAAGTCAAAACACTTCATGATGCTCACTTACACTTGATCCGGAGGGGCATGGACGATATGAGCTCGGGAGAAGACTTGAAGACAATGCATTGGAGCTCAATCAACGTTGAAACAGGGCAGGAAACAGTGCAGGGAGCAGGGGAGCAAAACAGGGCAAAACAGGGGAACACCTGCTGAGCTTACTGCCTGAAGCTGGATTTTTGTTCTTCGCGATCGCGTGCATCACCTTCGCGATCGCGAAGAGACTTCTGATGTTCTTCGCTGTCGCGCCGTGTCTCGCGCGATCGCGCGACTGAGTTTTAAGTGTGCCTCGCGATCGCATATAATCATGCGCGATCGCGAAGAACACTTGAGCTGACGCGGACCAGAAGCTAGGAAAGTCTTGTAAAGGGGTGTATTTATAACACCCCTCTTTCATTTATTGCTTTCACCTTACTTTGAACAAAGAACATTAATGAGCATTGCTCTTGAACACTTGTAACCCTTTTTGGCTTGAAATCAATTGGATGAATCCAAGTTGCTCTTCAATCCATTCTTCGATCATTCTATTTGCTCGAGCCTCGTGTCTCTTGAGGATAGTTGCATAGTGTTAGGTGATTCTTTCCAATCGTTTGGGGTGTAACGGAACAAGTTCTTCGTTGCTACTCGAACTTTAGTGTAAGTCTCGTCTCGCTTTTATCTCTTTATCGCTTTCAAGGGTTTGCCCCTTATCAGTTGGTATCAGAGCAAGGCTAGGGTTACGTTCTTACGAGCCCTCGTCCTACTCTTCGTGCTTGTCATCTTTGTTCCGCATTTATTTTCTTGTTCTTGTCTTGTTATATTGAAAAAGAAGAAAAAAATTCAAAAATTTGAAAACCCAAAAATTTGAAGGAAATCGCTTGTTGTTACGATTTTGTTGGTATTGATTATCGGGGATTGTATGTTTAAGTAATCTCGACAATTGAGAACCAACAAAACACATTTTGGAATTGAAAATCAAAGATTGGAAATTTAAACCCTAGGTTGAAGAAATTGAAAATTTGCCAAAACTTGCTTGATGTTATGATATTGTGATTGTTTGGTACCGGGGATTGTTCACTATAGTTTTCCCGTTGTTTTGATACCAACATAACATCATTTGGAGTATTGAAGTGAAAATCGAAATTTGGTTCTTGAAGGTTGTGAAAATTTTTGAAGAACTTGTCAAAATTATTGAAACAAGTTGTTTGATGGTTGTTTTTGTGTATGAACCATTGGGGAATGTTTATTCCAGCTGAAAAACACCTTTTGGGAGGCTTGAAAACTGAAATAAGTTGAATTGGGTTGTTGTGTGTGCCAAACTGCTGTTTTCTGTCGACTTTCTGGTTCAGCTGAAATAACCTGCGCGATCGCGCAAGGTCTCGCGCTATCGCGCCAATTCTGAATTATTGTTCATCGCGGTCGCGCCCATCTGCACGCGATCGCGAAGTGTACCAATTTCCAGAATTTCCTGAAGTTGGACAGAATGTTCGCAAAGCTATCGTAACAGTTTCCAACCACCAAAACTCCCATAGCATCATCAAATATGGTGAGTTTCTAGATCACAAACCAAAATTCACCCAATTCCGAATCCGTTTAGTGGTGATTCGATCTTTGAACATTTGATCGCGCCACTTCCGGTTAGTACTTTGAGGGTAACACTTCTACCCAATTAGTACTAATCCCTTGTGCGAATAGGATACTCGTGCCTAGAAGGAGAGTAGAATTCAAAGAAGATTCGTAGTTAATTGTTTGGTTCAAGTGCGCACCAAATAGCTTAGCGTTGATCGAGTCCCATTGAATCCACTCTTCCCGAAGAGCATTTGGTTCTTGTATTTTGGTTTGATCATTGAGGAGGTTGCGCAACTACGAGGAGGCCATTGATTTCGAGTTTGTGTGAACCTAACCCCAAGCTTGAGTGAACCCGAGCGACAAACAAAAGTGAGGGAGTGAGTGAGGACTTTTACTCTAATCTTCCTTTCTTGTTTTTGATTGTTGTAGGTACATGGCGGAGGAGAAAGCAAAGAGTACCATTGAGGTCCCAACCGACATCTTGGCTAACTTATTAGCCGAGGTGAAGGCCCTAAACCTTAAAATAGAGGCTCTTGAAAAGGAAAGGACCCCGAGTGTCCAAAAGGATCCCAATGAAGGCACTAGTGATGATTCCATCATGAAGCCGGATCAATATGCGGAGCTAGTTCGTCGACAACGGTTGAGGGATGAAGCTCTTGCTAGATAGAGATTGTTGGGCAATCCCCAACCCTTGGGCAATCCCCAAGGAGATGTTCCATTCCTAAGGCCTCGGAGAAACATTGCACCTCTTGAGCAAGTTGATGAAGCTCAAGAAGGGGAGGGCCTCGGACTTGATGATGATTACTTTGATGCTCCCTATCCAAATAGGAGGGCGATGAATGGAAGCCGAGGTGTAGATAGGGGTCGAGGTAGAGGTCGAGGGCCACCAAGAGTTTATATGGGAAGAAACTTGGGAAGGGAATATGAATATGTTGATGACAACTATGGGATTCAACCGGAACAACACCGTGGGGGTCGAGACACTAATCTCAATAGTGTCAAGATCACTATCCCGCCTTTCAAGGGGACTAGTGATCCGGAAGCATTTCTTGAATGGAAGATCCAATTGGAGCGGGTCTTTGACACAAATGATATGACCGAGGAGAAGAAGGCCACTTATGCCATTTCATCATTTGAGTCCTATGCCTCTACTTGGTGGGAATCCATCAAGCGATCAAGGAGAAGACTTGGGTTGCGGATGAACATCACTTGGGAAGAGTTGAAAGAAGTTATGAACAACAAGTATGTGACTCCCAAGTATCGACAAGAGCAACTCAAAAAGCTCTATGAATTGAAGTAAGGCTACAAGTCCGTTGATGAATATTTCAACGACTTTGAGAAAAACCGGATGGCTCTTGATATGGAAACGGAGGATGAAGAACAAGCTATCATCCGTTTCAAAAGTGGTTTGAGTAGGGAGATTGCTTCCCAATTGAGACTTCACATCTTCCACTCCTTGCAAGATGTTTGTGATGCCGCGGTTGAAGCCGAGAAATGGCTCAAAGAAGAAAAGGCTCCTCGCTATAGGAGTACTACTACCACCACTCCTTCAACTCGCACCAAAGAATGGAAGAGCCCATATGCTAGTGGAGCAAGTGGGAGCCGAGATGTAAAGAAGCCTTTTGAAAAGGCTACCCCAAAGAGCGACCACAAAGAAGTTGGAGGTACTTCTAAAACTACTTTAAATACTCCTTCTCCTTCTTCTTTCCAATGTCATAAATGCAAGGGTTATGGCCACTTTGCCAAAGAGTGCCCTACCCGGAAAACAATGATTGTGATGGATGATGGGTTGGTCTATGAGGGTGAAAGTGAGTCCGAGGGTGAAGTTGAAGAGGAGAGTGAGGAAGTTGAGGGTGAAGGTGAAGAGAGAGCGACGGAGGGGGATGATCCTAATATGTTCCTTGTGGTTCGTCGAATTTGGGAACCATGGTGAGTGAGGAGAGGGAGGATGAGCAAAGAGAAAACTTGTTCCATGCCCGGTGTAGAGTGAAGGGACAAGTTTGTTCCATGATAATTGACTCGGGTAGTTGTGCAAATGTGGTGAGCCAATCCTTGGTCTCACAATTGAAGTTGACTACCATTAAACACCCGAGCCCCTACCGATTGCAATGGCTAAGTGAGTGTGGGGAATTGAGGGTAGTGAAGCAAGTCTTGATTAGATTCAAGATTGGGAACTATCAAGATGAACACATGTTTGACGTGGTGCCAATGCAAGCTTGCCACCTTTTGTTTGGAAGGCCTTGGCAATACGACAAACAAGTGGTTCATGATGGCCGGGCCAACACTTACACGGTGAAAACATGAGGGAAGAAGGTTTGTGCTTACACCTTTGACCCCGAAACAAGTAAGTGAAGACTACCGGCGCATGAAAGAGTTAAGGGAAGCGGCTAAGGCCAAGTCCCCGATTGTGGCCAAATCTTTGGCCGAGACTCCACCATCTTCCACCGGTCGCATGTGTGCCATGATGCAACCGGGGTGAGTATTTGAAAGGTAATGATGGCACCAAGATGCTCATATGCCTAGTGCACAAAGGTATGGTTTTAAATTCCGAAAGTGATTGTTTATCTAACCCTAACCCTTTGCCTAGTGCTATTGACAATGTTTTGAAGGTCTATGAGGACATGTTCCCGGAGGAGATGCCGGATGGATTGCCTCCCTTGAGGGGCATTGAGCATCAAATTGACTTCGTCCCGGGGTCTCAAATTCCCAACAAGCCGGCATATAGAAGTAACCCCGAGGACACAAGGGAGTTACAAAAGCAAGTTGATGAGTTGCTTACCAAAGGCTTGGTGCGGGAAAGCTTGAGCCCGTGTGCCGTGCCCGTGATCCTTGTTCCAAAGAAGGACGGCACTTGGAGGATGTGTGTGGATTGTCCGAGCGGTCAACAAGATCACGGTAAAGTATCGACATCCCATACCTCGTTTGGATGATATGTTGGATGAGCTTAGTGGTTCTAGTGTCTTTTCAAAAATAGACCTTAGGTCCGGCTACCACCAAATCCGGATGAAAACCCGGTGATGAGTGGAAAACCGCATTCAAGACCAAATTTGGTCTTTATGAATGGTTGGTGATGCCTTTCGGCCTCTCCAACGCACCTAGTACCTTCATGAGGCTAATGAACCACGTGCTAAAGCCATTCATCAACAAATTCGTGGTTGTCTACTTTGACGACATATTGATTTATAGCAAGTCAATAGATGACCACGTTGGCCACTTGAGTCAAGTGCTTGAAGTGCTACGAGCCGAAAAGCTCTATGCCAACTTTAAGAAGTGTGCCTTTTGTGTTGAAAAGGTTGTCTTTTTGGGCTTTGTTGTTAGTGCCAATGGTGTAGAGGTTGACGAATCCAAAGTTGAAGCCATTAGAGATTGGCCTACTCCTACCACCGTTTCTCATGTGAGGAGTTTCCATGGCCTAGCTAGTTTCTATAGGCGCTTTGTTAGAGACTTTAGCACCATAGCCGCACCACTCACCGAGTTGGTGAAAAAGGACAAGACCTTTGTTTGGGGAGAGCCGCAAGAAAAGGGCTTTCCAAGAATTGAAAAGTAGGCTAAGTACCGCCCCCTTGTTACAATTGCCCGACTTCGGGAAGGCTTTTGAGGTAGAGTGTGATGCCTCGGGGTGGGTATTGGGGGTGTTCTCATGCAAGAAGGGAAACCCGTTGCCTACTTTAGTGAGAAGTTGAAGGGCGCAACCTTGAATTACTCCACGTATGACAAGGAGTTGTATGCCCTAGTGAGAGCTTTGGCCCATTGGCAACACTATCTATGGCCTCGGGAATTTGTGATCAAGAGTGACCATGAGTCACTCAAGCATCTAAGAGGTCAAGAGAAGTTGAACAAGAGGCATGCCAAGTGGGTGGAGTTTGTTGAGTCCTTTCCTTATGTAATTCATTACAAGAAGGGTAAGGACAATGTTGTAGCCGACGCACTTTCTAGGAAGTTCGCCCTTGCTACCACTCTTGCCTCTCGACTTATGGGTTTTGAGAGTATAAAATCTTTGTATGAACATGACCCAAAGTTCAAGAGCATTCATGATGCTCTAGTGAGTGGAAAGCGGGTGGAGAAATACCAATGGGTTGATGGTTACATTTTTAAAAATGGAAGAGTTTGTGTGCCCGAGTCCTCATGGAGGGAATTGCTTGTTCGTGAAGCACATTGTGGGGGCTTGATGGGTCACTTCGGGAGGAACAAAACCTTGGCCATTCTCATGGAGCAATTCCATTGGCCGAAGATGGGTGTGCAAGTTGAGAGACTTTGCAATACTTGCTTGGATTGCAAGTATGCCAAGTCCAAATCTAATTCCCATGGTTTGTATACTCCCCTCCCTATCCCTACTAGCCCGTGGATGGACATTTCAATGGATTTTGTTATGGGTTTGCCGCGATCTAAAGGGGGGCACGATAGCATTTATGTTGTCGTGGATAGGTTCTCAAAAATGGCTCACTTTATTCCTTGCAAAAAGAGTCATGATGCACAACATGTAGCTTCTTTGTTTATTGATAATGTGTTAAAGTTGCATGGCGTGCCTCAAACAATTGTGAGTGATAGGGACTCTAAGTTCCTTAGCCATTTTTGGAGGTGTCTTTGGGGTGCTCTTGGCACCAAGTTGTTGTTTTCTACGTCCCATCACCCCCAAACGGATGGTCAAACCGAGGTGGTGAACCGAACTTTGGGTGCTCTTCTTAGAGCCATGACCCGAGGTAAGGCCGGGACGTGGGTTGATAAATTGCCTCTTATGGAGTTTGCTTATAACCGCACATTGCATAGCATGATTGGTCTGACTCCGTTTGAGTGCGTCTATGGCTTTAATCCTTTGATTCCACTTGATCTAACCCCTTTGCCCAAGGACATGGTTGTTGATTTTGCAGGTGAAAACCGAGCTAAAGCCATGCTTGAAATCCATGCCAAAGCGAGGAAGCGATTGGAGGAAGCCTATGACAAGGTTGCCCTCAAAAAGAACAAGGGGAGGAAGAATTGGAACTCAAGAAAGGGGATTGGGTGTGGGTGCACTTCCGCAAAGAGAGGTTTCCAAACCTTCAAAAAGGGAAGTTGGCACCCCGAGGGGATGGACCCTTTCAAGTGCTCTCCAAGATCAACAACAACGCATATGTGATCGATTTGCCCGGTGAGTACAATGTATCAAATACTTTTAATGTTAGTGACTTGGCTCCTCTTGATGTAGGTCATGATGCCGTAGAGGATGATGCCGTGGAGGTGGATACTTCAATTTCGAGGACGAAATCTTCCCAAGAAGGGGAGGATGATGCGGGGCAAACCACCACCACAAGGCCCTTTACGAGAAGCCAAGCCAAAGCACTTCATGATGCTCACTTACACTTGATCCGGAAGGGCATGGACGACATGAGCTCGGGAGAAGACTTGAAGACAATGCATTGGAGCTCACTCAACGTTTGAAACAGGGCAGGAAACTGTGCAGGCAGCAGGGGAACAAAACAGAGCAAAACAGGGGAACATCTGCTGAGCTACTGCCTGAAGCTGGACTTTTGTTCTTCGCGATCGCGTTCCCAACCTTCGCGATCGCGAAGAGTATTTCTTTTGTCTTCGCGATAGCGCCATGTCTCGCGCGATCGCGCTACTCTGTCTAAGTGTGCCTCGCGATCGCATATAATCATGCGCGATCGCGATGAACACTTGAACAGACTCGGACCAGTAGCTAGGAAAACCTTGTAAAGGGGTGTATTTATAACACCCCTCTTTCATTTATTGCTACTCACCTTACTTTGAACAAAGAACATTAATGAGCATTGCTCTTGACACTTGTAACCCATTTTTGGCTTGAAATCAATTGGATGAATCCAAGTTGCTCTTCAATCCATTCTTCGATCATTCTATTTGCTCGAGCCTCGTGTCTCTTGAGGATAGTTGCATAGTGTTAGGTGATTCTTTCCAATCGTTTGGGGTGTAACGGAACAAGTTCTTCGTTGCTACTCGAACTTTAGTGTAAGTCTCGTCTCGCTTTTATCTCTTTATCGCTTTCAAGGGTTTGCCCCTTATCAGTATAAGCATGCATCTCAATATCATGATTAAGCATAGACAAGTTATCAAGACTAGGTTCACTTGAGGAGTCATCATAGACAACATTGTCCAATTCATGCAATTTGGACTCCTCAAGGACAAGATCATCCTCACCACAACACATTGGTCCACCAAATAGAAGCATATCAATTAGGGAATGGTCAACTACCTCATCTTTCCCTATGTCAAAGGTTGGTGGTGTGTCATAGCAAAGGTCACAATCATGGTCAACTATCAAATCTACACTAGGGAGGGGTTCAATGAACAATGAGCTCACATCATGATGTGGCATAGTGCTCCTCCCAACTAGTGTTTCACAATCAAGCTCAAGTTGACAAGTAGACTCTTCACTAGTGGCATACTCACTAAATGCATCAAAACCACCAACTAGTGTTGAGTCATCACAAGACAAATAGCTAGTAGGCTCATGAAAAGGTGAAGCAACACTTACATTTGTAGTACTTCCTTGATCACTCACAAGGTTTGAAGTGTCATATGCAACTTCCCCTTCATGAAGCTCACATTGAGGCTCCAATTGCTTGTCTTCAAATGTACCTACACAAGAACTTTCACAAGAAAAAGTAGAAGATAAAGAAGTGTTAGAACAATGGGTGCTCTCACTCTCAATTTTTCCTTCCTCACCTCTCATCTCTCGCAATTTTACCTCATGGTCAAGTGTAGTTTGTGGTGACAATCCCCTCACATCACTCCTCAAATCCTCTCCTTTTTCCTCTCTTGGATTGTCACCGGTCACTCCCTCACTTCTCTCTATCTTTTCTCTCTCATTTGAAGTGGAGTGACTCTCATTTTCATCATGCAATGGCAAAATAATGAGATTGTTTGCCTCGGGTTCAAGTACCATAGGTGACTTTGCTTTAGCCGCCTCCCTCAACTCCTTCATCTTCTTGTAGTCTTCCCTTACTTGCCTTGGAGTCAAAGGTCTAAGCACATATTTTCTCCCATCTTGCTTGACCGTATAGGAATTGGTCCGGCCATCATGCACTACAAACCTATCATGTTGCCATGGTCTCCCAAACAATAAACGGCATGCTTGCATCGGGACCACGTCAAACAAGATCTTATCCTTATAGCTCCCAATGCTAAACTCAATCAATGCTTGTTTCACCACTTTAAGTTCACCACACTCGCTTAGCCATTGTAGTCGATACGGTTTTGGATGCTTTTGAGTAGGTAACTTCAATTGGGAAATCAAGGTTTGGCTCACAATGTTGGTACAACTCCCCGAATCAACAACCATGGAACATACTTGCCCCATCACACGACATCTAGCATGAAAGAGGCTTTCCCTTTGATCATTTTCCACCTCCTCTTCCATGAGAATGGTACTCAAGCTCCTCCTAACCACCAAGAACATGTGAGGACCATCATCCTCTTCTACGGCCTCCTCACATTCAACTTCCTCATCCTCCTCTACTTCCTCCTTTTCGGACTCACTTTCTTGTTCATACACCAAATTGCAAACCACAACCATGGTTCGTTTTGTGGAGCATTCTTTAGCAATATGCCCAAAGCCCTTGCATTTATAACATTGTGTAGATGTAGAGATAGGATTACTCAAGCAAGTTTTAGAAGTACCTTCCAAGCGTGGTGTAGCGTTCTCATTAGGCTTCTTCACTTCCTTGTTGGCACTTGCACTTGGAAAGTTTGCACTTGGAGTCGTCCACTCTTTTGGCTTGCTTGTGGGAGTAGGAGTGTTGTTTTTGAACTTCTCTCCTTTAAGCCATCTCTCGGCTTCAATGGCGGCTTCAAACATATCTTGGAGTGAGAGATAATGATGCAACCTCAATTGAGAAGCGATACCATAGCTCAAGCCATTCTTGAAACGGATCATGGCTTCTTCTTCACCTTCGTTATCCATATCCAATGCCATCCGGGTCCTTTCAAATTCATCATGGTACTCATGCACCGATTTGACACCTTGTTTTAGATCATAGAGCTTCTTAAGTCGCTCTTGTCGATACCTTGGAGTTATGTACTTGGTATTCATAAGCACTTTCAACTCATCCCAAGTCACATTCAAATGCAAATTCATCCTTCTCCTAGACCTCTTCATAGACTCCCACCAAGTAGAAGCATAGGCCTCAAAGGTAGAAATAGCATAGGTACCCTTTCTTTCTTCGGTCATCTCATTGGTGTCGAATACCCTCTCCATTTGGAGTACCCATTCTATGTATGCCTGATGCGGGGCAAACCACTACCACACGACCCTTTACAAGAAGCCAAGTCAAAACACTTCATGATGCTCACTTACACTTGATCCGGAGGGGCATGGACGATATGAGCTCGGGAGAAGACTTGAAGACAATGCATTGGAGCTCAATCAACGTTGAAACAGGGCAGGAAACAGTGCAGGGAGCAGGGGAGCAAAACAGGGCAAAACAGGGGAACACCTGCTGAGCTTACTGCCTGAAGCTGGATTTTTGTTCTTCGCGATCGCGTGCATCACCTTCGCGATCGCGAAGAGACTTCTGATGTTCTTCGCTGTCGCGCCGTGTCTCGCGCGATCGCGCGACTGAGTTTTAAGTGTGCCTCGCGATCGCATATAATCATGCGCGATCGCGAAGAACACTTGAGCTGACGCGGACCAGAAGCTAGGAAAGTCTTGTAAAGGGGTGTATTTATAACACCCCTCTTTCATTTATTGCTTTCACCTTACTTTGAACAAAGAACATTAATGAGCATTGCTCTTGAACACTTGTAACCCTTTTTGGCTTGAAATCAATTGGATGAATCCAAGTTGCTCTTCAATCCATTCTTCGATCATTCTATTTGCTCGAGCCTCGTGTCTCTTGAGGATAGTTGCATAGTGTTAGGTGATTCTTTCCAATCGTTTGGGGTGTAACGGAACAAGTTCTTCGTTGCTACTCGAACTTTAGTGTAAGTCTCGTCTCGCTTTTATCTCTTTATCGCTTTCAAGGGTTTGCCCCTTATCAGTTGGTATCAGAGCAAGGCTAGGGTTACGTTCTTACGAGCCCTCGTCCTACTCTTCGTGCTTGTCATCTTTGTTCCGCATTTATTTTCTTGTTCTTGTCTTGTTATATTGAAAAAGAAGAAAAAAATTCAAAAATTTGAAAACCCAAAAATTTGAAGGAAATCGCTTGTTGTTACGATTTTGTTGGTATTGATTATCGGGGATTGTATGTTTAAGTAATCTCGACAATTGAGAACCAACAAAACACATTTTGGAATTGAAAATCAAAGATTGGAAATTTAAACCCTAGGTTGAAGAAATTGAAAAATTTGCCAAAACTTGCTTGATGTTATGATATTGTGATTGTTTGGTACCGGGGATTGTTCACTATAGTTTTCCCGTTGTTTTGATACCAACATAACATCATTTGGAGTATTGAAGTGAAAATCGAAATTTGGTTCTTGAAGGTTGTGAAAATTTTTGAAGAACTTGTCAAAAATTATTGAAAACAAGTTGTTTGATGGTTGTTTTTGTGTATGAACCATTGGGGAATGTTTATTCCAGCTGAAAACACCTTTTGGGAGGCTTGAAAACTGAAATAAGTTGAATTGGGTTTGTTGTGTGTGCCAAACTGCTGTTTTCTGTCGACTTTCTGGTTCAGCTGAAATAACCTGCGCGATCGCGCAAGGTCTCGCGCTATCGCGCCAATTCTGAATTATTGTTCATCGCGGTCGCGCCCATCTGCACGCGATCGCGAAGTGTACCAATTTCCAGAATTTCCTGAAGTTGGACAGAATGTTCGCAAAGCTATCGTAACAGTTTCCAACCACCAAAACTCCCATAGCATCATCAAATATGGTGAGTTTCTAGATCACAAACCAAAATTCACCCAATTCCGAATCCGTTTAGTGGTGATTCGATCTTTGAACATTTGATCGCGCCACTTCCGGTTAGTACTTTGAGGGTAACACTTCTACCCAATTAGTACTAATCCCTTGTGCGAATAGGATACTCGTGCCTAGAAGGAGAGTAGAATTCAAAGAAGATTCGTAGTTAATTGTTTGGTTCAAGTGCGCACCAAATAGCTTAGCGTTGATCGAGTCCCATTGAATCCACTCTTCCCGAAGAGCATTTGGTTCTTGTATTTTGGTTTGATCATTGAGGAGGTTGCGCAACTACGAGGAGGCCATTGATTTCGAGTTTGTGTGAACCTAACCCCAAGCTTGAGTGAACCCGAGCGACAAACAAAAGTGAGGGAGTGAGTGAGGACTTTTACTCTAATCTTCCTTTCTTGTTTTTGATTGTTGTAGGTACATGGCGGAGGAGAAAGCAAAGAGTACCATTGAGGTCCCAACCGACATCTTGGCTAACTTATTAGCCGAGGTGAAGGCCCTAAACCTTAAAATAGAGGCTCTTGAAAAGGAAAGGACCCCGAGTGTCCAAAAGGATCCCAATGAAGGCACTAGTGATGATTCCATCATGAAGCCGGATCAATATGCGGAGCTAGTTCGTCGACAACGGTTGAGGGATGAAGCTCTTGCTAGATAGAGATTGTTGGGCAATCCCCAACCCTTGGGCAATCCCCAAGGAGATGTTCCATTCCTAAGGCCTCGGAGAAACATTGCACCTCTTGAGCAAGTTGATGAAGCTCAAGAAGGGGAGGGCCTCGGACTTGATGATGATTACTTTGATGCTCCCTATCCAAATAGGAGGGCGATGAATGGAAGCCGAGGTGTAGATAGGGGTCGAGGTAGAGGTCGAGGGCCACCAAGAGTTTATATGGGAAGAAACTTGGGAAGGGAATATGAATATGTTGATGACAACTATGGGATTCAACCGGAACAACACCGTGGGGGTCGAGACACTAATCTCAATAGTGTCAAGATCACTATCCCGCCTTTCAAGGGGACTAGTGATCCGGAAGCATTTCTTGAATGGAAGATCCAATTGGAGCGGGTCTTTGACACAAATGATATGACCGAGGAGAAGAAGGCCACTTATGCCATTTCATCATTTGAGTCCTATGCCTCTACTTGGTGGGAATCCATCAAGCGATCAAGGAGAAGACTTGGGTTGCGGATGAACATCACTTGGGAAGAGTTGAAAGAAGTTATGAACAACAAGTATGTGACTCCCAAGTATCGACAAGAGCAACTCAAAAAGCTCTATGAATTGAAGTAAGGCTACAAGTCCGTTGATGAATATTTCAACGACTTTGAGAAAAACCGGATGGCTCTTGATATGGAAACGGAGGATGAAGAACAAGCTATCATCCGTTTCAAAAGTGGTTTGAGTAGGGAGATTGCTTCCCAATTGAGACTTCACATCTTCCACTCCTTGCAAGATGTTTGTGATGCCGCGGTTGAAGCCGAGAAATGGCTCAAAGAAGAAAAGGCTCCTCGCTATAGGAGTACTACTACCACCACTCCTTCAACTCGCACCAAAGAATGGAAGAGCCCATATGCTAGTGGAGCAAGTGGGAGCCGAGATGTAAAGAAGCCTTTTGAAAAGGCTACCCCAAAGAGCGACCACAAAGAAGTTGGAGGTACTTCTAAAACTACTTTAAATACTCCTTCTCCTTCTTCTTTCCAATGTCATAAATGCAAGGGTTATGGCCACTTTGCCAAAGAGTGCCCTACCCGGAAAACAATGATTGTGATGGATGATGGGTTGGTCTATGAGGGTGAAAGTGAGTCCGAGGGTGAAGTTGAAGAGGAGAGTGAGGAAGTTGAGGGTGAAGGTGAAGAGAGAGCGACGGAGGGGGATGATCCTAATATGTTCCTTGTGGTTCGTCGAATTTTGGGAACCATGGTGAGTGAGGAGAGGGAGGATGAGCAAAGAGAAAACTTGTTCCATGCCCGGTGTAGAGTGAAGGGACAAGTTTGTTCCATGATAATTGACTCGGGTAGTTGTGCAAATGTGGTGAGCCAATCCTTGGTCTCACAATTGAAGTTGACTACCATTAAACACCCGAGCCCCTACCGATTGCAATGGCTAAGTGAGTGTGGGGAATTGAGGGTAGTGAAGCAAGTCTTGATTAGATTCAAGATTGGGAACTATCAAGATGAACACATGTTTGACGTGGTGCCAATGCAAGCTTGCCACCTTTTGTTTGGAAGGCCTTGGCAATACGACAAACAAGTGGTTCATGATGGCCGGGCCAACACTTACACGGTGAAACATGAGGGAAGAAGGTTTGTGCTTACACCTTTGACCCCGAAACAAGTAAGTGAAGACTACCGGCGCATGAAAGAGTTGAGGGAAGCGGCTAAGGCCAAGTCCCCGATTGTGGCCAAATCTTTGGCCGAGACTCCACCATCTTCCACCGGTCGCATGTGTGCCATGATGCAACCGGGTGAGTATTTGAAAGGTAATGATGGCACCAAGATGCTCATATGCCTAGTGCACAAAGGTATGGTTTTAAATTCCGAAAGTGATTGTTTATCTAACCCTAACCCTTTGCCTAGTGCTATTGACAATGTTTTGAAGGTCTATGAGGACATGTTCCCGGAGGAGATGCCGGATGGATTGCCTCCCTTGAGGGGCATTGAGCATCAAATTGACTTCGTCCCGGGGTCTCAAATTCCCAACAAGCCGGCATATAGAAGTAACCCCGAGGACACAAGGGAGTTACAAAAGCAAGTTGATGAGTTGCTTACCAAAGGCTTGGTGCGGGAAAGCTTGAGCCCGTGTGCCGTGCCCGTGATCCTTGTTCCAAAGAAGGACGGCACTCGGTGGATGTGTGTGGATTGTCGAGCGGTCAACAAGATCACGGTAAAGTATCGACATCCCATACCTCGTTTGGATGATATGTTGGATGAGCTTAGTGGTTCTAGTGTCTTTTCAAAAATAGACCTTAGGTCCGGCTACCACCAAATCCGGATAAAACCCGGTGATGAGTGGAAAACCGCATTCAAGACCAAATTTGGTCTTTATGAATGGTTGGTGATGCCTTTCGGCCTCTCCAACGCACCTAGTACCTTCATGAGGCTAATGAACCACGTGCTAAAGCCATTCATCAACAAATTCGTGGTTGTCTACTTTGACGACATATTGATTTATAGCAAGTCAATAGATGACCACGTTGGCCACTTGAGTCAAGTGCTTGAAGTGCTACGAGCCGAAAAGCTCTATGCCAACTTTAAGAAGTGTGCCTTTTGTGTTGAAAAGGTTGTCTTTTTGGGCTTTGTTGTTAGTGCCAATGGTGTAGAGGTTGACGAATCCAAAGTTGAAGCCATTAGAGATTGGCCTACTCCTACCACCGTTTCTCATGTGAGGAGTTTCCATGGCCTAGCTAGTTTCTATAGGCGCTTTGTTAGAGACTTTAGCACCATAGCCGCACCACTCACCGAGTTGGTGAAAAAGGACAAGACCTTTGTTTGGGGAGAGCCGCAAGAAAGGGCTTTCCAAGAATTGAAAAGTAGGCTAAGTACCGCCCCCTTGTTACAATTGCCCGACTTCGGGAAGGCTTTTGAGGTAGAGTGTGATGCCTCGGGGGTGGGTATTGGGGGTGTTCTCATGCAAGAAGGGAAACCCGTTGCCTACTTTAGTGAGAAGTTGAAGGGCGCAACCTTGAATTACTCCACGTATGACAAGGAGTTGTATGCCCTAGTGAGAGCTTTGGCCCATTGGCAACACTATCTATGGCCTCGGGAATTCGTGATCAAGAGTGACCATGAGTCACTCAAGCATCTAAGAGGTCAAGAGAAGTTGAACAAGAGGCATGCCAAGTGGGTGGAGTTTGTTGAGTCCTTTCCTTATGTAATTCATTACAAGAAGGGTAAGGACAATGTTGTAGCCGACGCACTTTCTAGGAAGTTCGCCCTTGCTACCACTCTTGCCTCTCGACTTATGGGTTTTGAGAGTATAAAATCTTTGTATGAACATGACCCAAAGTTCAAGAGCATTCATGATGCTCTAGTGAGTGGAAAGCGGGTGGAGAAATACCAATGGGTTGATGGTTACATTTTTAAAAATGGAAGAGTTTGTGTGCCCGAGTCCTCATGGAGGGAATTGCTTGTTCGTGAAGCACATTGTGGGGGCTTGATGGGTCACTTCGGGAGGAACAAAACCTTGGCCATTCTCATGGAGCAATTCCATTGGCCGAAGATGGGTGTGCAAGTTGAGAGACTTTGCAATACTTGCTTGGATTGCAAGTATGCCAAGTCCAAATCTAATTCCCATGGTTTGTATACTCCCCTCCCTATCCCTACTAGCCCGTGGATGGACATTTCGATGGATTTTGTTATGGGTTTGCCGCGATCTAAAGGGGGGCACGATAGCATTTATGTTGTCGTGGATAGGTTCTCAAAAATGGCTCACTTTATCCCTTGCAAAAAGAGTCATGATGCACAACATGTAGCTTCTTTGTTTATTGATAATGTGTTAAAATTGCATGGCGTGCCTCAAACAATTGTGAGTGATAGGGACTCTAAGTTCCTTAGCCATTTTTGGAGGTGTCTTTGGGGTGCTCTTGGCACCAAGTTGTTGTTTTCTACGTCCCATCACCCCCAAACGGATGGTCAAACCGAGGTGGTGAACCGAACTTTGGGTGCTCTTCTTAGAGCCATGACCCGAGGTAAGGCCGGGACGTGGGTTGATAAATTGCCTCTTATGGAGTTTGCCTATAACCGCACATTGCATAGCATGATTGGTTTGACTCCGTTTGAGTGCGTCTATGGCTTTAATCCTTTGATTCCACTTGATCTAACCCCTTTGCCCAAGGACATGGTTGTTAATTTTGAAGGTGAAAACCGAGCTAAAGCCATGCTTGAAATCCATGCCAAAGCGAGGAAGCGATTGGAGGAAGCCTATGACAAGGTTGCCCTCAAGAAGAACAAGGGGAGGAAGAAGTTGGAACTCAAGAAAGGAGATTGGGTGTGGGTGCACTTCCGCAAAGAGAGGTTTCCAAACCTTCGAAAAGGGAAGTTGGCACCCCGAGGGGACGGACCCTTTCAAGTGCTCTCCAAGATCAACAACAACGCATATGTGATCGACTTGCCCGGTAAGTACAATGTATCAAACACTTTTAATGTTAGTGACTTGGCTCCTCTTGATGTAGGTCATGATGCCGTCGAGGATGATGCCGTGGAGGTGGATGCTTCAATTTCGAGGACGAAATCCTCTCAAGAAGGGGAGAATGATGCGGGGCAAACCACTACCACACGACCCTTTACGAGAAGCCAAGTCAAAACACTTCATGATGCTCACTTACACTTGATCCGGAGGGGCATGGACGATATGAGCTCGGGAGAAGACTTGAAGACAATGCATTGGAGCTCAATCAACGTTGAAACAGGGCAGGAAACAGTGCAGGGAGCAGGGGAGCAAAACAGGGCAAAACAGGGGAACACCTGCTGAGCTTACTGCCTGAAGCTGGATTTTTGTTCTTCGCGATCGCATGCATCACCTTCGCGATCGCGAAGAGACTTCTGATGTTCTTCGCTGTCGCGCCGTGTCTCGCGCGATCGCGCGACTGAGTTTTAAGTGTGCCTCGCGATCGCATATAATCATGCGCGATCGCGAAGAACACTTGAGCTGACGCGGACCAGAAGCTAGGAAAGTCTTGTAAAGGGGTGTATTTATAACACCCCTATTTCATTTATTGCTTTCACCTTACTTTGAACAAAGAACATTAATGAGCATTGCTCTTGAACACTTGTAACCCTTTTTGGCTTGAAATCAATTGGATGAATCCAAGTTGCTCTTCAATCCATTCTTCGATCATTCTATTTGCTCGAGCCTCGTGTCTCTTGAGGATAGTTGCATAGTGTTAGGTGATTCTTTCCAATCGTTTGGGGTGTAACGGAACAAGTTCTTCGTTGCTACTCGAACTTTAGTGTAAGTCTCGTCTCGCTTTTATCTCTTTATCGCTTTCAAGGGTTTGCCCCTTATCAATGCCTCCGGATCACAAGTTCCTTTGAAGGATGGAAGGTTGAGCTTGACACTATTGAGGTTGTTGTTGTTGTCACGTACCCCATAGTTAGGCTCCGGTTGGCCTCCATAGTAGTCATCATGTGCAACATACTCCCTCCTCGCATTCCCTCTAGCATAGCCCATGGGTGGTGGCCCTCGACCTCGGCCCCTACCCCTATCAACATTTCGTCCCCAATGCATTTGCCTCCTAGGTTGATAAGGAACATCATACCCATAAGCCTCATCACCATACCCGGCCTCCTCCTCTTCTTGAACTTCATCAAATTGTTCAAGAGGTGGGACATTCCGCACGGGTCTTCGAAGCGGAACATTTCCTTGGGGATTGCCCAAGTTGAGGGGATTGCCCTCTTGTCGGGGATTGCCCAACCCACGCTCGTGTAGAACTTCAACTTTGCTTTGTTCATACCTCTTGGTTAGCTCAACAAAGTGTCCGGGAGTCATAGGAGTGCTATGACTCGTGCCTTCTCCGGATTCAATTTGGACACTCGGGGTCCTCTTCTCACCGGTTTCAACTTGATTCCTCTCGATGGTCTCAAGTCTCAAAGTGATTTCCTCAAACTTAGCCATAATGGTGGCCATGAAGTTCTTCATAGGATCATCTCCATCATTCACTATGGTACCTACAAGAAGCAACAAACGTTAGTAAAACACCTCACCACTCCCTCACAAACGTTTCACTCGGCTCGCTCGTTTGGTGGAGGAGGGGATATTTCACACAAGTTTGAGTTTAAAAGCTTCAAATGGTTGACCAACGAACCACAACTCAATCACTCAACTTCTCAAACCCAATGCTCTCCGGGGTGAGTGGAGTTAATGGGACTCGATTGGAACGGTAAGCACTTTAATTGAGGACTTGAATCAAAAGATGCTACGGATCTTCTTTGAATTCTAGTCTCCTTTCTAAGGCACGATGATCCTAATAGCTCGAAGTAATTAGTACTACACAAGTAGGATTATACTCTAATAGTACTAATTAGAAGCAATGCAAACAACAAAACAAGAAATCCTAGAAGTTTCTACCCGTTTCCCAACCTTCAGGAAGTAGGCGCCCCGCCTCAGGAAGGTAGGCGGCCGCCCAGACCAAACCTACAGGGGGAGGCGCTCCGCCTCAGCAATTTCCAGAGAGCTCACCAGTGGGAGGCGCTCCGCCTCCTGCAATTTCCTGCACAGTTTCCTTCTCGTTTTCTTGGTTTTGCAACCCAAAATCCAACTATCCAAGCGTTGTTTTGATGATTCAAAGGTACCCCAATGTTGTATCAAGCACAAAGAACAATTCCCAACAATTTTTAACAAACCCCAACCACAAACAATGAATCCACCATGTTCATCTTCTCCAAAACTAGGGTTTATCAAAAGAGGGTTTTCAAAATGGATTGTGAATGATGCGGGGCAAACCACTACCACACGACCCTTTACGAGAAGCCAAGTCAAAACACTTCATGATGCTCACTTACACTTGATCCGGAGGGGCATGGACGATATGAGCTCGGGAGAAGACTTGAAGACAATGCATTGGAGCTCAATCAACGTTGAAACAGGGCAGGAAACAGTGCAGGGAGAAGGGGAGCAAAACGGGGCAAAACAGGGGAACACCTGCTGAGCTTACTGCCTGAAGCTGGGTTTTTGTTCTTCGCGATCGCGTGCATCACCTTCGCGATCGCGAAGAGACTTCTGATGTTCTGCGCTGTCGCGCCGTGTCTCGCGCGATTGCGTGACTGAGTTTTAAGTGTGCCTCGCGATCGCATATAATCATGCGCGATCGCGAAGAACACTTGAGCTGACGCGGACCAGAAGCTAGGAAAGTCTTGTAAAGGGGTGTATTTATAACACCCCTCTTTCATTTATTGCTTTTACCTTACTTTGAACAAAGAACATTAATGAGCATTGCTCTTGAACACTTGTAACCCTTTTTGGCTTGAAATCAATTGGATGAATCCAAGTTGCTCTTCAATCCATTCTTCGATCATTCTATTTGCTCGAGCCTCGTGTCTCTTGAGGATAGTTGCATAGTGTTAGGTGATTCTTTCCAATCGTTTGGGGTGTAACGGAACAAGTTCTTCGTTGCTACTCGAACTTTAGTGTAAGTCTCGTCTCGCTTTTATCTCTTTATAGCTTTCAAGGGTTTGCCCCTTATCAGTTGGTATCAGAGCAAGGCTAGGGTTACGTTCTTACGAGCCCTCATCCTACTCTTCGTGCTTGTCATCTTTGTTCCGCATTTACTTTCTTGTTCTTGTCTTGTTATATTGAAAAAGAAGAAAAAAATTCAAAAATTTGAAAACCCAAAAATTTGAAGGAAATCGCTTGTTGTTACGATTTTGTTGGTATTGATTATCGGGGATTGTATGTTTGTGTAATCTCGACAATTGGAAACCAACAAAACACGTTTTGGAGTTGAAATTCAAAGATTGGAAATTTAAACCCTAGGTTGAAGAAATTGAAAATTTGCCAAAACTTGCTTGATGTTATGATATTGTGATTGTTTGGTATCGGGGATTGTTCACAATAGTTTTCCCGTTGTTTTGATACCAACATAACATCATTTGGAGTATTGTAGTGAAAATCGAAAATTTGGTTCTTGAAGGTTTTGGAAATATTGAAGAACTTGTCAAAAATCTTTGAAACAAGTTGTTTGATGGTTGTTTTTGTGTATGAACCATTGGGGAATGTTTGTTCCAGCTGAAAAACATCTTTGGAAAGCTTGAAAACTGAAATACATTGCATTTGGGTTGTTGTTGTGCCAAAACTGCTGTTTTTCTGTCGAGATTCTTGTTCAGCTGAACAAACCTGCGCGATCGCGCAAGGTCTCGCGCTATCGCGCCAATTCTGAATTTTTGTTCATCGCGGTCGCGCTCATCTGCACGCGATCGCGAAGTGTGCCAATTTCCAGAATTTCCTGCAGTTGGACAGAATGTTCGCAAAGCCATCGTAACAGTTTCCAACCACCAAAACTCCCATAGCATCATCAAATATGGTGAGTTTCTAGATCACAAACCAAAATTCATCCAATTCCGAATCCGTTTAGTGGCGATTCGATCTTTGAACATTTGATCGCGCCACTTCCGGTTAGTACTTTGAGGGTAACACTTCTACCCAATTAGTACTAATCCCTTGTGCGAATAGGATACTCGTGCCGAGAAGGAGAGTAGAATTCAAAGAAGATTCGTAGTTAATTGTTTGGTTCAAGTGCGCACCAAATAGCTTAGCGTTAATCGAGTCCCATTGAATCCACTCTTCCCGAAGAACATTTGGTTCTTGTATTTTGGTTTGATCATTGAGGAGGTTGCGCAACTACGAGGAGGCCATTGATTTCAAGTGTGTGTGAACCTAACCCCAAGCTTGAGTGAACCCGAGCGACAAACAAAGTGAGGGAGTGTGTGAGGACTTTTACTCTAATCTTCCTTTCTTATTTTTGATTGTTGTAGGTACATGGCGGAGGAGAAAGCAAAGAGTACCATTGAGGTCCCAACCGACGTCTTGGCTAACTTATTAGCCGAGGTGAAGGCACTAAACCTTAAAATGGAGGCTCTTGAAAAGGAGAGGACCCCGAGTGTCCAAAAGGATCCCAATGAAGGCACTAGTGATGATTCCATCATGAAGCCGGATCAATATGCGGAGCTAGTTCGTCGACAACGGTTGAGGGATGAGGCTCTTGCTAGAGAAAGATTGTTGGGCAATCCCCAACCCTTGGGCAATCCCCAAGGAGATGTTCCATTCCTAAGGCCTCGGAGAAACATTGCACCTCTTGAGCAAGTTGATGAAGCTCAAGAAGGGGAGGGCCTCGGACTTGATGATGATTACTTTGATGCTCCCTATCCAAATAGGAGGGCGATGAATGGAGGCCGAGGTGTAGATAGGGGTCGAGGTAGAGGTCGAGGGCCACCAAGAGTTTATATGGGAAGAAACTTGGGAAGGGAATATGAATATGTTGATGACAACTATGGGATTCAACCGGAACAACACCGTAGGGGTCGAGACACTAATCTCAATAGTGTCAAGATCACTATCCCGCCTTTCAAGGGGACTAGTGATCCGGAAGCATTTCTTGAATGGAAGATCCAATTGGAGCGGGTCTTTGACACAAATGATATGACCGAGGAGAAGAAGGCCACTTATGCCATTTCATCATTTGAGTCCTATGCCTCTACTTGGTAGGAATCCATCAAGCGATCAAGGAGAAGACTTGGGTTGCGGATGAACATCACTTGGGAAGAGTTGAAAGAAGTTATGAACAACAAGTATGTGACTCCCAAGTATCGACAAGAGCAACTCAAAAAGCTCTATGAATTGAAGCAAGGCTACAAGTCCGTTGATGAATATTTCAACGACTTTGAGAAAAACCGGATGGCTCTTGATATGGAAACGGAGGATGAAGAACAAGCTATCATCCGTTTCAAAAGTGGCTTGAGTAGGGAGATTGCTTCCCAATTGAGACTTCACATCTTCCACTCCTTGCAAGATGTTTGTGATGCCGCGGTTGAAGCCGAGAAATGGCTCAAAGAAGAAAAGGCTCCTCGCTATAGGAGTACTACTACCACCACTCCTTCAACTCGCACCAAAGAATGGAAGAGCCCATATGCTAGTGGAGCAAGTGGGAGCCGAGATGTAAAGAAGCCTTTTGAAAAGGCTACCCCAAAGAGCGACCACAAAGAAGTTGGAGGTACTTCTAAAACTACTTTAAATACTCCTTCTCCTTCTTCTTTCCAATGTCATAAATGCAAGGGTTATGGCCACTTTGCCAAAGAGTGCCCTACCCGGAAAACAATGATTGTGATGGATGATGGGTTGGTCTATGAGGGTGAAAGTGAGTCCGAGGGTGAAGTTGAAGAGGAGAGTGAGGAAGTTGAGGGTGAAGGTGAAGAGAGAGCGACGGAGGGGGATGATCCTAATATGTTCCTTGTGGTTCGTCGAATTTTGGGAACCATGGTGAGTGAGGAGAGGGAGGAGGAGCAAAGAGAAAACTTGTTCCATGCCCGGTGTAGAGTGAAGGGACAAGTTTGTTCCATGATAATTGACTCGGGTAGTTGTGCAAATGTGGTGAGCCAATCCTTGGTCTCACAATTGAAGTTGACTACCATTAAACACCCGAGCCCCTACCGATTGCAATGGCTAAGTGAGTGTGGGGAATTGAGGGTAGTGAAGCAAGTCTTGATTAGATTCAAGATTGGGAACTATCAAGATGAACACATGTTTGACGTGGTGCCAATGCAAGCTTGCCACCTTTTGTTTGGAAGGCCTTGGCAATACGACAAACAAGTGGTTCATGATGGCCGGGCCAACACTTACACGGTGAAACATGAGGGAAGAAGGTTTGTGCTTACACCTTTGACCCCGAAACAAGTAAGTGAAGACTACCGGCGCATGAAAGAGTTGAGGGAAGCGGCTAAGGCCAAGTCCCCGATTGTGGCCAAATCTTTGGCCGAGACTCCACCATCTTCCACCGGTCGCATGTGTGCCATGATGCAACCGGGTGAGTATTTGAAAGGTAATGATGGCACCAAGATGCTCATATGCCTAGTGCACAAAGGTATGGTTTTAAATTCCGAAAGTGATTGTTTATCTAACCCTAACCCTTTGCCTAGTGCTATTGACAATGTTTTGAAGGTCTATGAGGACATGTTCCCGGAGGAGATGCCGGATGGATTGCCTCCCTTGAGGGGCATTGAGCATCAAATTGACTTCGTCCCGGGGTCTCAAATTCCCAACAAGCCGGCATATAGAAGTAACCCCGAGGACACAAGGGAGTTACAAAAGCAAGTTGATGAGTTGCTTACCAAAGGCTTGGTGCGGGAAAGCTTGAGCCCGTGTGCCATGCCCGTGATCCTTGTTCCAAAGAAGGACGGCACTTGGAGGATGTGTGTGGATTGTCGAGCGGTCAACAAGATCACGGTAAAGTATCGACATCCCATACCTCGTTTGGATGATATGTTGGATGAGCTTAGTGGTTCTAGTGTCTTTTCAAAAATAGACCTTAGGTCCGGCTACCACCAAATCCGGATGAAACCCGGTGATGAGTGGAAAACCGCATTCAAGACCAAATTTGGTCTTTATGAATGGTTGGTGATGCCTTTCGGCCACTCCAACGCACCTAGTACCTTCATGAGGCTAATGAACCACGTGCTAAAGCCATTCATCAACAAATTCGTGGTTGTCTACTTTGACGACATATTGATTTATAGCAAGTCAATAGATGACCACGTTGGCCACTTGAGTCAAGTGCTTGAAGTGCTACGAGCCGAAAAGCTCTATGCCAACTTTAAGAAGTGTGCCTTTTGTGTTGAAAAGGTTGTCTTTTTGGGCTTTGTTGTTAGTGCCAATGGTGTAGAGGTTGACGAATCCAAAGTTGAAGCCATTAGAGATTGGCCTACTCCTACCACCGTTTCTCATGTGAGGAGTTTCCATGGCCTAGCTAGTTTCTATAGGCGCTTTGTTAGAGACTTTAGCACCATAGCCGCACCACTCACCGAGTTGGTGAAAAAGGACAAGCCCTTTGTTTGGGGAGAGCCGCAAGAAAAGGCTTTTCAAGAATTGAAAAGTAGGCTAAGTACCGCCCCCTTGTTACAATTGCCCGACTTCGGGAAGGCTTTTGAGGTAGAGTGTGATGCCTCGGGGGTGGGTATTGGGGGTGTTCTCATGCAAGAAGGGAAACCCGTTGCCTACTTTAGTGAGAAGTTGAAGGGCGCAACCTTGAATTACTCCACGTATGACAAGGAGTTGTATGCCCTAGTGAGAGCTTTGGCCCATTGGCAACACTATCTATGGCCTCGGGAATTTGTGATCAAGAGTGACCATGAGTCACTCAAGCATCTAAGAGGTCAAGAGAAGTTGAACAAGAGGCATGCCAAGTGGGTGGAGTTTGTTGAGTCCTTTCCTTATGTAATTCATTACAAGAAGGGTAAGGACAATGTTGTAGCCGACGCACTTTCTAGGAAGTTCGCCCTTGCTACCACTCTTGCCTCTCGACTTATGGGTTTTGAGAGTATAAAATCTTTGTATGAACATGACCCAAAGTTCAAGAGCATTCATGATGCTCTAGTGAGTGGAAAGCGGGTGGAGAAATACCAATGGGTTGATGGTTACATTTTTAAAAATGGAAGAGTTTGTGTGCCCGAGTCCTCATGGAGGGAATTGCTTGTTCGTGAAGCACATTGTGGGGGCTTGATGGGTCACTTCGGGAGGAACAAAACCTTGGCCATTCTCATGGAGCAATTCCATTGGCCGAAGATGGGTGTGCAAGTTGAGAGACTTTGCAATACTTGCTTGGATTGCAAGTATGCCAAGTCCAAATCTAATTCCCATGGTTTGTATACTCCCCTCCCTATCCCTACTAGCCCGTGGATGGACATTTCGATGGATTTTGTTATGGGTTTGCCGCGGTCTAAAGGGGGGCACGATAGCATTTATGTTGTCGTGGATAGGTTCTCAAAAATGGCTCACTTTATCCCTTGCAAAAAGAGTCATGATGCACAACATGTAGCTTCTTTGTTTATTGATAATGTGTTAAAATTGCATGGCGTGCCTCAAACAATTGTGAGTGATAGGGACTCTAAGTTCCTTAGCCATTTTTGGAGGTGTCTTTGGGGTGCTCTTGGCACCAAGTTGTTGTTTTCTACGTCCCATCACCCCCAAACGGATGGTCAAACCGAGGTGGTGAACCGAACTTTGGGTGCTCTTCTTAGAGCCATGACCCGAGGTAAGGCCGGGACGTGGGTTGATAAATTGCCTCTTATGGAGTTTGCCTATAACCGCACATTGCATAGCATGATTGGTTTGACTCCGTTTGAGTGCGTCTATGGCTTTAATCCTTTGATTCCACTTGATCTAACCCCTTTGCCCAAGGACATGGTTGTTAATTTTGAAGGTGAAAACCGAGCTAAAGCCATGCTTGAAATCCATGCCAAAGCGAGGAAGCGATTGGAGGAAGCCTATGACAAGGTTGCCCTCAAGAAGAACAAGGGGAGGAAGAAGTTGGAACTCAAGAAAGGAGATTGGGTGTGGGTGCACTTCCGCAAAGAGAGGTTTCCAAACCTTCGAAAAGGGAAGTTGGCACCCCGAGGGGACGGACCCTTTCAAGTGCTCTCCAAGATCAACAACAACGCATATGTGATCGACTTGCCCGGTAAGTACAATGTATCAAACACTTTTAATGTTAGTGACTTGGCTCCTCTTGATGTAGGTCATGATGCCGTCGAGGATGATGCCGTGGAGGTGGATGCTTCAATTTCGAGGACGAAATCCTCTCAAGAAGGGGAGAATGATGCGGGGCAAACCACTACCACACGACCCTTTACGAGAAGCCAAGTCAAAACACTTCATGATGCTCACTTACACTTGATCCGGAGGGGCATGGACGATATGAGCTCGGGAGAAGACTTGAAGACAATGCATTGGAGCTCAATCAACGTTGAAACAGGGCAGGAAACAGTGCAGGGAGCAGGGGAGCAAAACAGGGCAAAACAGGGGAACACCTGCTGAGCTTACTGCCTGAAGCTGGGTTTTTGTTCTTCGCGATCGCGTGCATCACCTTCGCGATCGCGAAGAGACTTCTGATGTTCTTCGCTGTCGCGCCGTGTCTCGCGCGATCGCGCGACTGAGTTTTAAGTGTGCCTCGCGATCGCATATAATCATGCGCGATCGCGAAGAACACTTGAGCTGACGCGGACCAGAAGCTAGGAAAGTCTTGTAAAGGGGTGTATTTATAACAGCCCTCTTTCATTTATTGCTTTTACCTTACTTTGAACAAAGAACATTAATGAGCATTGCTCTTGAACACTTGTAACCCTTTTTGGCTTGAAATCAATTGGATGAATCCAAGTTGCTCTTCAATCCATTCTTCGATCATTCTATTTGCTCGAGCCTCGTGTCTCTTGAGGATAGTTGCATAGTGTTAGGTGATTCTTTCCAATCGTTTGGGGTGTAACGGAACAAGTTCTTCGTTGCTACTCGAACTTTAGTGTAAGTCTCGTCTCGCTTTTATCTCTTTATCGCTTTCAAGGGTTTGCCCCTTATCAGTGAATCATCCAAGTTGGTGTTATACTTGTTCAAATTCCCCAAAATTGGTACCAAAACGTTTGTTTTTCATTGAAGATCATTCCCCAATAACAAGTTTCCATCAAACATCATTCCACCCAAGAATCATACCCAAAATCATCAAGAACAAGTTCTTCAAGGGTTTAAGGGAGATTGGGGTTTCAAATTTTCAAACTCCACCAAATCAATCAATTTTGGTACCCAAACAACGGGAAAACAATCACGATCAAGAATCTATAACACCCATATCATAAATCATCCAAACCAACAAGTTACACCAAATTTTTGAATTTTTCAATTTTTCAATTTTTTTTTTGTGATTTTCTACTTTCAATAACAAGAACAAGAAACTAAAGATAGAATCGACCTAGGCACGAAGAATCAAGGGTCGGGGGTTTGTAGAAACAAAACCCGAGCCTTGCTCTGATACCAAGATGATAGGAATCAAAATGCGGAAAGATAAAAGATAGGAACGAGACGTAACTCGATCACTAATCCCAAGTAGCAACGGAGAACTAGTTCCGTTACACCCCGGGAGAAGGCCAAGAACACCTACGCTAGGCAACTACCCTCGAGACGACAACGGACTCGCAAGTAGAATGGTCGGGGGGTTTGGGGGTCAACTAGAATCCACTAGCAAACTCAAACCAACTCAAAAGGTTTTTCATTCTAAGAGAATCCACTCTTGAACATTGTTTATCAAACATTCATCATCAAAGCTAACTAAGGAATAATGCTAAGCTATGGAGTATTTATAGGCCTCATTTAATACATAATGAAAGGCCAAAAGTACCCTTAAGTAAGTTCTAAAGACATAAGCCACGTAGGGGCATAGTAGGAATTACATAGCAATTAAAGTCAAATTCCCGTCAAAGTTGAACAGAGGGAGGCGCTCCGCCTCTTGGGGAGGCGCTCCGCCTCAACACTGCTAGGCGGTCCGCCTCTTGGTCCGCCTCAAAATATCCCGAGAGCTTGCATCTTTTAGGCGGTCCGCCTCAATCCGTAGGCGGTCCGCCTCTTCCTGGGACTTCTTGAAACACCTCGAAATGTGTCCCGGATGCCCTTCTTTCCTTGGCGTCCCAATGCATGACCTCGAAGTGCTCTTCCTTGGCCTTGGATGATGCTTTTGAATGGTTGCATGATTTGGGTCTTATCAGAATTGGAGGGGAAAAGGAATCTCTTGGTGTGAGTATGTGTGTTCTAAAGAAGGGGAGTGGAGTGCTTGATCCTACTTGTAGGTTGGGCTATTTGATTCACTCCACTCCACATGTTGATCACACCTGGAGGATCGGTTGGTGTGTTGATCTTGAGCTAAAGGTTCAAGGGGATTTTGGTAGCTTGATCTTGCATTTCCCATCTCCCCATGACCTATTTGCTCATTATCGTGTTGATTGCATGCTTTTAGTGAACCAAGTACTTATTGTTCTCTTTGGAGATTTGCTATTTGTGCTTCTTATTGATGCTTGGTTATACAACAAGAGTGTGTTTTCCACACTTCTTGCACTAACCTACTTTCAAAGTAGGACGTTTGCGTGTTTTTGCTTGTCGTTACTTGTAGGTTCTAAGCTCCATGCTAAGGCGGGGGAGATCTTGGAAGAAGCCTATGTCAAAGTGACGATCAAGAAGGACAAAGGAAGAGATTCTTGGCCACCCCGAGGAGTTGATAGAGCCATGAGAGACCAAGCCTTGATTTCGAGGACGAAATCTTCTCAAGAAGGGGAGGATGATAAGACCCAAACCCCCACAAGACCCTTCACTCGGAGTCAAGCCAAGTTGATCCAAGACACCCATCTTCACTTGATATGGAAGGGTATGGAAGAAGGCCCCAAGAGCGACTTGAAGACCATGCTTTGGTGTGCCATGGATGGAGGACCACTTAGGCCACTTGAAAAGGCATTCCGGGCACGTTTAGAAGCAATTCAAGAGTCCACGGGAACGGGCGGACCGCCTACTCAACTAGGTCGGCCGCCTAGTTTTGATCAGCTCTCTGGAAATGGCATGGGCGGACCGCCTCTGCTGATAAGCCCCAAACCCCCACAAGACCCTTCACTCGGAGCCAAGCTAGGGAGGTTCAAGGAGTGCACTTACACTTGGTGAGGAGGGGACTAGAAGAAGGAAGCATTGGGAAACCATTCCGGGTGATTAGAGCACAAGAAGAGCCATTCAGCACTTTGGGCGCTCCACCCAGTGTTTTGGGCGCTCCACCTGAAGACAACATAGCTGAGGCGCTCCACCCAGTGTTTGGGCGCTCCACCTGAAGACAACAGAGCTGAGGCGCTCCGCCCCAATTCCAGGCGGACCGCCCGGGCCACCCCACTGCCTAATTTGCACAATTTTGAGGCGCTCCGCCCCAATCTTGGGCGCTCCGCCCGGGACGCTGAAGGACGTGAATCTTTGCTATGCTAAGACTATTTTGACCCTACGTGGTCCTTTATTTCCTAAGCCTAAGTGTGGGCATTTTAGACCTTTCAAAGGGTGTCTAACAACACCTATAAATAGCTAGTAGCTTGTCTTATTTCATTAGCTAACTTTGATGATTAAACAAACAATTGTGTTGAGAGTTGAACTCTTTGATTGAGTGAATGAAACCTTTGATGGGACTTCTTCTTCCTCTAGCGGATCTAGATGAATTCCAATCCCCCCCGATCATTCTACTTGCGTGCTCGCGTTAGCTCGAGGGTAGTTGCCTAGTGTAGGTGTTCTTGTCATCTTCTCGGGGTGTAACGGAACTAGTTCTCCGTTGCTACTTGAGATTATCGTACGAGTTACGTCTCGCTTTTATCTTTTACTTTTCCGCACATTGATTCTTATCATCTTGGTATCAGAGCAAGGTTCGGGTATCGTTTCTACGAACCCCCGACCCTTGATTCTTCGTGCCTAGGTTAGTTTGTTTAGTTTCCTTGTTGTTCAAGTTATTGGTAGAAAAAAAAAACACAAAAAAAAAAATTGAAAAATTGAAAATACAAAAATTGGCGTAACTTTTTGGTTGGATCGATTCTTGGATTGGGTGTTATAGATTTGTGATCGTGATTGAATTCCCGTTGTTTTGGTACCAAATTTACTTGGATTGGATTGGATTGAAAAATTGAAACCCCAATTTTCCTTAAACCCTACCAAACCCTTGTTCTTGAGAAAGATTGCTTGATTTTGGGTTGTATGTTTGTGGGGTTCTGGATTTGATTACCGGGGATTGATCTACTTTGAGAAACGAATCCATTGCAACAAATTTGGTGTGAATCGGAGTTGTATAACATTGATTTTGGAAGAATCAAAACCCACTTTTTGACCCCTTTTGAAAATTTGAAGAAAACCCAACTTGAACTTGAATCATGAATTTGCCTTGTATGTTGCTTGGTTGGGTGTGAAATTGATTGGGGATTGGTGGTAGTATCATTATACAACTTCGGGTACTTCGAATTTGGGAAGAACACGTTGAAATCGACCAAAAAGTTGGATTGAAATCGAAGAACACGTTCTTGAGAACCCAGGTGTTCTTCGTTCAGGCGCCCCGCCTAAACCTTGGGCGCTCCGCCTGACTTGGCCTTGGTCCAGGCGCTCCGCCTCACCACTGGGCGCTCCGCCTGAGGGACCTCACTGGACAAACTTCCAGGCGCTCCGCCCCATTCCTCTGGGCGCTCCGCCTGACTTCCTGAAGGGTGAATTGGGTAGTTTTCTTCTAGGTTTGCTTGATTCTTTGTGACCTAACCTCTAATTAGTGTTGATCTAAGTATTCTTCCTACTTAATTAACACTAATCCTTCATTGCTTTAGGTGATTCGTGCCATAGTGGAGAGTAGGAATTCCAAGAAAAACGTAGAACCTTTTTTACTCAAGTCCTTCACTTCAAAGTGCCTAGCGTTCATTGAGTCCCATTGATTTCACTCACCCCGGAGTGTGCGTGACTCGTGAATAGTTTTGGTTGAGTTGGGAATTGCTAGTCATCTACGTGAAGCTTTGGAACTACAAGTCGAGTGAAATAGCCACCACCACTCAAAAGAGAGAACCGAGTGAAATCTTTTGTGAGGGAGCGTGTGAGGTTGTTTTTGCTAACATTTGTTACTTGTGTAGGTACCATGGCGAACGAGGGACAGGATTTCATTAAGGAGGCCTTGGCTAATCTTCTTGCCAAGATGGACCTCATGAACCAAAGAATCGAGTCTCTTGAAAAGGGAGCCTCTAGCACACAAGGAGAACATGGGACCCCGAGCGTCCAAAATGAGAAAAGGACCCCGAGTGTCCAAATTGAAACCGGAGAAGGATCCAATAGTCCTACCTTTACCCCGGAACAAGTTGTTGAATTGCTCAAACAACAACGGGTAAGGGAAGAACGAGAGAGGATGGATCAAATGTTGGGCAATACCCAACGAACGGGCATTCCCTGTATTCTAGACAACCCCCAAGTCAACATTCCACTTCCAAGAGCCATCCGCAATGTCCAAGTTCTTGAGCAACCCGTTGAAGCTCAAGAAGGGGAGGAAGCCGAGCATGTTGATGAGGCTTATGGTTATGAAGATTACTTTCAACCCCGGCAAGGTATGAATTGGGGTCGAAATGTGGATCGGGGTAGAGGCCGAGGTCGAGGGCCACCCTTAGGATATGGAGGGAGGAATGTAAGGAGGGAATACAATGCTTATGATGATCACTATGGAGGCCAACCGGAGCCATTCCAAGGGGGTCGTGATAACAATAACAACCTTAATAGTGTGAAGCTCACTATTCCTTCTTTCAAAGGAAGTAGTGACCCGGTGGAGTACATTGGTTGGAAATTGGCTATGGAGCGTATCTTTGACACTAATGATATGCCCGAAGTGAAGAAGACCAAGTATGCAATATCCTCCTTTAAATCTTTTGCTTCTACTTGGTGGGAGTCGGTGAAGAGGAATAGAAGGAGGACGGGTATGGCTATTAATCTTACTTGGAAAGAGTTGATCCGTGTGATGGATGAGAAGTACTTGACTAACCAATACCGGGTTGAGCAACAAAGGCGTCTTTATGAGTTGAAGCAAGGTTACAAATCGGTTGGTGAATACTTCAATGAATTTGAACAAATCCGAATGATCCTTGACTTAGATGATGAAGACAATGAGACGGCCATGATCCGTTTCAAAGGGGGCTTGAACCGAGACATAGCTTCACAGTTGAAGTTCCACAAATATGATGATCATTACAAGCTATGTGAAGATGCGGTTGAAGCCGAGAAGTGGTTAAAGGAGGAGAAATCCCTTCGCTACAAGAGTAGCACTACTACTCCAACAAGCAAACCAAAGGATTGGAAGCCTCCTACTACAAATGCAAGGTTCCCAAGTGCAAGTGGAACAAGTGGTGCAAATGCTAGCAAGGATGTGAAGAAGCCATATGAGAAGAACACATCTAACGTGGGAGGTAACTCTAAAACTCAATTGAATGCTCCTACTTCTTCTTCAATCCAATGCCACAAGTGCAAGGGATATGGGCACTTTGCTAGGGATTGTCCTACAAAGAGGACCATGGTTGTTGATAATCATGCCTATGAGAAAGAGAGTGAATCGGAAGATGAGGAAGTAGAGGGAGTAGAGGGAGATGAGGGAGTAGAGGAGGATGATTTGCTTGATGACACGGTGGAGGAGGAGGATCCTCATACTTTCTTGGTTGTGAGAAGAAGCCTAGGGGCTATGATTGTTGAAGATAGTGAAACCTTGCAAAGGGAAAATTTGTTCCATGCTAGGTGCCGGGTCAAAGATGTTGTTTGCTCTATGATAATTGATTCCGGGAGTTGTGCAAATGTTGTGAGTGAATCACTTGTGTCTCAATTGAAGTTGACTACCATGAAGCATCCTAAACCTTACCGGCTACAATGGCTAAGCGAATGTGGGGAGCTTAAAGTAGTAAAGCAAGTGATGATTCGATTCAAAATGGGGAGTTATGTTGATGAGCATTTGTTTGACGTTGTGCCCATGCAAGCGTGCCACCTACTTTTAGGGAGGCTTTGGCAATTCGATAGGCAAGTGGTGCATGACGGTCGTGTCAATACTTACACGGTCAAACATGAAGGGAAGAGGTTTGTGCTTAAACCTCTCACTCCTAAGCAAGTGAGTGATGACTACAAGAAAATGAAGGAGTTGAGAGAGGTGGCCAAGGCTAAGTCTATCATTGAGACTAGCCCTTTGTCCAAAAGCATGGTGGCAATCCCACCTACTTCATCTACCGGTGGCATGTGTGCCATGATGCAACCGGGCGAGCTCTTGAAAGGCAATGATGGCGCCAAGTTTCTCCTATGCCTAGTGCACAAAGGTATGATCCTTAACTCTAATTATGATTCTTCTCCTACCCTTTTGCCTAGTGTGTTTGAAAATGTCTTGAAAGACTTTGGGGACATGTTCCCGGATGAGATGCCCGATGGCTTACCTCCCTTGAGGGGTATAGAACATCAAATTGACTTTATTCCGGGCTCTCAAATCCCGAACAAGCCGGCCTATAGAAGCAATCCCGAGGACACAAGGGAGTTGCAAAAACAAGTTGATGACTTGCTTTCTAAAGGCTTGGTAAGGGAGAGTTTGAGTCCTTGTGCCGTACCGGTCATTCTTGTCCAAAAGAAGGACGGCACTTGGCGAATGTGCGTAGATTGCCGAGCCGTGAATAAGATAACGGTCAAGTACCGTCACCCTATTCCACGGCTTGATGATATGTTGGATGAATTGAGTGGGTCGTGTGTCTTTTCCAAAATCGACCTTAGGTCCGGTTACCATCAAATCCGGATGAAACCCGGGGATGAATGGAAAACCGCATTCAAGACCAAATTCGGTCTCTATGAATGGTTGGTAATGCCCTTCCGGCTTTCCAACGCACCTAGCACTTTCATGCGACTCATGAATCATGTCTTGAAATCTTTTATCAACAAGTTTGTCGTTGTGTATTTTGATGATATCTTGATCTATAGTAAGACAATTGATGAACATGTTGGCCACCTTAGGCAAGTGCTTGAAGCCTTGAGAGCCGAAAAGCTCTATGCTAATTTCAAAAAGTGTGCCTTTGGTGTGGAGAAGGTGGTCTTCCTTGGGTTTGTTGTGAGTGCCCAAGGAGTGGAGGTGGATGAGTCTAAGGTAGAGGCCATACGTGATTGGCCTACTCCTACTACCGTGACTCAAGTGAGGAGCTTTCATGGTCTTGCTAGTTTTTATAGACGATTTGTGAAAGACTTTAGCTCCATTGCCGCTCCACTTACCGAGTTGGTAAAGAAGGACCAACCATTTGTTTGGGGAGAGCCTCAAGAGAAGGCTTTCCAAGAGTTGAAAGGTAGGTTAAGTACCGCCCCCTATTGCAATTGCCCGACTTCGGGAAGGCGTTTGAGGTTGAATGTGATGCCTCGGGGGTGGGAATTGGTGGTGTATTAATGCAAGATAGCAAACCCATCGCCTACTTTAGTGAAAAGTTGAAAGGGGCCTCCTTGAATTATTCCACATATGACAAGGAGTTGTATGCCCTTGTGAGAGCCCTTGCCCATTGGCAACATTATCTTTGGCCTCGTGAGTTTGTAATCAAGAGTGACCATGAGTCACTCAAGCATTTGAGAGGCCAATAGAAGCTCAATAAGCGGCATGCCAAGTGGGTTGAATTTATTGAGTCCTTTCCCTATGTGATCCAATACAAGAAAGGGAAGGACAATGTTGTGGCGGATGCGCTTTCTAGAAAGTTCGCATTAGTCACCACTCTCACCTCTAAGCTCATGGGATTCGAGAGTATCAAATTGATGTATGCTCATGATCCAAAGCTAAAGGGTGTCCATGATGCCCTAGAGAAAGGGGAGAGAGTTGAAAAATACCAATGGTCTAATGGATTCATCTTTAAGAATGGTAGAGTGTGCATACCCGAGTCCTCATGGAGGGAATTGCTTGTGATGCAATCTAAAATAGCGGAAGCAAACAATACGAAACAAACACGATACGCGGAAGCAAGTAAACAAGATAAACAAGAAATCGAGACTAGGAAGGCAAGAAAGTAGAAGAAAGAATCGAATTCAATTCATTAACGTTAATTGAATTCAAGAGGGAGAAGGGAAACTTGAACCTTAAAATGGAATCTAACTAGGTGTCGATCTCCATAGGTTCCAAGTCGAGACATACACGAGCCTCGGGCTCAAACAAGAAGGGCTCGGCCTCTTCAATGTTCTCTCTCAATTCTATCTTCTATCAAAATGGCTAACTAATGAAATGAAGAGCAAATGTGCTACTTATACATTTACAATGCTAAATGGACAAAAATGGCCCCTGAAGCTGATTCTGGTCCGTTGCTCAACTTTCATTCATCGCGATCGCGCCAGGAAGCACGCAATCGCGCAGCACAGTATTTCCTTCATCGCGATCGCGCCAAGGGCTCGCGACCGCGCAGGACTCCAGTTTCTTCAGCATCGCCTTCGCGCAGGACAAGACGCTGTCGCGCAGGGCATTCCAATACTCTTCGCGATCGCGTGAGAAGTGGTCGCGATCGCGAAGAACAAAAGTTCTCCCTTAGGCAGTGAGCTCCCAGTTTGCTCCCCTGTTTTGCCCTGTTTTGGGCTGCCCAGTTTCCTGCCCTGTTTTCCTCCGTCCTTGGCGCTCCAATGCATGATCTTCCAAGACGTTCCCGGAGGCCTTGACTCGTATCCGTCGTGCTCTCGAGCTTGGCTTTTGATGGTTGTCGTTTAGGCCATTTTATATTGCATCATCCTCCCCTTCTTGAAAGGATTTCGTCCTCGAAATCGAACCATCAAAACCTACAATCAAAACAAGCACAACCTAAACTTCCTACTTCACAAGTAAGTTAGCTTAACAAGAATAAGTGCAAGTGGTGTGGAAAACACACTCTTGTGATAGAGCCAAGTATCAATACCTATGAAAAAGCTTATGTCCCCAAAAGAGACAACACGGTCTTGGCTCGACAAGAACAAGCACTCATTTTCAAAACAAGCAAAGAGATCAAAGTCATGCAATGATAAGGAACAAACACGCGGAAGCAAGTAAAGTAGAGGTGGAAGCAATCAATACACGATAACCAAGAAATAGGGATGGGGAAGAACAGAAAGTAGAAGAAAAGAACGAATCAAACTAACAATTAGATTGATTCAATAGGGAGAAGAGACTTGAACCATTAAACGGGACTCTCACTAGCGGAGATCCACCATGGATTCAACGTAAGAGATACATGAAGTCAACGCTTCAACAAGAAAGGCCAAGCCTATTCTATCTTCTCAATTCTATCTTCAAAACTAGCTAAGGACTAATGCTAAGCTATGGAGTATTTATAGGCCCCATTTAATACATAGTGAAAGCCCAAAAGTACCCTTAAGTAAGTTCTAAAGACATAAGCCACGTAGGGGCATAATAGAAATTACAAATGATAAAAACTAGGAAATCCCGCATCCTTCTCAGCACTAGGCGCCCCGCCTGGTTGCTCCTCACTGGAGTAGGCGCCCCGCCCCTGAACAAGTAGGCGCCCCGCCTGTTAAACTTCAGAGGCTGAAGGGGGCGGTCCGCCTAGTAAGTGGGCGGTCCGCCTCTTTCCCTGACACCTTGGAACACCTCGAAATGTATCTCTAGGCCCCTCGTCCCATGGCGTTCCATTGCATAAGCTCTTCCTTGGCCTTGAATGATGCTTTCGGGGGCCTTGGCAGTACTCTTTGTGCTCTCAAGCTTGGCTCTTGATGGTTGGCGTTTTGGGTCCAATTTGGGGCTTATCATCCTCCCCTTCTTGAAAGGATTTCGTCCTCGAAATCAAACCATCAAGCCTACATTCAAACAAGCACAAACAAAGCTTCCCACTACAAGAGTAGGTTAGTGGCAAAAGTGTGGGAAAACACACTCTTATGGTATAGCCAAGCATCAATAACAATGATAAAGCACATGTTTCCAAAGAAAACAATAATCACTTGGCTTTCCCAATGGATACACTCAACACATGATTCATCAAGTATATCAATAGGATAGAGAATATGCAAGATCAAGCCATTAAGATTCCTATGATCCCTAAGTCCAATAAGGACACACCAAAACTTCCCACTACAAGAGTAGGAAAGTCCAACAAGAGTGAGTGCAAGTACTATGGAAAGAACACTTTTGTGATAGAGCCAAGTATCAATACCAATCAAAAAGCTTATGTCTCCAAAGGAAACAACAAGTTCATGGCTCAACAACAACAAGTACTCACTACCATAACAAGCAAAGAGATTAATAAGATAAGGAACATGCAAGATTAAGCAACTAAGTTCCGTATGATCTCCAAGCTTATGGTCTTTACATCGAGCTTTGGCATGCTCAACACCCAAGGTGTGATTAACGTGTGGGGTGGAGTAAACAAAATAGTTCAATCGGCAACTAACATCAAATACTCCACTCCCCTTCTTGGAAGCACTCTTACACACACCAAGAGTGGCTTCCTCACCCCCAATTCCACCTCTAGGACAATCTTCCCCACTAGAAGTTCCAAACAAGGGATTGTCTATAGAGTTCAATTTCCCAAACCATGGAGGTTTAAATCCAAACTCTCCTCTAGTTTGATACTCACCATCACCTTTTTGAGAGTCCTCTTCAAACAAAGGGTTAGTGAAAACAAGTCCACTACCCATCAAAGGTAAAGCATCAAAACTAGAGTCCTCATCCACACTTGAGGAGTCATCGAATACAATTCGGTCCATCTCATCCACTAGGGACTCCTCAAGGTCGCTACCAACCTCACTACAACACATAGGCCCACCATTATCAAGCAATTCATCAAGGGAAAAGATAGGGTATTCATTCAACTCATCTTCCCCTTTGTCAAATATAGGTGGAGTGTCATAACAAGGTCACAAATAGGGTCAACCACACAATCTTCACTAGAGAGAGGTTCAATGAATATCGAGCTCACATCATGATGTGGCTTTTCCTCCCTCTCAACTAGTGGTTCACAATCACACACAAATTGACCATTCAACTCTACACTAGTTGCAAACACATTGTAATCATACAAATCATCAACTAGTGTTGAGTTAGCACAAACACTACCATGAGACAAGGAAGTATCATGTTCAAGGGACGAGCTATCACTTACCTTTGAGTGGCCATCTTGCTCACTCATTGCATTTGAAGCGTCATGACTTGGCTCTTCACCTTGAAGCTCACATTGAAGAGTTTCTTCACCTTGTCTATCCTTCTTGGAGCATGATTGAGGCTCCATTGATTGGCCTCCAAGAGTACCTACACAAGCATTCACAAAAGTAGGAGAAAAAGATAAAGGGTTAAGGTTAGAATAAGGGGTGTCCTCACTCTTTTTTCCCTCTTCTTTTCTCTCATTTTCTTTTCAAGGTTAGGTGTAGATTCGGGTGGTGACATCCCACTCACTTCACTCTTCACATCCTCTCCTTTTTCCACTCGAGGAATGTCACCGGTCACTCCCTTACTCCTCTCAATCTTTTGTCTCTCAAATTCGGGTGAGTTGGGACGAGGCCCAAGAATACCCATAGCCGGAGTAGGTGGACTTTTAACATCAACCCGGAATCTAGGACTAAGAGACTCATCACTTGATGTCTCTTTCTTCTTTGTTGGTGAACCACTTGGCTTTGAAGCTTGTGGTTTGGGGTTCACCTTGTTGACAATTGTCAACTCTTTTCTTGCACTAGTCCCACCATTGCTTGTAATTGTAGGACTTCTCGTTTGCACTCTTTCAACCATAGGATGAGGTTCTTGCCCCTTTCCCCCTTGCATTGGCCTAGAAGGTATACTAGGAGGTGATTTGATCTTTATCCCAATAGGCTCAAAGTCATACATCGTTGGGCATTGGCCGAGGTAATACTTATCACTCACTTTACTATATCGTACCTTCTTGCTTTGCAACCATGACTCGCCAAACCACACATGACAATGTTGCATGGGGTACACATGACACCAAATATAATTCCAATATCCCCTATGCGATATACACACCCGAACTTCCTTGGAAACCCACACTCCGTAGTAGTCATAAGGATCCTTCAAGGCATAGCAAGGTAGCCTTAGCTCATCAACCACCGAGGTATTAATGCAATTGGCATCGGTGCCACCAATCTTGAGCAAGTACCCTCCATAACCTTCCACCTCAACAGGGAACCTCCGTAGGTCCAAGTGTAGTATAGGGTCATCCAAGTAAGATCTTGGAACCTCTTGATACCCATCACTATCAAACCGAAGCTTACTTATCCCACTCCCCCTAGCAACACCACTTGGACAACTTCCACTTCCCGTCACTCTTCCAACACTAGAAGTGTAGTTGAAAGTCGAGGAAGGAGCACCACTATGGAACTCATAATTGCCTCTCGCCTTGGTTCCATAGCTCCTAACACCACTCCTACCACCACGACTAGAGCAATGCACTCCAACCACGGTAAGAGCAAATTCTCTCATTCCACCCTTCACATGGGAATTAGAAGATGTAACTCTCCCATTTCCCATGGAACAACCACCACCACCTCCCATACTAATGGAAGGTCCTCTACTACTCTCTTGCTCACCATAAGCAACACCAAGAGAAGATGCGTATGCACACTTCGTATAATCACCCTCATCATCCATTCTCCCTATGTCACTATCATCATGTTCAAATTCATCACAAGAAGAGTAAGTAGGATCATCATACCTTGAAGCGTCACCATCTTCATATTCTTGACTTGGAGCATAAGATTCTTCATACTCATCTTCGCAAGCCCCATAGTCTTCTTCATCTTCATAGTCAACATAGTGATCCGCTTCATCATCATATGAGCCTTGGTTCCCGGAATCGTCATAGGAATACCCATCATCATCACCATAGGAACCATAGTCTCCATCATCTCCGCATGAGTCATATCCTCCACAATCATCATCATCCGAAGCCATAGTTGTAATCAAAGAGTTAAGGACCTCACAAATTCACTCCCTCACGTGTATCACTCAAAAGATGTCACTCAATTTTCTTTCCACTCGTGTATACACTCAAGGTCGTTGGCTTTTGTGACCACACTCTATTGTTCTCACCACTCAAGCCTTTTTCCACTCACGGCCCTCTTGTCTCTTAGTAATCACAATGGCAAGATCAATCAACTAATGCACCCAAGTAATGGTTCGGAATGGAGTTAAAGTGACTCGATGTACGGAAGCTAATTTAGTGCGCACTTGAAGCAAGCAAATTCTACGACTTAAGTATAGACTCCAAGACACACAACACCCTAAGGAATCAAAGATTAGTGTTAATAAGGTAGGACTAATTGATGCAGCCCAAATTGCATCGACACCAACACTTGGTCCGGAAGTCAAGGCATGGATGATAAGAGCTCGGACGATGACTTGAAGACCATGCATTGAAGCTCAATCAAAGGGGGAACAGGGCTGAAACCAGTACAGGAAACAAAGGAACAGGGCAAAACAGGGCAGCATTTCCTGAGCTACTGCCTGGCGCCAGACCTTTGCTCTGCGCGATCGCGCCACTACTCACGCGATCGCGAAGAGGCTTCTCCTACTCTGCGCGACAGCGCCACCTCAACGCGATCGCGAAGGCTGAAGACTAGCTTGAAGATTTTCCTGCTCTGCGCGACAGCGTCGCCTTCCACGCGATCGCGAAGCTTGAAGATTCAGTGTTGCGCGATCGCATGTCCTTTAGCGCGATCGCGAAGAAGACTTTGACAGTGCGGACCAGAAACTTGGCAAATGTTGTAAGGGGAAACTATAAATACCCCATTCATTCATTTATTGCACGATTAGCTAACTTTAAATGTAGAATGATATATATTTCTTGAGTGAATCTCAATGAAGAACCCGTGAACGGGCATGATTTCACTTGGTGGATTCCAAGTTGAACATCGTAACCTCTTTCGATCATTCTATTTGCAAGAGCCGGGTGCCTCTTGAGGGTAGTTGCGTAGTATAGGTGATCCTTGACTTCACCCGGGGTGAATCGAGACGAGTTCCTCGGTGCTACTGAATGGGGTGTCATAACAAGGTTCACAAGCAAGGTCAACTACGACATCTTTACTAAAGAGAGGTTCAATGAAAACCGAGCTCACATCATGATGTGGCTTTTCAACCCTCTCAACTAGTGGTTCAATTTCACGCACAAGTTGACCCGAAGGCCCTACACTAGTTGAAAACACATTATACTCATGTAAATCATCAACTAGCATAGAGTTGTTACAAACAAGATCACAAGACAAGGAAGTATCATGCTCAAGGGAGGAAGAACTAACACATACCTTTGAAGTGTCATGAACGTCTCCACCTTGTAGCTCACATTCGGCATCTCCTTCACCTTGTCTTTCCATCTCGGAACATGGTTGAGGCTCCATCGGTTTGCCTCCAAGAATACCTACACAAGTACTCAAACAAGTAGAAGAAAAAGCAAAAGGGTTAAGGTTAGAATAAGTGGTGTCCTCACTCTTTTTCCCCTCTTTCTTTTCCCTCATTTTTTCTCCAAGTTTGGGTGTAGATTCGGGTGGTGACATCCCACTCACTTCACTCAACACATCCTCTCCTTTTTCCACTCTAGGAATATCACCGGTCACTCCCTTACTCCTCTCTATCTTTTGTCTCTCAAATTCGGGCGAATTGGGACGAGGCCCGAGAATGCCCATAGCCGGAGTAGGTGGACTCTTTACATCAACCCGGAATCTAGGACTAGGAGACTCATCACTTGATGTCTCCTTTTTCTTTGTCGGTGAACCACTCGGCTTTGAAAGTGGCTTCGGGCTCACCTTGTTGACATTTGCCAACTCTTTTGTAGCACTAGTCCCACCATGGCTTGTGTTTGTAGGACTTCTTGTTTGCACAATGTTGCCTATGGAATGAAGTTCTTGCTCCTTGCCCTTTTGCATAGCCAAAGAAGGGGCACTAGTAGGCACTCGGCTTTTCGCCCGGTAAGGCACAAAGTCATAGACTCTTTGCCCTATGCCCACAAGATACGCACCCTTCGCCATACTATATTGCACCCTCTTCCCCTCCAACCACGGCTCACCCATCCACACATCAACATGACGCATGGGATACACGTCACACCACACATAGCATCTATAACTCCCATGAGATATGAGTACCCGAGCCTCCTTAGAAACCCACACTCCATCATACTCATAAGGTTGCGCTAGCTTATGGCATGGTATCCTAAGCCTATCAACCAAAGAGGTGCTAATACAATTGGCATCGGTATCACCAATCTTGAGCAAGTATCCGTCAATACCATTCACCCCAACAACGAACCTACATCTACCCAAGTTTTGTAGATTGGCATCCAAGTGAGAACTTGAATGCCCACAAGTGTCAACTCCGACAACTTGGGTCTTCCTTATTCCTCCACTACTAGCAAGATTGCTAGTGTAACTTCCACTTCCCGTCACACTCCCAACATTAGAGATGTTGTTGGAAGTCGAGGAAGGACCACCACTACGGAACCCATAATTGCCTCTCGCCTTGGTTCCATAGCCCATAGCACCACTCCTACCACTACTACTAGAGCAATGTACCCCCGTAACGGTAAGAGCAACACTTCTCATTCCACCCTTCACATGGGAACTAGAAGATGCAAATCTCCCATTTCCCATGGAACAACCACCACCACCTCCCATACTAATGGAAGGTCCTCTACTACTCCCTTGTACTCCACAAGCAACACCAAGAGAAGATGCATATGAATAATTTCTATAATCAACATCATCATCAACTCTATCTATGTCACTATCATGCTCAAGTTCATCACAAGTAGAGTAAGTAGGATCAATGTACCTTAAAGCGTCACCATCTTCGATTTCTTGACTAGAAGCATAGGAATCATCACAATCTTCATCACAAGCCTCATAGTCTTCATCAATTTCACGATCATCATAGTGAACCGCTTCATCAACATAGGAGCCATGGTTTCCATCATCATAGTAATGGCCTTCATCACCCTCATAGGAACCATAGTCTCCATCATCACCATACGAGTCATAGCAACTCGCATCATCGCCACATGAGCCATAATCCCCACATTCATCATTATCCGACATTGTGCAATCACCAAAGAACAAACCTCCCAAAAGTCACTCCCTCACGTGTATCACTCAATATTTGTACACTCAAGAGCGAGGCCTTATCAACTTGGGAACCAAGGTAATCACAACTAGCATGTCCAAGCTAAAGTCCGGAGTGGAATTAATGAGACTCGATGTACGGACGGCTATTTAAAGTGTGCACTTGAGGCCAAAAGGAGTTCTACGACTCTTCTTTGAATTCTAATCTCCTCTACGCACGAATACCCTATACGCTAAAGGATTAGTGTCTTTCAAGTAGGCCAATTACCTTCAAACACTAACCAAGAGGTATGGAAGAAAACGGGACACAAAAGATTTGACTCGAATTGGACCCAAACGGATTTGGAATCGGATGAAATTTTGTTTGTGATCTACAAACTCATCATATTTAATGGTCCAATTGGAGTTTAGATGTTTGGAAACTGTTCGGAAGCCGTTGCGAACATTCTGTCCCAAAACTGGAATTCTGAAAAAATTTTTGTTCTTCGCTATCGCGACCAGACGCGCGCGATCGCGAAGGGTTATTTTTTTTCAAAAAATATTTTGCTCTTCGCTATCGCGAATTGCTCTTCGCGATCGCGAAGGGTTAATTTCTGCAACTTCACAGCAGCTCAAAAACGGGTTTTTTTGGCGATTTTGGCCAAAACTTTGGCTCGATATCAACCCGAAACACAAAACCAACGATACCCAAAGGTGTATACAACTAATATCATCAATCCCCAATAGTTTTTCAACCCCAAACAACAACAACAAGCTTCGATTCGAGATTGAAGCGTTTTCAAGAATTTTCAAACTTTTGGATTTTGATTTTCGAAATTTTTGAATCGTAACACCAAAACACGCGATATGGGTATCAAAACGACGGGATTACAACAAGGAACAAACCCCACTACTTTTTAACACTCGGGGATTCGTATCCAACCCGCTCGACCAAATTTTGTTCAAATTTTCAAGTTTTTCTATTTTTTTTTTTTTTGTTTTCTTCAAATTTCAACAACAAACAACAACACAACAACGATACTAACACGTTGAACAAGGAACGGGGGTTTGTAAGAACATAACCCGAGCCTTGCTCTGATACCAACTGATAAGGGGCAAAAACACGCGGAAGCTAAAAACGACACAAACAAGGCGGAAGCGATAAAACAAGATACGAGATATCTAAGATATCGAGAAATTCAAGACTAGGAAGGCAAGAAATAGAAGAAAGAATCGAATTCAATTCATTAACATTAATTGAATTCAAAAGGGAGAAGAGAAACTTGAACCTTACAATGGAATCTAACTAGGTGTCGATCTCCATAGGTTCCAAGTCGAGACATACACGAGCCTCGGGCTCAAACAAGAAGGGCTCGGCCTCTTCAATGTTCTCTCTCAAGATTCTATCTTCAACAATGGCTAACTTCTAATGAAATGAGCTAAAGTGCTATATATACATTTACATTGAGTTTTGGACAAAAATGGCCCTGAAGCTGATTCTGGTCCGCTGCTTAACTTTAACCCTTCGCGATCGCGCAAGGGAGATCGCAATCACGCAGACCACCAGGCCAAAGCATCGCGATCGCGCCAAAGGGCTCGCGATCGCGCAGGCCTCCTCCAACCTCGACTTCGCCTTCGCGTGGACTGGGCGCTGTCGCGCAGGCATAAGTAATACCCTTCGCGATCGCGCAGTGATGCTCGCGATCGCGAAGAACACTTGTCCTTCGTCAGGCAGTGAGCTCCCAGTATGCTCCCCTGTTTTGCCCTGTTTTGGGCTGCCTGTTTTCCTGCCCTGTTTCCTCCGTCCTCGGCAATCCAATGCATGATCTTTCAAGATGTTTCCGGAGGCCTTGACTCGTATCCGTTGTGCTCTCGAGCATGGCTTTTGATGGTTGTCGTTTAGGCCATTTGCCCCGCATCACCCGGGGTGTAACGGAACTAGTTCTCCGTTGCTACTTGGGATTAGTGATCGAGTTACGTCTCGTTCCTATCTTTTATCTTTCCGCGTTTTGATTCCTATCATCTTGGTATCAGAGCAAGGCTCGGGTTTTGTTTCTACAAACCCCCGACCCTTAATTCTTCGTGCCTAGGTCGATTCTATCTTTAGTTTCTTGTTCTTGTTATTGAAAGTAGAAAATCACAAAAAAAAAAAAAAAAAAATTGAAAAATTGAAAAATTCAAAAATTTGGTGTAACTTGTTGGTTTGGATGATTTATGATATGGATGTTATAGATTCTTGATCGTGATTGTTTTCCCGTTGTTTGGGTACCAAAATTGATTGATTTGGTGGAGTTTGAAAATTTGAAACCCCAATCTCCCTTAAACCCTTGAAGAACTTGTTCTTGATGATTTTGGGTATGATTCTTGGGTGGAATGATGTTTGATGGAAACTTGTTATTGGGGAATGATCTTCAATGAAAAACAAACGTTTTGGTACCAATTTTGGGGAATTTGAACAAGTATAACACCAACTTTGATGATTCACAATCCATTTTGAAAACCCTCTTTTGATAAACCCTAGTTTTGGAGAAGATGAACATGGTGGATTCATTGTTTGTGGTTGGGGTTTGTTAAAAATTGTTGGGAATTGTTCTTTGTGCTTGATACAACATTGGGGTACCTTTGAATCATCAAAACAACGCTTGGATAGTTGGATTTTGGGTTGCAAAACCAAGAAAACGCGAAGGAAACTGTGCAGGAAATTGCAGGAGGCGGAGCGCCTCAATTTGGAGGCGGAGCGCCTCCCACTGGTGAGCTCTCTGGAAATTGCTGAGGCGGAGCGCCTCCCCTGCAGAGGCGGAGCGCCTCCCCTGCAGAGGCGGAGCGCCTCCCCCTGTAGGTTTGGTCTGGGCAGCCGCCTACCTTCCTGAGGCGGGGCGCCTACTTCCTGAAGGTTGGGAAACGGGTAGAAACTTCTAGGATTTCTTGTTTTGTTGTTTGCATTGCTTCTAATTAGTACTATTAGAGTATCCTACTTGTGTAGTACTAATTACTTCGAGCTATTAGGATCATCGTGCCTTAGAAAGGAGACTAGAATTCAAAGAAGATCCGTAGCATCTTTTGATTCAAGTCCTCAATTAAAGTGCTTACCGTTCCAATCGAGTCCCATTAACTCCACTCACCCCGGAGAGCATTGGGTTTGAGAAGTTGAGTGATTGAGTTGTGGTTCGTTGGTCAACCATTTGAAGCTTTTAAACTCAAACTTGTGTGAAATATCCCCTCCTCTACCAAACGAGCGAGCCGAGTGAAACGTTTGTGAGGGAGTGGTGAGGTGTTTTACTAACGTTTGTTGCTTCTTGTAGGTACCATGGCGAATGATGGAGATGATCCTATGAAGAACTTCATGGCCACCATTATGGCTAAGTTTGAGGAAATCACTTTGAGACTTGAGACCATCGAGAGGAATCAAGTTGAAACCGGTGAGAAGAGGACCCCGAGTGTCCAAATTGAATCCGGAGAAGGCACGAGTCATAGCACTCCTATGACTCCCGGACACTTTGTTGAGCTAACCAAGAGGTATGAACAAAGCAAAGTTGAAGCTCTACACGAGCGTGGGTTGGGCAATCCCCGACAAGAGGGCAATCCCCTCAACTTGGGCAATCCCCAAGGAAATGTTCCGCTTCGAAGACCCGTGCAGAATGTCCCACCTCTTGAACAAATTGATGAAGTTCAAGAAGAGGAGGAGGTCGGGTATGGTGATGAGGCTTATGGGTATGATGTTCCTTATCAACCTAGGAGGCAAATGCATTGGGGACGAAATGTTGATAGGGGTAGGGGCCGAGGTCGAGGGCCACCACCCATGGGCTATGCTAGAGGGAATGCGAGGAGGGAGTATGTTGCACATGATGACTACTATGGAGGCCAACCGGAGCCTAACTATGGGGTACGTGACAACAACAACAACCTCAATAGTGTCAAGCTCAACCTTCCATCCTTCAAAGGAACTTGTGATCCGGAGGCATACATAGAATGGGTACTCCAAATGGAGAGGGTATTCGACACCAATGAGATGACCGAAGAAAGAAAGGGTACCTATGCTATTTCTACCTTTGAGGCCTATGCTTCTACTTGGTGGGAGTCTATGAAGAGGTCTAGGAGAAGGATGAATTTGCATTTGAATGTGACTTGGGATGAATTGAAAGTGCTTATGAATACCAAGTACATAACTCCAAGGTATCGACAAGAGCGACTTAAGAAGCTCTATGATCTTTCGGTGCATGAGTACCATGATGAATTTGAAAGGACCCGGATGGCATTGGATATGGATAACGAAGGTGAAGAAGAAGCCATGATCCGTTTCAAGAATGGCTTGAGCTATGGTATAGCTTCTCAATTGAGGTTGCATCATTATCTCTCACTCAAAGATATGTTTGAAGCCGCCATTGAAGCCGAGAGATGGCTTAAAAGAGAGAAGTTCAAAAACAACACTCCTACTCCCACAAGCAAGCCAAAAGAGTGGACGACTCCAAGTGCAAACTTTCCAAGTGCAAGTGCCAACAAGGAAGTGAAGAAGCCTAATGAGAACACTACACCACGCTTGGAAGGTACTTCTAAAACTCGCTTGAGTAATCCTATCTCTACATCTACACAATGTTATAAATGCAAGGGCTTTGGGCATATTGCTAAAGAATGCTCCACAAAACGAACCATGGTTGTGGTTGGCAATTTGGTGTATGAACAAGAAAGTGAGTCCGAAAAGGAGGAAGTAGAGGAGGATGAGGAAGTTGAATGTGAGGAGGCCGTAGAAGAGGATGATGGTCCTCACATGTTCTTGGTGGTTAGGAGGAGCTTGAGTACCATTCTCATGGAAGAGGAGGTGGAAAATGATCAAAGGGAAAGCCTCTTTCATGCTAGATGTCGTGTGATGGGGCAAGTATGTTCCATGGTTGTTGATTCGGGGAGTTGTACCAACATTGTGAGCCAAACCTTGATTTCCCAATTGAAGTTACCTACTCAAAAGCATCCAAAACCGTATCGACTACAATGGCTAAGCGAGTGTGGTGAACTTAAAGTGGTGAAACAAGCATTGATTGAGTTTAGCATTGGGAGCTATAAGGATAAGATCTTGTTTGACGTGGTCCCGATGCAAGCATGCCATTTATTGTTTGGGAGACCATGGCAACATGATAGGTTTGTAGTGCATGATGGCCGGACCAATTCCTATACGGTCAAGCAAGATGGGAGAAAATATGTGCTTAGACCTTTGACTCCAAGGCAAGTAAGGGAAGACTACAAGAAGATGAAGGAGTTGAGGGAGGCGGCTAAAGCAAAGTCACCTATGGTACTTGAACCCGAGGCAAACAATCTCATTATTTTGCCATTGCATGATGAAAATGAGAGTCACTCCACTTCAAATGAGAGAGAAAAGATAGAGAGAAGTGAGGGAGTGACCGGTGACAATCCAAGAGAGGAAAAAGGAAAGGATTTGAGGAGTGATGTGAGGGGATTGTCACCACAAACTACACTTGACCATGAGGTAAAATTGCGAGAGATGAGATGTGAGGAAGGAAAAATTGAGAGTGAGAGCACCCATTGTTCTAACACTTCTTTATCTTCTACTTTTTCTTGTGAAAGTTCTTGTGTAGGTACATTTGAAGACAAGCAATTGGCGCCTCAATGTGAGCTTCATGAAGGGGAAGTTGCATATGACACTTCAAACCTTGTGAGTGATCAAGGAAGTACTACAAATGTAAGTGTTGCTTCACCTTTTCATGAGCCTACTAGCTATTTGTCTTGTGATGACTCAACACTAGTTGGTGGTTTTGATGCATCTAGTGAGTATGCCACTAGTGAAGAGTCTACTTGTCAACTTGAGCTTGATTGTGAAACACTAGTTGGGAGGAGCACTATGCCACATCATGATGTGAGCTCATTGTTCATTGACCCCTCCCTAGTGTAGATTTGATAGTTGACCATGATTGTGACCTTTGCTATGACACACCACCAACCTTTGACATAGGGAAAGATGAGGTAGTTGACCATTCCCTAATTGATATGCTTCTATTTGGTGGACCAATGTGTTGTGGTGAGGATGATCTTGTCCTTGAGGAGTCCAAATTGCATGAATTGGACAATGTTGTCTATGATGACTCCTCAAGTGAACCTAGTCTTGATAACTTGTCTATGCTTAATCATGATATTGAGATGCATGCTTATACCAATCCATTGTTTGAAGGCATCCTCATTAGTGGTAATGACTTGTATCGAACTAGGGTGAGAAGTCAAATGGAACCTCCATGGTGTGAAGGGTTTGATTCCTTAGGCAATCCATTGTTTGAGAATTTGGGTGAGGTAGATGGTTCTTTGAGTGACCCTACTATTGTTTGTTGGGGTTATGATGAAGAAGAGTCCATCATCAATACCTTCCTTGAGAGCTTGTCTTTTGAGAAGGATTGCTTAGGTGATGAAATTGGAGGGGAAGAGGAATCTCTTGGTGTGAGTAAGTATGCTCTAAAGAAGGGGAGTGGAGTGCTTGATCCTACTTGTAGGTTGGGCTATTTGATTCACTCCACTCCACATATTGATCACACCTTGAGGATTGATTGGTATGTTGATTTTGAGCTTAAGGTTCAAGAGGGTTTTGATAGCTTGATCTTGCATTTTTCATGCCCACATGACCTATTTGCTCATTATCTTGTTGAGTGCATGTTGATCTTTAACCAAGTGCTTATGGTTCTCTTTGGAGACTTGATATTCATGATTGTTATTGATGCTTGGTTATATCACAAGAGTGTGTTTTCCACACTTCTTGCACTAACCTACTTTCAAAGTAGGAAGTTTGTGTGTTTGTGCTTGTCGTTGCTTGTAGGTTCTAAGCTCCATGCTAAGGCGGGGGAGATCTTGGAAGAAGCCTATATCAAAGTGACGATCAAGAGGGATAAAAAAGGAGCGCTTTAGCCACCCCGAGGAGTTGTTGATGCTATGAGAGACCAAGCCTCGATTTCGAGGACGAAATCTTCTCAAGAAGGGGAGGATGATAAAGCCCAAATCATGCAACCATCCAAAAGCATCATCCAAGGCCAAGGAAGAGCACTTCGAGGTCATGCATTGGGACGCCAAGGAAAGAAGGGCATCCGGGACACATTTCGAGGTGTTTCAAGAAGTCCCAGGAAGAGGCGGACCGCCTACGGATTGAGGCGGACCGCCTAAAAGATGCAAGCTCTCGGGATATTTTGAGGCGGACCAAGAGGCGGACCGCCTAGCAGTGTTGAGGCGGAGCGCCTCCCCCAGAGGCGGAGCGCCTCCCTCTGTTCAACTTTGACGGGAATTTGACTTTAATTGCTATGTAATTCCTACTATGCCCCTACGTGGCTTATGTCTTTAGAACTTACTTAAGGGTACTTTTGGCCTTTCATTATGTATTAAATGAGGCCTATAAATACTCCATAGCTTAGCATTATTCCTTAGTTAGCTTTGATGATGAATGTTTGATAAACAATGTTCAAGAGTGGATTCTCTTAGAATGAAAAACCTTTTGAGTTGGTTTGAGTTTGCTAGTGGATTCTAGTTGACCCCCAAACCCCCCGACCATTCTACTTGCGAGTCCGTTGTCGTCTCGAGGGTAGTTGCCTAGCGTAGGTGTTCTTGGCCTTCTCCCGGGGTGTAACGGAACTAGTTCTCCGTTGCTACTTGGGATTAGTGATCGAGTTACGTCTCGTTCCTATCTTTTATCTTTCCGCGTTTTGATTCCTATCATTGACTTGGCTCCGAGTGAAGGGCCTCCTCGTGGTGGATTGCCCGACATCACTCACCCACTTCGCACAACTATCTGAATCAATGATCATCGAACATACTTTCCTCCTTACTCGACATCAGACATGGAAAAGGTTTTCTCTCTGGTTGTCCTCTTCTTCAAGAGTCATGCAGCTAAAATTCCTTCGAACTACAAGAAACATTTCCGGATGATCAGCTTCGGCAGCTTCACGACCATCATCATTTTCAGCTCAGTCAATCTCCTCGGTGTCACTCGCTTGCTCACAAACATCTCCATTGTCGAGCACAATCATAACCTTACGAGTTGGACACTCTTTTGCCATGTGACCATAACCTTTACATTTATGACACTGAATACTTGAAGCACTAGGAGAGTTAAGTTGAACTTTACCTCCCACTTCTCTTGGTTGGTTAACGGTCACACCCCTCTCGAAGGGTTTCTTCGAATCTCGAATAGTGTTGGTACTTACTGGATTTGGACTTTTCCATTCTTTACCTCGGGTCAAAGGAGTTGAAGTAGCGACTCCTCGGTACCGGTTTGCTTTATCGTCCTTGATCCATTTCTCAACTTCGGTAGCAGCTTCGAACATATCTTCCACCGTGTGATACACGTGTAGCCTCAATTGAGATGGCACATCCCGAGCCAAGCCATTTTTGAACCGGATAGTGGCTTGCTCTTCACTTTCCTCCAGATCAAGATCCAAACGAATTCTCACGAACTCATCAGTATACTCTTGAACTGACTTGGACCCCTGGTTTAACTCATAGAGCTTTTGAAATTGAGTTTCCCGATACTTGGCACTCAAATATTTAGCATCCATTGCTCTCTTCAATTGTGCCCAAGTAGTGACTTCGGGATAAACATTCCTTCGTCTCAACCTCTTGTCAGCCTCCCACCATGTGGATGCATACTCTTCGAACGAAGCAATGGCATGGGCAGCTTTCCTTTCTTCGGTCATCTCATTGGTTTCGAAGATTCGTTCCATTTTAAGCTTCCATGCAAGATATTCATCTGGATCACTAGTTCTTCTGAAGGGTGGAATAGTGATCTTGACACTGTTCAAGTTTGAATCTCGAGCACCTCGAATCCGTTCGGGATACTCATCATAGTAATCATCAGGCTCACGCTCAATATGTCATTCAATATTTGCGCCTCGGCCTCGACCGCAGAAATTCCCACGACCTCGTTGAACTTGCCTTCGTTGAACGAATGGCTGCTCATATTCAGGTTCGGCATTAGGAAATTCTCCCTCATCGACCCCTTCATCAACGACCTCCGCTTGTCTTCTGGCCATTGGAAGTAGTACTCTTTCACCTCGGGGAATGCCCAAGTATTGATAACCAGCTTGGGGATTGCCCAAGTTTTGTTGTTATGCTTGGGGGTTGATACGGGCCAAATCACGAAATCAAATAAACAAGTAGCGGAAGCAATAAAGTAAACACGAGATCGAAGAAATAAGGGATGGGGAAGAACAGAAATAGAAGAAAGAACGAATCAAACTAAACAAATAGATTGATTCAAAAGGGAGAAGTGACTTGAACCATTAAACGGGGTCACACTAGCAGTGATCCACCATGGATTCCAAGTAAGAGATACATGAAGCCAATGCTTCAACAAGAAGGACCTAGTCTCTTCTAAAGTCTAATCTTCAATCTCCATATCTAGCTAATCAAATAAAATGACTAGGTGTGGTAATTATAGGTTCACCACACTTCTAAATGAAATGTCTAAATAGCCCCTATGTCTAGTCAAAACAATACAAGTCACTTAGAGCTATAGTTGGAATTACACCACAAAGTAGTTGGAAACTCCGATGGACCCTCAGCAAACTCGGCGCCCCGCCTGAATAGTAGGCGCCCGGAGTAGGCACCCTAGCCTAAAAGTGGGCGGCCAGAGTAGGCGGTCCGCCTATAATTCAGGCGCCCCAAACTCCTGAGGCTTGATTTCAAGTGGGCGGTCCGCCCCTTTGAGTAGGCGGTCCGCCTCTTCATGGGAGGTCTTGAAATGGCTCAAAATGTGTCTCCCGAGCCTCTTCTTTGGAGCCTAGGTTGGTGCAAGCAAACCCGAGGGGAAATGCTAAACACAAACGCGGAAGAAAATCAACAAGTAAAGTAAAGATAGAAGCAAGACAAATCTTGCTTCGATTCGAAAGAACAGTGAGGAACCTGTCTCAAAGCTCAATCGAAGGGAAATTAAGACGCACCTATACTATGCAACAATCCTCAAGAAAGACCCGCTTCTTGCAAATTGAATGATCAAGAAGAATTTGTTCAAACGAATAACACTGATTGACACAAGTTCTTTAAAGGCCCACGTCGGGGAATGGCTCCATCGGAGACTCACAATAGCACTTGCTATGTTTTTCATAAACTAAAATCTGGATGCTTTACAATGAAATAAAATGGACTATTTATGGACTATGCTAAGGATAAAGTAGTAAATAGTCACAAGTGACTAATAAAAACAAGCCACGCAGGGCTGAGCTAAGTTTGTGTTCAGCAGCCTTGACTTCGGTGCGTGGTCGCTTGCTCGAACTCATTGTCCTCGGACGCTCACTTGTCCTCGAGCTCAATGTCCTCGGTCACTTTGCCTTCGGGCTCAAATCTGAAGATAATGCCTTTGGTTCTTGAGCCCGGCAACTCAGCTTCGGAGGAGCAGTTGTTTCCCTTCGGCCATGCTAAGTGAATGTGCACATCGTGCAGCAGCTTGGCTTGACTTCGGGTCAGTGGTCTCCCCGGTGGATCGAACACTTGATCAGGTCTCCTCGGTGGATCGAAAACTTGATCAGCACGTGTTCGGGCTGCATCATCCTCCCCTTCTTGAGAAGATTTCGTCCTCGAAATCGAGCCCTCTTCATCCTCCGAAGTTTGACCTACAACACAAGGAGCTAAGTCAGCAACATTAAAGGTGTTGGACACGTTATACTCACCAGGGAGGTCGATCACGTAAGCATTGTTGTTGATCTTGGTCAACACTTGAAATGGACCATCCCCTCGAGGAGCCAACTTCCAATTCCTTTGGTTCGGGAAACGTTCCTTTCGGAAGTGAACCCAAACCCAATCTCCCTTCTTTAATTCCAGCTTTTTACGCCCCTTGTTTTTCTTTAAGGCAACCTTTGCATAGGATTCCTCGAGGTTCTTCTTCACCTTGGCATGCAATTCGATCAAAGCAGCTGCTCGTTGAGTACCTTCAAAATCAAGAACAGAATCTCGAGGCAATGGGGTTATATCAAGCGGAATCAAAGGATTAAACCCATACACACATTCGAACGGGGTCATATTGATCATTCTATGCACCGTTCGATTGTATGCAAACTCAATCATGGGCAAACGATCAGCCCAGTTTCCAACCTTGCCTTTGGTCATTGCTCGAAGCAAAGATCCTAAGGTTCGGTTAACTACCTCGGTCTATCCATCAGTCTGAGGATGGTGAGACGTCGAGAATAGTAGCTTGGTGCCGAGGGCACCCCACAAACACTTCCAAAAATGACTCAAGAATTTTGAGTCTCGATCACTCACAATAGTACGAGGTACACCATGCAATTTCAACACATTAGAGACAAATAATTTAGCTACATGCTGTGCATCATCACACTTTTTGCAAGGAATAAAGTGAGCCATTTTTGAAAAACGATCAACCACAACAAAGATGCTATCATGTCCTCCCCCCGACCTCGGTAACCCCAAGACAAAGTCCATGGATATATCAACCCAAGGTCGATCAGGCACAGGCAACGGGGTATACAAACCATGAGGGTTGGACTTCGATTTAGCTTTCTTGCAAACGAGACAAGCGTTGCAAAGCTTTTCCACATCTCGTCGCATTTTTGGCCAATGGAACTGCTCGGTCAAGATACCTAGAGTTTTGTCTACACCGAAGTGCCCCATTAGTCCACCGGAGTGAGCTTCTCGAACTAAGAGCTCTCTCCACGATGACACAGGCACACAAACCCTCCCATTCTTGAAGAGGTAGCCATCGTGCCACTGATATTTCTCAACCCTTCGGCAACTCAAGATCGCGTCTCGAATGCACTTCAGCTTGGGATCGTCATCGTACATCAGCTTGATGCTTTCGAATCCCATGAGCCTCGAGGCGAGAGTGGTCGCTAAGGCAAATTTCCTTGATAGCGCATCGGCCACAACATTGTCTTTTCCCTTCTTGTAATGAATTACTTAGGGAAAGCTTTCAATGAATTCAACCCACTTGGCATGTCTTCGGTTCAGTTTCTCCTATCCTCGGAGATGCTTCAAGGACTCATGATCACTCTTGATCACAAACTCTTGAGGCCACAAATAATGCTGCCAATGGGCGAGTGCTCGAACGAGGGCATACAACTCCTTGTCATACGTAGAGTAGTTCAAGGTTGCACCCTTAAGCTTTTCGCTAAAGTAAGCGATTGGCTTCGATTCTTGCATCAGCACTCCTCCAATCCCAACTCCAGATGCATCACACTCGACTTCGAATGCTTTGCCGAAGTCAGGGAGTTGCAACAACGGGGCAGAGCAAAGCCTCCGTTTCAACTCTTGGAAAGCCCTTTCTTGGGACTCTCCCCACACAAATGGATGATCTTTCTTAACCAGCTGATGCCGGGCAAACTAGCTCGAGACCCTTTACGAGAAGCCAAGCCAAAGCTATCCACGATGCTCATCTTCACTTGGTATGGAAAGGCTTGGACATGGAAGATGGAAGCTCCGGAACAACTTTGAAGATCATGCATTGGAGCACCATGGAAGGGGGACCATCTCGGACACTTGGAGAAGCTCAAGAGACACAAAAGGAGACACCCCAAGAAGCTTCAGGAAGAGGCGGACCGCCTACCTGAAGAGGCGGACCGCCTACAATGTGCTCACTCTCTGGAAATTGAGGAGGCGGACCGCCTAGCCACAAGAGGCGGCCGCCTACTCACTGGTGGTTCTCTGGATTCAGTCAAGGCGGAGCGCCTCCAAGGGGGAGGCGGAGCGCCTACCCCTGCTACATGCCAAACCGAGTTTTTGCTACTTTTCGCGTGTAATTCCAACTTTGGCCCTAAGTGGCTTCTATTGTTTAAACCCACTTAGGGGTATTTTAGACACTTCATTACATGCTTGTAGAAGGCTATAAAAGCCTTCATTAAGTCTTGAATTCATTCAGTGATCTTTGAACACAAAAACAAGAGAATTACTCTTTGAATGAAAACCTTGATTCTTTGCTTGAATTTCAATTGGATGAATCCAAGTTGAACCTCAAACCTTTTCGATCACTCTATTTGCAAGGACCTCGTGATTCTTGAGGATAGTTGCGTAGTGTTAGGTGATTCTTTCCAATCGTTCGGGGTGTAACGGAACGAGTTCTTCGTTGCTACTCGAACCTTAGTGTAAGTCTCGTCTCACTTTATCTCTTTATCGCTTTCGTAGGATTTCCCTACATCAGTTGGTATCAGAGCAAGGCTAGGGTTACGTTCTTACGAACCCTCGTCCTACTCTTCGTGCTTGTCATCTTTGTTTCGTGTTTGTTTTCTTGTTCTTGTTCTTGTTTTATTGAAAAAGAAGAAAAAAAGTCAAAAACTAGAAAACCCAAAAATTTGCTAGAAATCATTGGTTATTACGATTTTGTTGGTGTTGATTATCGGGGATTGTTTGTTTATGTAATCTCGACAATTGGGTACCAACAAAACACGTTTTGGAGTTGAAAATCAAAAGTTTGAAAATTTGAACCCTAGGTTGGGTATTTTGCAAAATTTATCAAAACTTGTTGGATGTTATGAATTCTTGGTTGTTGGGTATCGGGGATTGTTCCTTATGATTACCCCGTCGTTTTGATACCAATATAACATCATTTGGAGTTGCGGTTTGAAAATCGAAATTTTGAAGTCTTGAAGTTTTTGAAAATCTTGAAGAACTTGCTTCAATCTCTTGAAACTAATTGTTTGTTGGTTGTTTGATGGATTAAACCATTGGGGTTTGCTTGTTATAGTCCAAAACAACTTTGGGTACCATTACATATCCAAAACTCCTTGAAAACATTGGAAAATCGGGTGCCAAAAACCAAGAAACGGAGTCGAAAATCTGCAGGAAACAGGCCTAGGCGGACCGCCCCTCTCCATAGGCGGACCGCCTCTTCACTGCTTGGTCTCTGGACTTTTTGAGGCCCTCCGCCTCAGTCCATAGGCGGACCGCCTCCCACTGGGAAGGTGTCCGGGTAGTTCGTTTCTTAAGTTTTCGTGTTTTCTTTGCTTCCATTACCTCCGGTTAGTACTTTGCGGGTAATTCTCCTACTCAACTAGTACTAATCCATTGAGCGCTTAGGATATTCGTGCGTGTTGGTGTTTGATAACTTCAAAGAAGACTCGTAGAATTTCTTTGGCTCAAGTGCTCACTTAAAAGCCGAACGTCCATAGAGTCCCATTGAATCCACTCTTCCCGAAGGGCATTGGGTACTTGTTGAATTGTTTGGTTGTTGAGGTAGTTGTTCAACTCCGAGGAAGACTTTTGAATTCAAGCTTGAGTGAAACCACCCCAACTTGAGTGAACCCGAGAGACAATCAAAGGTGAGGGAGCGAGTGAGGACTTTTACTCTAATCTCGTTGTTTGTCTTTGATTGTTTCTAGGTACAATGGCGGAAGAGAAAGCCAAAGGCACCGTTGAGGTTCCAATCGACATCTTGGCTAGTTTATTGGCCGAGGTGAAGACTTTGAACCTTAGAATGGAAGTTTTTGAAAAGGAAAGGACCCCGAGTGTCCAAAAGGATGCCAATGAAGGCACAAGTGATGATTCAATCATGAAACCGGATCAATATGCGGAGCTAGTTCATCGACAACGGTTGAGGGATGAGGCTCTTGCTAGAGAAAGATTGTTGGGCAATCCCCAACCCTTGGGCAATCCCCAAGGAGATGCTCCACTCCCAAGGCCTCGGAGGCATGTTGCACCCCTTGAGCAAGTTGATGAAGCTCAAGAAGGGGAGGGCCGCGGACTTGAAGATGATTACTTTGAAGCTCCCTATCCAAATAGGAGGGCGATGAATGGAGGCCGAGGTGTAGATAGAGGTCGTGGTCGAGGTCGAGGACCACCAAGGGCTTATGTTGGGAGGAACTTGGGAAGGGAATATGAGGATGTTGAAGACTACTACGGGGGTCAACCGGAACCAAACCGTGGGGGTCGTGACACAAACCTCAATAGTGTGAAGATCACTATCCCACCTTTCAAAGGGACTAGTGATCCGGAATCATTCTTAGAGTGGAAGGTTCAATTGGAGCGGGTCTTTGACACAAATGACATGTCCGAGGAGAAGAAAGCTACTTATGCCATCGCTTCATTTGAGTCCTATGCATCCACATGGTGGGAATCCGTCAAGCGGTCGAGGAGACGAGTTGGGTTGCGGATGAACATTACTTGGGAAGAATTGAAAGAAATCATGAGCACCAAATATGTGACACCCAAGTATAGACAAGAACAACTCAAGAGGCTCTATGAATTGAAGCAAGGTTCCAAAGCCGTTGATGAGTACTTCAATGACTTTGAGAAGAATAGAATGGCCCTTGACATGGAAACCGAAGATGAAGAGCAAGCTATCATCCGTTTCAAGAGTGGTTTGAACCGGGAGATTGCTTCTCAATTGAGGCTACACATCTTTCATTCTCTTCAAGATGTTTGTGATGCCGCGGTTGAAGCCGAAAAGTGGTTAAAGGAAGAGAAGGCTCCTCGCTATAGGAGTACTACCACCACCACCACTCCAACAACTCGCCCCAAAGAATGGAAGAGCCCATACCAAAGTGGTGCAAGTGGGAGTCGGGATGTGAAGAAGCCTTTTGAAAAGGCTACCCCGAGAAGCGACCACAAAGAGGTTGGAGGTACTTCTAAAACTACTTTAAATACTCCTTCTCCTTCTTCTTTCCAATGTCACAAATGCAAGGGTTACGGCCACTTTGCCAAAGAGTGCCCTACCCGAAAAACGATGATTGTGATGGATGATGGGTTGGTCTATGAGGGGGAAAGTGAGTCCGAGGGAGATGTTGAGGATGAGAGTGAGGAAGTTGAGTGTGAGGGTGAAGAGAGAGCGACGGAGGGGGATGATCCTAATATGTTCCTTGTGGTGCGTCGTATTTTGGGTGCTATGGTGAATGAAGAGAGGGAGGATGAGCAAAGGGAAAACTTGTTCCATGCTAGGTGTAGAGTGAAGGGGCAAGTGTGTTCCATGATCATCGACTCGGGTAGTTGTGCAAATGTGGTGAGCCAATCTTTGGTATCACAATTGAAGTTGCCTACCCTTAAGCATCCAAACCCCTACCGTTTGCAATGGTTGAGTGAATGTGGGGAGTTGAGGGTAGTGAAGCAAGTCTTGATTAGGTTCAAGATTGGAAACTACCAAGATGAACACATGTTTGACGTGGTGCCAATGCAAGCTTGCCACCTTCTTTTTGGTAGGCCTTGGCAATACGACAAACAAGTGGTTCATGATGGCCGAGCCAACACTTACACGGTTAAATATGAGGGGAAGAAGTTTGTGCTTACACCCTTGACCCCAAAGCAAGTAAGTGAGGACTATCGGCGCATGAAGGAATTGAGGGAAGCGGCTAAGGCCAAGTCCCCGGTTGTGGCCAAACCTTTGGCCGAGACTCCACCATCTTCCACCGGTCGCATATGTGCCATGATGCAACCGGGCGAGTACTTGAGAGGTAATGATGGCACCAAAATGCTCATATGCCTAGTGCACAAAGGTATGGTTCTAAACTCCGATTGTGATTTATCTTCTAACCCTAACCCTTTGCCTAGTGCTATTGACAATGTTTTGAAGGTCTATGAGGACATGTTCCCGGAGGAGATGCCGGATGGATTGATGCAGCCCAAATTGCATCGACACCTACACTTGGTCCGGAAGTCAAGGCATGGATGATATGAGCTCGGAAACAACTTGAAGACCATGCATTAGAGCTCAATCAAGTGGAAGCCGGGCTGGGAAACAGTGCAGGAAACAGGGGAGCCAAAGCAGGGCAAAACAGGGCAGCACTTCTGAGCTTACTGCCTGACGAAGGGCATCTGTTCTTCGCGATCGCGACGATACTCACGCGATCGCGAAGGGGCTTCCTCTACTCTGCGCGACAGCGTCGCCTTACACGCAATCGCGAAGGACTGAAGGCTTGAAGACTTTTCTATTCTGCGCGATAGCGTCTCTTTCCACGCGATCGCGAGGATTGAAGACTTAGTGTTGCGCGATCGCATATCCTTGTGCGCGATCGCGATGAAGACTTTGGCAGTGCGGACCAGAAACTTGGCAAATGTTGTAATGGGAAACTATAAATACTCCCTTAGTTCATTTATTGCATTTTTAGCTATCTTTGAATGTAGAATGATATTCCCTTTGAGTGAATCTCAATGTTGAACCCGTGAACGGGCATGATTTCACTTGGTGGATTCCAAGTTGAACATCGTAACCTCTTTGATCATTCTATTTGCAAGGGCCGGGTGTCTCTTGAGGGTAGTTGCGTAGTATAGGTGATCCTTGACTTCACTCGGGGTGTATCGAGACGAGTTCCTCGGTGCTACTTAGGTAAACGTTCAAGCCTCGTCTTGTTTTTTATCTTGATATCTTCATAGATATCGCCTATCTTGTTTTAGCTTCCGCACTTTTATATCGTTTGTATCTTCCGCGTATTTTCCATTGCATCAGTTGGTATCAGAGCACGGCTAGGCTTCGTTCTTACGAATCCTCGGTCTTGTTCTCGTTGTGTTATCATTGTCTTGCTTGTTGTTCTTGTTTAGAAGAAAACACAAAAAAAATTCAAAACTTGAAAATCACAAAAAAAAAAATTGCTAGAAATCGTTCCTTGTTGCGATTTTGTTGTTGTTTATTACTGGGGATTGTTTGATATCATATTCCCGTTGATTTGGTACCCACGAAACACGATTTGAAGTCGTGAATCAAAATCTTGAAAACCAAATCTCAAAAGTTGAGAATTCACACAATTTGCTAAAACTTGTTTTGTGTTGTGAATTCTTGGTTGTTGGGTATCGGGGATTGTTCCTTATAGTTTTCCCGTCATTTTGATATCCCCATATCATCATTTGGAGTAGCGGAATGAAAATCGAACTTTGAAAATTTTGAAGTTCTTGAGACTTTGAAGAACTTACTCCAAATTTTTGAAAACAAGTTGTTCGTTGATTGTTTGATTGATAAAACCATTGGGGATTGTTTACCTCAGTTGAAAACACCCTTTGGAAGCTTTAAAACTGAACAACAAGTTGAATTGGTGTGATTGGTGTGCCAAAAACTGAGTTTTCAGTCGGGGTTCTGGTTCTGGTCTGCAACCCTGCGCGATCGCGCACTTCCTCACGCGATCGCGACAACTCCCCAAGTTAAGTCATCGCGATCGCGCGCCCACCCACGCGATAGCGAAGAACAATCTTTTCCAGAAAATCCTGTTTTGGGACAGATTGTTCGCAAAGCTGTCGTAGCAGTTTCCGCTCACCAAAACTCCAATTGTATCATCAAACATGGTGAGTTTGTAGATCACTAACCAAAAATCATCCAATTCCAAATCCATTTAGTGGCGATTCGATCTTTTTCCCTTTGATCGCGTCACTTTCGGTTAGTACTTTGAGGGTAACACTCCTACCCAATTAGTGCTAATTCTTTGTGCATTTAGGATCTTCGTGCCTAGAAGGAGAGTAGAGCTCAAAGAAGACTCGTAGTAAATTTTTGGCTCAAGTGCTCACTTATATAGCCGTTCGCCCATCGAGTCCCATCAATTCCACTCACCCCGAAGAGTATTTGGTTCTTGTGACTTGAGTGGTTATTGAGGTGGTTGTTCAACTACGAGGAAGCCTTTGAGATCAAGCTTGAGTGATAAATCCCCCGTCACTAAATTGAGTGTACCCGAGTGACACTTCAAAGGTGAGGGAGCGAGTGAGGGCTTTTACTCTAACCTCTTTCTTGTTTTTGATTTGTGTAGGTACATGGCCGGAGACGTGTATGATACCGATGAGGACACGTTAAGTACTTTGGCCTACATATTGGCCGAGGTAAGGTCTATGGAACAACGGCTTGAGCGCCTTGAAAGAAAAGGGACCCCGCGTGTCCAAAAGAGTACCGAAAGAGGTACTAGTGATGAGATGTTGGGCATTCCCCAACCATTGGGCATTCCCCAACAAGTGGGCACTCCCCACAACTTGGGCATTCCCCAAGGTAATTGATAAGACCCAAACGCCAACCATCAAGAACCAAGCTTGGAGAGCACAAAGGACGCAAGTCAAGGCCCCCGAAAGCGACTTAAAGATCATGCAAAGGAGCGCCACGGGAGGAGGACCACCTAGGACCCAAAGGAGAGGCTCGGGAGACACATTTCGAGACGTTTCAAGCCTTCAAGGAAGCAGGCGGACCGCCCCTTTGACTAGGCGGACCGCCCACTTTGTGTCTGACCTCTGGATCTCAGTCCGCCTCTGCAGTAGGCGGAGGGCCTGCTTGGGACGCCTGATGAGACTAGTTGGGGCGCCTACCTACACTAGGCGGGGCGCCTAGTTGCTTTGTTTTGCACGGGAATGCCACGCGTAATTCCTATTTTGGCCCTACGAGGCTTGTATTGTTTTTATTACATTTGAGGGCTTTTAGACATTTCATTTAGAAGTGTGGTGAACCTATAAATACCACACTTAGTCACTTATTTCCTTAGCTTGTTTAGATTTGAAGAATAGACATAGTAAGAGAGGCAAGGCCTTCTTCTTTGTAGAAGCTTGAAGCTTCGGATTATCTCTTTGCTTGGGGCCTATGGAGATCCGTCACTAGTACGGAACCCTTGTATGGTTCGAGTTTCCCTTCCTCTCTCGGATATTCAATTCATGGTTTGAATCGTTTATCCATTCTTTTCTTCTATTTCTGTTCTTCCCCGTCCCTTACTTTCTTGTTATCTTTGATTATTGCTTCCGCATCCTTGTTACTTGCTTCCGCGTATTTGATTCTTATCATCTTGGTATCAGAGCAAGGCTCGGGTTTCGTTCTTACGAATCCGCGTTCTTGTTCATCCTATCTTTACTTTATTGTTATTGTGTTTATGTTCTTAGAAAAGAAGAAAAAACAAAAAAAAAAAGTGAAAAAAGTGAAAAATACAAAAAAATTCTTATTGTGGATTGGATTGGATGATTCCTTGGGTGTTTGATATCGGGAATCGATCTATGATGTTGACCCGTTGATTTGGTACCCTTGTTATATGAATTGGTGTTGAGAATCAAAAGTTGAAAAAATCAAAAACCCCAAAAATTGAAAAACCCTTGAACTTGATTGAAATTGCTTGATTTGGATTCGTTTTGGATTGGGTGATGTTATAAATCATTGGGGATTGATTGGAGTAGTTGAAAACACCATTGGGTACCTTCGGATTGGAAAAAAAACACCTTGGAACGTCGAATTTGGGTGTCAAAAGTCCAAAAAACGCGTTTTCGGACTGTGCTGAAAACCCCAGTAGGCGGGGCGCCCAGAAAGTAGGCGGGGCGCCTAGTGAACTCTCTGAACATTAGTAGGCGGACCGCCCCTGAGTTCAGGCGGACCGCCCACTCCTGATTGGTCTCCGTTTGGCCTCGTTTCGTGTGTTTTCGTGTTCCGTTTGCTTCCGTACCTCTTGGTTAGTGTTTCTAAGGTATTTGTCCTATCTTATTAACACTAATCTTTGATCTCTTAGGGTTTTTGTGTGTCTTGAAGTCTATACTTAAAGTCGTAGAATTTGCTTGCTTCAAGTGCGCACTAAACTAGCTTCCGTACATCGAGTCGCCTCAACTCCACTCCGGACCTTTACTTGGATCTACTAGTTGATTGATCTTACCATTGTGGTTCCTAAAAGAGATAAGGACATCTTTGGGTGGGGGTTTGGGAGTGTGCACCCCAAAAGAGTGTTGAGAGCCACCACCAAAGGTAAGGGAGAGCAAGTGAGGTTGTTTATACTAACCTTTGCACTTTCTTAACATGTCTTTTGCAGGTACAAGGAGCCATAAGGGAGGTTTGGAGGGAAGTAGGAGTGGTGAGAAAGGTATGAGCGAGAGGGAGTTAGTTGAGGCCTACCTTCCGAGCATCTTGGCTCAAATGGAGGCAATAGACACTCGACTCCAACACTTGGAGGATGAGATAGAAGAGAATGAGGCCGAGGGAAGAGATGGCATGAGTCGCACTATGGGTTATGGTATTGCTAGTAGTGGTGAAATTAGGAAGTACCCAATTAGTGGAGGCACTCTTGAGGGGTTTTGTAAAGGGCGTTACATGGATGAGTCCATGATCCAAAGGGCGTGGTATCAATTCATTGTGAGCCTTAATGGGAATCATGGGTATGTGCTTCAAGTGGATAGTGGTGAAGCAAGTTGGATTAGCCATCTTGTAGTGAGAAGGTTGGGAATACCTTGTGTTGATGGAGTGGCTAGGGTAGTTATCTCACAAAGGAACTTTGAAGAAGAAGTGGAGTGCAAAGTAGGTCCTTTAGTGGGATGTGATGTTATGTTGGGAAAGCCTTGGCTTTTCAATAGATACTTCACGATTGCCCGAGAAGCGTTGGAAGGCTACCGTGTTAAAGCACAAGGGAAGTTACAACTCCTCCTTCTTAGGAGAGAAGAAGTACAACCAAGCAAGCCCATGAACATGAGAAATGGAGGAACACCATTGAGGAGAAGCCCTATGACCCAAAGAGTGCAAACAAGAAGTCCTACGAACATGAGAACTAGTGGGACACCATTGAAGAGAAGTCCTACAATCACAAGCAATGGTGGGACTAGTGCAAGAAAAGAGTTGATACTTGTCAACAAGGTGAACCCCAAACCACAAGCTCCAAAGCAAAGTGGTTCACCAACAAAGAAGAAAGAGACATCAAGCGATGAGTCTCTTAGTCCTAGATTCCGGGTTGATGTTAAAACTCCACCTACTCCGGCTATGGGTATTCTTGGGCCTCGTCCCAACTCACCCGAATTTGAGAGACAAAAGATTGAGAGGAGTAAGGGAGTGACCGGTGACATTCCTCGAGCGGAAAAAGGAGAGGATGTGAGGAGTGATGTGAGTGGGATGTCACCACCCGAATCTACACCTAACCTTGAAAAGAAAATGAGAGAAAAGAAAGAGGGAAAAAAGAGTGAGGACACCCCTTATTCTAACCTTGACCCTTTATCTTTTTCTCCTACTTTTGTGAATGCTTGTGTAGGTACTCTTGGAGGCAAAACAATTGAGCCTCAATCATGTCCCAAGAAGGATAGACAAGGTGAAGAAACTCTTCAATGTGAGCTTCAAGGTGAAGAGACAAGTCATGACACTTCAAATGCATTGAGTGAGCAAGATGGCCACTCAAAGGTAAGTGATAGCTCGACCCTTGAACATGTTACTTCCTTGTCTCATGGTAGTGTTTGTGCTAGCTCAACACTAGTTGAAGATTTGTATGATTACAATGTGTTTGCAACTAGTGTAGAGTTGAATGGTCAACTTGTGTGTGATTGTGAGCCACTAGTTGAGAGGAATGATAAGCCACATCATGATGTGAGCTCGATTTTCATTGAACCTCTCTTTAGTGAAAATTGTGTAGTTGACCTTGATTGTGACCTTTGCTATGACACACCACCAATATTTGATAAAGGGGAAGACGAGTTGAATGAATACACTATTCTTTCCCTTGGTGAATTGCTTGATAATGGTGAACCTATGTGTTGTAGTGAGGATGGTAATGACCTTGAGGAGTCCCTAGTGGAAGGGATGGATAGGCTTATTTTTGATGACTCCTCAAGTGTGTATGAAGAGTGCGAAATTGACCCTCCATGGTTTGAAAGGTTTAACTCTATAGACAATCCATTATTTGAAATGTTAAGTAAGATGAATGATCTTGGAATTGATTGTGTTGGTCCATCTTCTAGTGGTCCTAATCATGATGGTGTGGACTATAATGATGAAGAAGCCATTATGGAAGCCTTCCTTGATAGTTTGTCTAGTGAGGGAGATTGTCTTAGAGGTGGGTTTGAGGGTGAGGAAGTCACTCTTGGTGTGTGTAAGAGTGTTTCCAAGAAGGGGAGTGGAGTATTTGATGTTAGTTGTCGTTTGAATTATGTTGCTTACTCCATCCCATATGTTCACCACACCTTGAGTGTTGAGCATGCCAAAGCCAATGTGTCACATCGTGAAAGCATTGGTTTGAAGGCTTGGTATGTTGGACCTAAGCTTAGGGGCCATAGGGAAGTTGATTGCTATACCTTGCATGCTCCATATCCTATTGATCTCTTTGCTTGTTCTTGTGTTGAATGCACTTTCTATATGAGTCAAGTACTTGTTGTTTCCTTGGGAGACATGAGCTTTTTTATTGGTATTGATGCTTGGCTCTATCACAAGAGTGTGTTTTCCCACACTTTTGCCACTAACCTACTCTTGTAGTGGGAAGCTTTGTTTGTGCTTGTTTTGAATGTAGGCTTGATGGTTTGATTTCGAGGACGAAATCCTTTCAAGAAGGGGAGGATGATAAGACCCAAAACGCCAACCATCAAGAACCAAGCTTGGAGAGCACAAAGGACGCAAGTCAAGGCCCCCGAAAGCGACTTAAAGATCATGCAAAGGAGCGCCACGGGAGGAGGACCACCTAGGACCCAAAGGAGAGGCTCGGGAGACACATTTCGAGACGTTTCAAGCCTTCAAGGAAGCAGGCGGACCGCCCCTTTGACTAGGCGGACCGCCCACTTTGTGTCTGACCTCTGGATCTCAGTCCGCCTCTGCAGTAGGCGGAGGGCCTGCTTGGGACGCCTGATGAGACTAGGCGGGGCGCCTACCTACACTAGGCGGGGCGCCTAGTTGCTTTGTTTTGCACGGGAATGCCACGCGTAATTCCTATTTTGGCCCTACGAGGCTTGTATTGTTTTTATTACATTTGAGGGCTTTTAGACATTTCATTTAGAAGTGTGGTGAACCTATAAATACCACACTTAGTCACTTATTTCCTTAGCTTGTTTAGATTTGAAGAATAGACATAGTAAGAGAGGCAAGGCCTTCTTCTTTGTAGAAGCTTGAAGCTTCGGATTATCTCTTTGCTTGGGGCCTATGGAGATCCGTCACTAGTACGGAACCCTTGTATGGTTCGAGTTTCCCTTCCTCTCTCGGATATTCAATTCATGGTTTGAATCGTTTATCCATTCTTTTCTTCTATTTCTGTTCTTCCCCGTCCCTTACTTTCTTGTTATCTTTGATTATTGCTTCCGCATCCTTGTTACTTGCTTCCGCGTATTTGATCCTTATCAGTAATAGTGCGCAAGGCGATGAGCTTAAAACGACACTTGTGGTACGGAGGAGCTTGGGTGCCATGAGTCATGAAGATCCGGAGCATGTGCAAAGGGAGAACCTCTTCCATGCTAGGTGTCGAGTGATGGGTCTAGTGTGCTCAATGATCATTGATTCGGGCAGTTGTGCTAACATAGTGAGTGAGGCCTTGCTTTCCCAAGTGCAATTGCCTACTAGAGCACATCCGCATCCATACCGTTTACAATGGTTGAGTGAGTGTGGAGAGTTGAGGGTGGAGAAGCAAGTTTTGATTGAGTTTAGCATTGGCAACTACCGAGACAAGGTAATGTTCGATGTAGCCCCTATGCAAGCTTGTCATCTCTTGTTTGGTAGGCCGTGGCAATATGATCGGAGTGTAGTACATGATGGTAGGACCAACTCTTACACGGTCTTGCACGGCTCTAAAAAGTATATACTCAAGCCCTTGACACCGAAGCAAGTAAGTAATGACTATAGGATTATGAGGGAGTTGAGGGAAGCCGCTAAAGCCAAGTCACCCATGGTGCTTGAGCCCGGAACCAACAATCTTATGGTCATGCCCTTGCGAGTTGAGAGTGAAGCATCACCCGGACCTACAATTGGCCTTGAGCGAAAAATGAAAGAAGTGAGGGGAGAGGAAATCTCGAGTGAGAGTGAGGACACACTTTGTTCTAACCATGATTTATCTTCTTCTCTTTCTACTTGTTTTGGCTTATGTGTAGGTACTCTTGGAGGCGAGCTAGTGGAGCCTCAACCGGTTGATGAGAAAGAAAGACAAGAGGATGGAGCTCGACATTGTGAGTTTCATGAAGGAGGACTCAAACATGACACTTCAAACGCTGTGAGTGCTCACGGGAGCGGCTCAAATGTAAGTGTTACCTTTCCTTCTCATGAGCATGTTGATCCCTTGTCTTGTAGGGACTCAAAACTAGTTGTTGCTTGTGATGTCTATATTGCCCTTGCAACTAGTGAAGAGTCTAAGGGTCAACTCGAGTTTGCGTGTGACTGATGCAATCTAAAATACGCGGAAGCTAAACACGACACAAACTATGCGGAAGCGATAAAACAAGATACGAGATATCTAAGATATCGAGAAATTCAAGACTAGGAATGGTGCAAGGCAAACCCGAAGGAGTTGCTAAGCACAAACGCGGAAGAAGAACAAGTAAGGAAGAAGATAAAGAGCAAGACAAAACTTGCTTCTTTCAAAAGAACAGTGGGGAACCTGTCCCAAAGCTCGATCGAAAGGGATACAAGAATCACCCTAACTATGCAACAATCCTCAAGAGAACATTGCCTCTTGCAAACTGAATGATCAAGAGGAATGTTCAATCGGACTAACCGAAAGCCACAAGTCCTTTAAAGCCCTCACCGGGGTTTTGCTCACGACGGAGACAAGAAATGTGCTCGGCACTTTCATTCAATATTAATATCCAAAAAAAAAAACTCGCTGCTTACAATGTAAGGGAATAAGGTTTATATAGGGAATACTAAGGGTAAACTAGTAAAAGGGTCACAAACGACCAATAGAAATAAGCCACGCAGGGCTGGATTAAAATGTGTTCGGCAGCTTTGACTTCGGTCAGCCTTGGCTTCGATTCTCGATTGTCAGCTCGAACACACACCTCATCGGGCGCTGACTTAGCATGACTTAGCATCGAACACATGTTGTTGTGTTCGGCTCTATGCTGCCCGGGGCCAAGAGCTGCTGTTCGGTAACCTTGTCCTCGGGCTCAATTTTGAAGATGTGGCCCTTGGTTTCAACACCTTGCAATTCCCTCTCCGAACACATGCTACTTCCCATCATGGTCAGCTGTACGTGCATGTCATGGAGCAGCTTAGCTTGGCTTCGAGTGATTCGTCTCCCCGGTAGATCAGTCATTGCCTTCGGTGGAGATCTCCTCGGTTGATTGTCATCGAGTCCTTGATCAGCACTTTGAGCTGCATCATCCTCCCCTGCTTGAGAGGATTTCGTCCTCGAAATCGAGTCATCCTCTATCTCCGATACTGGACCTACAGCACAAGGAGCTAAATCAGCAACATTGAAAGTGTTGGACACATTGTACTCACCTGGCAGGTCGATAACATAAGCATTGTTGTTTATTTTGCTCAGGACTTGAAATGGACCATCCCCTCGAGGAGCCAACTTCCCTTTCCTTAGGTTCGGGAAACGTTCCTTTCGGAAGTGAACCCAAACCCAATCTCCCTTCCTTAATTCCAACTTTTTCCGCCCCTTGTTTTTCTTCAAGGCAACCTTTGTATAGGCTTCCTCAAGGTTCTTCTTCGTCTTAGCATGCAACTCGAGCAGAGCTTTGGCTCGGTGAGTACCTGCAAAATCAGTAACGACATCTCGAGGCAATGGGGTTAGATCAAGTGGAATTAAAGGGTTAAATCCATACACACACTCGAACGGGGTCATGTGAATCATTCGATGCACCGTTCGATTGTATGCAAACTCCATCATGGACAAACGATCAGCCCAGTTTCCAACCTTTCCTTTGGTCATTGCCCGAAGCAAAGATCCCAAGGTTCGGTTAACTACCTCGGTCTGTCCATCAGTCTGAGGATGGTGAGACGTCGAGAATAGTAGTTTTGTGCCGAGGGCACCCCATAGACACTTCCAAAAATGACTCAAGAATTTTGTGTCTCGGTCACTCACAATAGTACGAGGTACACCATGCAATTTCAACACATTAGAAACAAACAATGTAGCTACATGCTGTGCATCATCACACTTCTTGCAAGGAATAAAGTGAGCCATTTTCGAAAATCGATCAACCACAACGAAGATGCTATCATGTCCTCCCCCCGACCTCGGTAACCCCAAGACAAAGTCCATGGATATATCAACCCACGGTCGATCAGGCACAGGTAACGGGGTGTACAAACCATGAGGGTTGGACTTCGATTTAGCTTTCTTGCAAACGAGACAAGCGTTGCAAAGCTTTTCCACATCTCGTCGCATTTTGGGCCAATGGAACTGCTCGGTCAAGATACCAAGAGTTTTGTCGACACCGAAGTGTCCCATCAGTCCACCGGAGTGAGCTTCCCGAACAAGGAGCTCTCTCCACGATGACACTGGCACACAAACCCTCCCATTCTTGAAGAGGTAGCCATCGTGCCACTGGTACTTCTCAACCCTTCGGCCACTCAAGATTGCGTCACGAACGCATTTCAGCTTGGGATCGTCATCGTACATTAGCTTGATGCTCTCGAATCCCATGAGCCTCGAGGCGAGAGTGGTCGCTAAGGCAAATTTCCTTGATAGCGCATCGGCCACAACATTGTCTTTTCCCTTTTTGTAATGAATTACATAGGGAAAGCTCTCAATAAATTCAACCCACTTGGCATACCTTCGGTTTAATTTCTCCTGTCCCCGGAGATGCTTCAAGGACTCATGATCACTTCGGATCACAAATTCTCGAGGCCACAAATAATGCTGCCAATGGGCGAGTGCTCGAACGAGGGCATACAACTCTTTGTCATATGTTGAATAATTCAAAGTTGCACCCTTAAGCTTTTCGCTAAAGTAAGCGATCGGCTTCGATTCTTGCATAAGCACTCCTCCGATCCCAACTCCAGACGCATCACACTCGACTTCGAATGCTTTGCCGAAGTCAGGGAGTTGCAACAACGGGGCAGAACAAAGCCTCCGTTTCAACTCTTGGAAAGCCCTTTCTTGGGACTCTTCCCACACAAATGGATTGTCTTTCTTAACCAGCTCGGTTAGAGGAGCTGCCACGGTGCTAAAGTCGCGGACAAACCTGCGGTAAAAGCTAGCTAACCCATGGAAGCTACGAACTTGTGATACCGAGGTCGGAGTTGGCCAATCTTTGATGGCTTCGACTTTTGATTCGTCAACTTCGACACCATTAGCACTGACTACAAATCCAAGAAAGACTACACGATCGACACCAAAGGCACACTTTTTGAAATTAGCATACAACTTCTCTTCTCGAAGCCTCTCAAGCACAAGCCTTAGGTGTTCGACATGTTCATCCATGGTTCGACTGTAAACAAGTATGTCATCGAAATAAACGACAACGAACTTGTTTATGAACGGTTTGAGCACATGGTTCATCAATCGCATGAATGTGCTCGGGGCGTTGGATAAGCCAAATGGCATGACCAACCATTCATAGAGACCGAATTTGGTCTTGAATGCGGTTTTCCACTCGTCACCGGGTTTCATTCGGATCTGGTGGTAACCGGACCTGAGGTCAATTTTTGTAAAGCATGAAGAACCACTCAATTCATCTAGCATGTCATCTAATCGAGGGATAGGATGACGATACTTTACCGTTATTTTGTTGACTGATCGACAGTCAACGCACATTCGCCATGTTCCATCCTTCTTCGGGACAAGGATAACTGGAACGGCGCAAGGACTCAAGCTCTCTCGAACGAGGCCCTTGTTCAGCAACTCATCAACCTGCCGTTGGAGCTCTTTGGTGTCCTCGGGATTACACCGGTATGCAGGTTTGTTTGGGATTTGGGATCCCGGCACGAAGTCAATTTGGTGCTCGATTCCTCTCAACGGAGGCAATCCACCTGGCATTTCCTCGGGAAACATGTCCTCGAAGTCCTGCAAAACTTTACGAACAGACAAAGGCAAAGGGTTATCATTAGAAAAATCATCATTAGAGTTTAGAAGGATACCCTTGTGCACGAGGCAAATCATCATCTGACCGTGGTCGTTGCCTCGTAAGGTCTCACCGGGTTGCATGATTGCACAAATCCCTTTCTCCTCGGTCGGTGAGTTTGTCTCTTCGGCCCCCAATTTTGCTCCCATCGGAAGCTTAGCTTTGGCCGCTTCTTTCAGTTATTTCATCCGTTTATAGTCCTCGGAGACTTGCTTTGGAGACAAAGGCTTGAGTATAAAACTCTTCCCATCGAGCTTCACAGTGTAAGTGTTGGATCGGCCATTGTGAACAGCTGTCCGGTCATATTGCCATGGTCGACCCAGGAGCAAATGACAAGCCTGCATCGGCACCACATCGAATACCATCTCATCTTGATACTCGCCGATTCTAAACTTGATCCACACTTGTTTGACAACCCTCAATTCTCCACACTCATTCAGCCATTGTAATTTGTAAGGATGGGGATGCTTCATCGTTGGTAGTCCCATTTGTGAGACCAAAGTTTGGCTCACTACATTGGCACAACTACCAGAATCAATAATCATCGAACACACCTTTCCCCTTACTCGACATCGGGCATGAAAGAGGTTTTCTCTTTGGTTGTCCTCTTCTTCAAGAGTCATGCAGCTCAAATTCCTTCGAACCACAAGAAACATTTCCGGATGATCAGCTTCGGCAGCCTCATGATCATCATCATTTTCAGCTCGGTCAGTCTCCTCGATAATTTCCTCCTCGGTGTCACTCGCTTGCTCATGGATGGTTCCATCTTCGAGCAGAAGCATAACTTTGCGAGTTGGACACTCTTTTGCCATGTGACCATAATCTCTGCATTTATGACACTGAATATTTGAAGCACTAGGAGAGTTTAGTTGAATTTTACCTCCCACTTCTCTTGGTTGGTTAACGGTCACACCCCTCTCGAAGGGTCTCTTCGAATCTCGAACAGCGTTGGCACTTGTTTGGTTAGGATTCTTCCATTCTTTACCTCGGTTCAACGGAGTAGAAATAGTGACTCCTCGATACCGGCTTGCCTTTTCTTCCTTAACCAATTTTTCAGCTTCGGTGGCAGCTTCGAACAAATCTTCCAACGTGTGGTACACGTGGAGTCTCAACTGAGATGACACATCCTTGGCCAAGCCACTTTTAAATCGGATAATGGCCTGTTCCTCGTCTTCGGTCAGATCAAGATTCAATCGAACCTTTTCAAATTCATCATGGTACTCTTGAACTGACTTGGATCCTTGTTTAAGCTCATACAACTTTTGCATTTGAGTTTGCCTGTACTTGGCACTCAAATACTTAGCATCCATTGCTCTCATCAACTGCGGCCAGGTAGTGACTTCGGGATAGTCATTCCTTCGTCTGTGCCTCTTGTCAGCTTCCCACCAAGTAGATGCATAAGCTTCGAACGAAGCAATGGCATGTGCAGCTTTCCTCTCCTCGGTCATCTCATTGGTTTCAAAGATGCGCCCCATTTTCAACTTCCATTCAAGATACTCATCGGGATCACTAGTTCCTTTGAAGGGTGGAATAGTGATCTTGACACTGTTCAAGTTGGAGTCTCGAACACCACGAATCTGTTCGGGATACTCATCATCACGATCATCAGCCTCACGCTCAATATTTCTTCCAAAATTTGCGCCTCGGCCTCGACCTCGGAAATTTCCACGTCCTCGGTGAGCTTGCCTTCGTTGAGCGAATGGCGGCTCACGTTCATACTCGTCCTCAGGAAATTCCTCATCATCAACCTCTTCGGTTACAGCTCCAAGCTCTCTTCGAGCCCTTGGAAGTGGTAGTCTCTCTCCTCGGGGAATGCCCAAGTTCTGATTTCCAGCTTGGGGATTGCCCAAGTTTTGTTGTGTTTGGGGATTGCCCAAATTAAGCTCTCTCCGAATTGCTTCACTCGTCAACTGATGTTGTCGAACAAGCTCAGCATACAGCTCGGGTTTCATGGGAGTTGAGCTACTCGTTCCAGCGCCGGACCCATGCACGGCCACGGACGCACTTCCCTGCTCGAGGTTAGCTACTCGAGCACTCACTCCTCTTACTTCGGCACTGATGCCTTGTATCGCAGCCATGAGATCGGCTAATGATACTTCGGGCCTTTCAATGCCTTTGCCTTCGTTTCCAGCCATGGTACCTGCACAAGTCAAAGATCAAACAAATGTTAAGGTTAGAAATCACCTCACACTCTCCCTCACCTTTGATGGGTGGCACTCGGGTCCACTCAATTTAAGGGTTCGGTTTTGTTTCACTCAAAGACTTGTTAACAGTGGCTCGTCCAATTGATCGGTCCTCTAAGATCCTTCAAGTTCGACAATAGTCACTGCCTCTTCGGGACGAGTGAAGTGATGTTCGACTCGATGGAACGGACGCCTTTTAACTGAGCTCAGGGAGTCAAGAGATTTTCTACGAAAGTTGGGACTTCGGTCACCCCTTCGCACGAGTTCCTATCAGCTCAAATGAGTTGGTACGACCTCGAGTAGGACAATTACTCAAAAGATCCACCAACCAGAATTTGACACGAAAGAAAGGGAGAACCTAGGAGAATCTACCCTTTGATTCCCTTTGGAATCTTTTTCGATCACACCCACTCCTGTCCGTACAAGAGTGGTCCCCTTTGGTACGGATAGGGTTTTACCTTATCCACTTTCCTTTTCTCAGCCGACAAATTTCACCTGGGGTTTTAACATTCAAACTTCTAACCCCTTCTTCTTCAATGGAACAGTGACCTTGCTCCGGCGTACGGACAAATCAACTTCGGTTCACTGTCCACGATTTCAATCAAGATCTGGGTTGCTTTCAACTCCGGTTTCAACGACGGAGGATATTCAAGTTCTTCGAGCCAGGAACCAGCTCGACGCGTCGTACACTGTTACGAACTTGTAACAATTTTCCGGTGTACGGTCCACGATTCAATCTGAGAACTTCGAATTTTAAGCAACAAAACCAACCCAAATCACTCAAGAACCACTGATAAGGATCAAAATACGCGGAAGCAAACCATACGATAATCGAGCGGAAGCAAGTAAAGGATAACAAGAAATCAAGATTGGGAAGGCAAGAAAGTAGAAGAAAGAATCGAATTCAATTTACTAACGTTAATTGAATTCAAAAGGGGAGAAGGGAAACTTGAACCTTACAATGGAATCTAACTAGATGTCGATCTCCATAGGTTCCAAGTCGAGACATAAACGAGCCTCGGGCTCACACAAGAAGGGCTCGGCCTCTTCAATGTTCTCTCTCAAGATTCTATCTTCAACAATGACTAACTAAGGTTTGATGAGGCTAAGTGAAGTATTTATAGGCTTCACTTAGTCATAATAAAAGGTCTAAAGTACCCCCAAAGTGGGTTAAAACAAATAAGGCCACGCAGGGCTATAGTTGGAAGTTCATGCAAAAAGAAGTAAAATATCCCGCATGCTGAAACAGGGGGAGGCGCTCCGCCTCAGGATGAGGCGCTCCGCCTCCAGCTGATGAGGCGCTCCGCCTCAGGATGAGGCCCTCCGCCTCGGGATGAGGCCCTCCGCCTTCTTCTGTTCGGCTCTCTGCTTTTTGGTAGGCGCTCCGCCTCAGCTTTGAGGCGCTCCGCCTCCTTCTGGAACTTGTGCAAGAGGCTCAAAATGAGCTTGGGGTGGAACCCCTTGGAGCCCAAGTGGTCCTCCATCCATGGTGCTCAAAAGCATGATCTTCAAGTTGCTTCCGGAGGCCTTGATGGTACTCCTTGTGCTCTCAAGCTTGGTTCTTGATGGTTGTCGTTGAGGCCAAATTGGGTCTTATCATCCTCCCCTTCTTGAAAGGATTTCGTCCTCGAAATCAAACCATCAAGCCTACATTCAAAACAAGCACAAACAAAGCTTCCCACTACAAGAGTAGGTTAGTGGCAAGAGTGTGGGAAAACACACTCTTGTGATAGAGCCAAGCATCAATAACAAGTAAAAAGCTTATGTCTCCAAAGGAAACAACAAGTACTTGACTCCAAATTAAAGTGCACCCAACACAAGAACAAGCAAAGAGATCAATAGGATATGGAACATGCAAGGTATAGCAATCAAATTCCCTATGACCCCTAAGCTTATAACCAACACACCAAGCCTTCAAACTAATATTATCACAATGTGACCTATCGGCTTTGGCATGCTCAACACCCAAGGTGTGATCAACAAGTGGGGTGGAGTAAACAAAATAGTTCAATTGGCAACTAACATCAAATACTCCACTCCCCTTCTTAGAAGCACTCTTACACACACCAAGAGTGGCTTCCTCACCTCCAAATCCCTCTCTAAGACAATCGCCCTCATTAGGCAAACTCCAAAGGAAAGTCTCCAAAATAGGTCCTTCATCATTATAGTCCATACAATGAAGGTTAGGACTACTAGAAGATGGTTCAACACAACCAATATCAAGACCACTCATCCCACTTGGAGTTCCAAACAATGGATCATCCTTAGAGTCTATCTTTACATACCATGGAGGTTCTATTTTACTAGCAATTCTAGTCCGATACAATTCGCTACCACAAATGAGATTATCTTCACATAACGGAAATGTAAAAGCATGCACCTCAAATTCATGGCCACATGAAAACAAGGTATCAAGACTAGGTTCTTTATCCACACCCGAGGAGTCATCGAAAACGAATCGATCCATCTCACACTCTAGAGACTCCTCAAGGTCACATCCATCCTCACCACGACACATAAGTCCCCCATTATCAAGCAATTCATCAAGGGAAAGGATAGGGTATTCATTCAACTCATCTTCCCCTTTGTCAAATATAGGTGGGGTGTCATAACAAGGTTCACAAGCAAGGTCAACTACACATTCCTCACTAATGAGAGGTTCAATGAACATCGGGCTCACATCATGATGTGGCTTATCATCCCTCTCAACTAGTGGTTCACAATCACACACAAGTTGACCATTCGACTCTACACTAGTTGCAAACACATTGTAATCATACAAATCATCAACTAGTGAAGAGTTAGCACACACACTACCATGAGACAAGGAAGTAACATGTTCAAGGGATGAGCTATCACTTACCTTTGAGTGGCCATCTTGCTCACTCAATGCATTTGGAGTGTCATGACTTGTCTCTTCACCTTGAAGCTCACATTGAAGTGTTTCTTCACCTTGTCTATCCCTCTTGGGACATGGTTGAGGCTCCATTGATTGGCCTCCAAGAGTACCTACACAAGCATTCACAAAAGTAGAAGAAAAAGATAAAGGTTAAGGTTAGAATAAGGGGTGTCCTCACTCTTTTTCCCCTCTTTCTTTTCCCTCATTTTCTTTTCAAGGTTAGGTGTAGATTCGGGTAGTGACATCCCACTCACATCACTCAACACATCCTCTCCTTTTTCCACTCGAGGAATGTCACCGGTCACTCCCTTACTCCTCTCAATCTTTTGTCTCTCAAATTCGGGTGAGTTGGGACGAGGCCCAAAAATACCAATAGCCGGAGTAGGTGGAGTTTTAACATCAACCCGCAATCTAGGACTAAGAGACTCATCACTTGAGATCTCTTTCTTCTTTGTTGGTGAACCACTTAGCTTTGGAGCTTGGGGTTTGGGGTTCACCTTGTTGACTATTGCCAACTCTTTGCTTGCACTAGTCCCAACATTGCTTGTGATTGTAAGACTTCTTGTTTGCACTCTATTAACCATGGAATGAGGTTCTTGCTCCTTTCCCCCTTGCATTGGCCTAGAAGGTATACTAGGAGGTGATTTGATCTTTATCCCAATAGGCTCAAAGTCATACATCGTTGGGCATTGGCCGAGGTAATACTTATCACTCACTTTGCTATATCGCACCTTCTTGCTTTGCAACCATGACTCGCCAAACCACACATGACAATGTTGCATGGGGTACACATGACACCAAATATAATTCCAATATCCCCGATGCGATATACACACCCGAACTTCCTTGGAAACCCACACTCCGTAGTAGTCATAAGGATCCTTCAAGGCATAGCAAGGTAGCCTTAGTTCATCAACCACCGAGGTATTAATGCAATTGGCATCGGTGCCACCAATCTTGAGCAAGTACCCTCCATAACCTTCCACCTCAACAGGGAACCTCCGTAGGTCCAAGTGTAGTATAGGATCATCCAAGTAAGAGCTTGGAACCTCTTGATACCCATCACTATCAAATCGAAGCTTACTTATCCCACTTCCCCTAGCAACAAAACTAGAACGACTTCCACTTCCCGTCACTCTTCCAACACTAGAAGTGTAGTTGAAAGTCGAGGAAGGAGCACCACTATGGAACCCATAATTGCCTCTCGCTTTGGTTCCATAGCCCCTAACACCACTCCTACCACCACGACTAGAGCAATGCACTCCAACCACGGTAAGAGCAAATTTTCTCCCTCCACAATTCACATGGGAACTAGAAGATGTAACTCTCCCATTTCCCATGGAACAACCACCACCACCTCCCATACTAATGGAAGGCCTTCTACTACTCTCTTGCTCACCACAAGCAACATCAAGAGAAGATGCATATGAACCATCCTCATAGTCAACCTCATCATCAATTCTCTCTACGTCGCTATCATCATGTTCAAATTCATCACAAGAAGAGTAAGTAGGATCATCATACCTTGAAGCGTCACCATCTTCAAATTCTTGACTTGGAGCATAAGATTCTTCACCTTCGTCTTCATGAGCTTCATAGTCTTCTTCGACCTCTCGATCATCATAGTGAACCGCTTCATCCTCATAGGAGCCATGGTTTCCATCATCATAGTAATGGCCATCATCAACATCATAGGAACCATAGTCTCCATCATCACCATACGAGTCATAGCAACTCGCATCATCCCCATATGAGCCATAGTCTCCACAATCAACATCCGTCATCGTTGCAACACCAAAGCACAGAACCTCCCCAAAGTCACTCCCTCACGTGTTTCACTCAATTTATGAACACTCAAGAGCGAGGCCTTTACAACTTGGGAACCAAGGTGATCACAACTAGCATGTCCAAGTTAAAGTTCGGAATGGAGTTATTGAGACTCAATGGACGGACGGTTATTTAAAGTGCGCACTTGAGGCCAAAGAAAGTTCTACGAATCTTCTTTGATTTCTAATCTCCCCTAAGCACGAATGTCCTAATACGCTAGTAAGTTAGTGTCTTTTGAGTAGGCCAATTACCCTAGAAACACTAACCAAGAAGCCCGTGGGCGAATAACAATGGAAACCTAGGCAAAAAACTACCCGGGAACACCCTTCAGCAAGAGGCGCTCCGCCTCAAGAAGGAGGCGCTCCGCCTCAGGAAATCCAGAGAGCAGCCCAGAAAGAGGCGCTCCGCCTCAAAATGGAGGCGCTCCGCCTAGGCCAATTTCCTGCAACTTTGCAAAACGCGTTTTCGGCTCGTTTTGCACCCAAAATCCAACGTTTTCGACTTGTTTTCGATTCTAATGATACCCAAAGGTGTGTATTATGTTTCTAAACATTCCCCAATAGGTTTTAACCCCAAACAAACAACAATCAATCGATTTTGATTCTTGAGCAAAATTCTAGGGTTCTTGAAAATTTTGGAGATTTGATTTCTTCAAACTTTGAAATACACCACCAAATCTTGTAATTTTGGTACCAAAAGAACGGGAATACAATAAGGAACAAACCCCAATGATTTTTAATGAATGGGTGTTCCAATCCAACAAGTTCCACCGATTTTTTTGTATTTTTTTCAATTTTTCAATTTTTTTGTTGTTTTCTCCTTTCAATAACAAGAACAAGGAAAACTAAAGATAGGATGAACAAGGAACGTGGATTCGTAAGAGCGAATTCCAATCCTTGCTCTGATACCAAGATGATAAGGATCAAAATACGCGGAAGCAAACCATACGATAATCGAGCGGAAGCAAGTAAAGGATAACAAGAAATCAAGATTGGGAAGGCAAGAAAGTAGAAGAAAGAATCGAATTCAATTTACTAACGTTAATTGAATTCAAAAGGGGAGAAGGGAAACTTGAACCTTACAATGGAATCTAACTAGATGTCGATCTCCATAGGTTCCAAGTCGAGACATAAACGAGCCTCGGGCTCACACAAGAAGGGCTCGGCCTCTTCAATGTTCTCTCTCAAGATTCTATCTTCAACAATGACTAACTAAGGCTTGATGAGGCTAAGTGAAGTATTTATAGGCTTCACTTAGTCATAATAAAAGGTCTAAAGTACCCCCAAAGTGGGTTAAAACAAATAAGGCCACGCAGGGCTATAGTTGGAAGTTCATGCAAAAAGAAGTAAAATATCCCGCATGCTGAAACAGGGGGAGGCGCTCCGCCTCAGGATGAGGCGCTCCGCCTCCAGCTGATGAGGCGCTCCGCCTCAGGATGAGGCCCTCCGCCTCGGGATGAGGCCCTCCGCCTTCTTCTGTTCGGCTCTCTGCTTTTTGGTAGGCGCTCCGCCTCAGCTTTGAGGCGCTCCGCCTCCTTCTGGAACTTGTGCAAGAGGCTCAAAATGAGCTTGGGGTGGAACCCCTTGGAGCCCAAGTGGTCCTCCATCCATGGTGCTCAAAAGCATGATCTTCAAGTTGCTTCCGGAGGCCTTGATGGTACTCCTTGTGCTCTCAAGCTTGGTTCTTGATGGTTGTCGTTGAGGCCAAATTGGGTCTTATCAACCACCAATCTTCATCGGTTTCTTCCAAACACAATGGGGTTCGAGTCAGTCACCATTAAAGCTCAAAACAGTCCAAAATTCACCAAGAAACCCTAGTCACGAAATCAGTACATCGGGTACTTGTTGGAATCAGAACTCGATGGTGAACAAGAATCCAAGATTGTTTTTCCCAAACAACCAACAATCAGACACAATTTTTGAATTTTTCTTTTTATCACCTTTTTTTTTTTTTTTTTTTTTTTTTTTTTTGTGAAATAACAACACCAACAATAACAAAGCAAAACAGGAACACGAAATGGAAAACAAAGACACAATCGCACGAAAATAAAGATAACGTGAACAGGATTTGGGGTTGTAGGAACAAGCCCAAACCGTGCTCTGATACCAAGATGGTGCAAGGCAAACCCGAAGGAGTTGCTAAGCACAAACGCGGAAGAAGAACAAGTAAGGAAGAAGATAAAGAGCAAGACAAAACTTGCTTCTTTCAAAAGAACAGTGGGGAACCTGTCCCAAAGCTCGATCGAAAGGGATACAAGAATCACCCTAACTATGCAACAATCCTCAAGAGAACATTGCCTCTTGCAAACTGAATGATCAAGAGGAATGTTCAATCGGACTAACCGGAAGCCACAAGTCCTTTAAAGCCCTCACCGGGGTTTTGCTCACGACGGAGACAAGAAATGTGCTCGGCACTTTCATTCAATATTAATATCCAAAAAAAAAAAACTCGCTGCTTACAATGTAAGGGAATAAGGTTTATATAGGGAATACTAAGGGTAAACTAGTAAAAGGGTCACAAACGACCAATAGAAATAAGCCACGCAGGGCTGGATTAAAATGTGTTCGGCAGCTTTGACTTCGGTCAGCCTTGGCTTCGATTCTCGATTGTCTGCTCGAACACACACCTCATCGGGCGCTGACTTAGCATGACTTAGCATCGAACACATGTTGTTGTGTTCGGTTCTATGCTGCCCGGGGCCAAGAGCTGCTGTTCGGTAACCTTGTCCTCGGGCTCAATTTTGAAGATGTGGCCCTTGGTTTCAACACCTTGCAATTCCCTCTCCGAACACATGCTACTTCCCATCATGGTCAGCTGTACGTGCATGTCATGGAGCAGCTTAGCTTGGCTTCGAGTGATTCGTCTCCCCGGTAGATCAGTCATTGCCTTCGGTGGAGATCTCCTCGGTTGATTGTCATCGAGTCCTTGATCAGCACTTTGAGCTGCATCAAGGAAGGCAAGAAATAGAAGAAAGAATCGAATTCAATTCATTAACATTTATTGAATTCAAAAGGGAGAAGGGAAACTTGAACCTTACAATGGAATCTAACTAGGTGTCGATCTCCATAGGTTCCAAGTCGAGACATACACGAGCCTCGGGCTCAAACAAGAAGGGCTCGGCCTCTTCAATGTTCTCTCTCAAGATTCTCTCTTCAATATTGGCTAACTAATGAAAATGAAGAGCTAATATGCTATATATACATTTACATTGAGTTTTGGACAAAAATGGCCCTTGAAGCTGATTCTGGTCCGCAGCTATACCTTCTTCTTCGCGATCGCGCAAAGCATAAAGCGATCGCGCAGAACACTCTTCAAATAATCGCGAACGCGCAGCATGGATCGCGATCGCGTAGGACACCGGTTCCTTCAGCTTCGCCTTCGCGCAGGATAAGGCGCGGTCGCGCAAGGCATTCCATTCCTCTTCGCGATCGCGTGAGTCTTGGTCGCGATCGCGAAGAACAAATCTTCTTCGGCAGGCAGTGAGCTCCCAGTGTGCTCCCCTGTTTTGCCCTGTTTTGGGCTGCCCTGTTTCCTGCACTGTTTTCCTCCATCCTCGGCGCTCCAATGCACGATCTTCAAGACATCTCCGGAGGCCTTGACTCGTATCCGTTGTGCTCTCGAGCTTGGCTTTTGATGGTTGTCGTTTAGGCCATTTTATATTGCATCATCCTCCCCTTCTTGAAAGGATTTCGTCCTCGAAATCGAACCATCAAAACCTACAATCAAAACAAGCACAACCAAAACTTCCTACTTCACAAGTAGGTTAGCTTAACAAGAATAAGTACAAGTAGTGTGGAAAACACACTCTTGTGATAGAGCCAAGCATCAATCCCAATTAAAAAGCGTATGTCCCCAAAGGAGACGATATAGTCTTGGCTCGACAAGAACAAGCACTCATCGTCAAAACTAACAAAGAGATCAAGGATATGCATGTGGCAATTAAATTCCCCGCGACCCCTAAGCCCATGACCAACACACCAAGCCTTCAAATCAATTTTATCACAAAGTGACACATCGGCTTTGGCATGCTCAACACTCAAGGTGCGCTCAACATATGGAAGGGAGTAAGTAAGATAGTTCACGCGACAATTAACATCAAATACTCCGCTCCCCTTCTTACGAGCATTCCTACACACACCAAGAGGTACCTCCTCACCTCCAAATACTCCTCCAAGATAACCCTCGTCACTAGACAAACTCTCAAGGGAGGTCTCAAACAATGGGTTATCCATGGAGTTAGGCATTCCAATCCATGGAGGTCCAAACTCACACTCTACTCTAGCTTGATACAATTCACCATTTTCATCGAAGTTGCTCTCATACAAAGGATTAGTATAGGCACACTTCTCGAGTTCATAAGCAAACAAAGGTGAAGTTCTCAAACTAGAGGTATCAACATCCACACTTGAGGAGTCATCGAACACAAGTCGATCTATCTCATTCTCAAGAGACTCCTCAAGGTTACAACCTTCCTCACTACGACACAAGATACCACCACTAGCAAATAAGCAATCAAAGGGAAGAATAGGATAATCATGCAATTCATCTTCTCCTTTATCAAACATGGGTGGGGTGTCATAACAAGGTTCACAAGCAAGGTCAACTTCAACATTTTCACTAAAGAGAGGTTCAATGAAAACCGAGCTCACATCATGATGTGGCTTTTCAACCCTCTCAACTAGTGATTCATTTTCAAACACAAGTTGACCTACGGGCTCTACGCTAGTTGCAAACACATTATATCCATGCAAATCATTAACTAGCATAGAGTTTTCACAATCAAGATCACAAGACAAGGAAGTAGCATGCTCAAGGGAGGAAGAACTAACATATACCTTTGAGGTGTCATGAATGTCTCCACCTTGTAGCTCACATTCGGCATCTCCTTCACCTTGTCTTTCCATCTCGGAACACGGTTGAGGCTCCATCGGTTTGCCTCCAAGAATCCCTACACAAGAATTCAAACACATGGAAGAGAAAGATAAAGGGTTAAGGTTAGAATAAGGGGTGCCCTCACTCTCAATTTTTCTTTTTCCCTCTTTCTTTTCCCTCATTTTTTTCCCAAGGTCGGGTGTAGATTTGGGTGGTGACAACTCACTCACATCTCTCAACACATCCTCTCCTTTTTCCACTCGAGAGTTGTCACCGGTCGCTCCCTTACTCCTCTCTATCTTTTGTCTCTCAAATTCGGGTGAGTTGGGACGAGGCCCAAGAATACCCATAGCCGGAGTAGGTGGACCTTTCACGTCAACCCGGAATCTAGGACTTGGAGACTCATCACTTGACGTCTCCTTCTTCTTCATTGGTGAACCACTCGGCTTTGGAAGTGGCTTCGGGCTCACCTTGTTGTCATTTGCCAACCCGTTCATAGCACTAGTCCCACCACTTCTTGTAATTGTAGGACTCCTTGATTGCTCAACTTTACCAACCATGGAAAGAAGTTCTTGCTCCTTGCTCCTTTGCATAGCCAAAGAAGGTGCACTAGTAGGCACTTGGCTCTTCGCCCGGTAAGGCACAAAGTCATAAACTCTTTGCCCTACGCCCACAAGATACGCATCCTTCACCACACTATATTGCATCCTCTTCCCCTCCAACCACCGGTCACCTATCCACACATCAACATGACGCATGGGATACACATCACACCACACAAAGCATTTATAGTTCCTATGAGATACGAGTACCCGAGCCTCCTTAGAAACCCACACTCCATCATACTCATAAGGATGCTCTAGCTTATGGCATGGTATCCTAAGCCTATCAACCAAAGAGGTGCTAATACAATTGGCATCGGTACCACCAATCTTGAGCAAGTATCCTCCAATACCATCTACCTCAACAACGAACCTACGTCTACCCAAGTTTTGTAGATCGGCATCCAAGTGAGAACTTGAATGCCCACAAGTGTCAACTCCGACAACTTGGGTCTTCCTTATCCCTCCACTAGCGGCAACACCACTAGAACAACCTCCACTTCCCGTCACTTTCCCAACATTAGAAATGTTGTTGGAAATCGAGGAAGGAGCCTTGCCATGGAACCCATAAGTGCCTCTCGCCTTGGTTCCATAGCCCATAGTACTACCCCTACTACAATCATCCACGCCCCTTACGGCACATAACCCCTTTGTAGTAAAAGCAACACCATCTATCATACCACCCTCCACACGGGAATTAGAAGCGTTAGGCCGCTTAGCGTACCTAGAAGATGTAAGCTTCTTCTTTCCCACGGAACAACCACCTCCACCTCCCATGCTAATGGAAGGTCCCCCACTACTCCCTTGTACTCCGTTAGCAACACTAAGAGAAGAGGCACAAGAATAACCCCTATGTTCATCATCATCATCAACTCTACCTATGTCACCATCATCAATATCAAATTCTTCACAAGAAGAGTAAGTAGGATCATCATACCTTGAAGCGTCACCATCTTCGATTTCTTGACTAGAAGCATAGGCATCATCACATTCGTCATCGCAAGCCTCATAGTCATCATCAATCTCACGATCACCATAGTGAACCGCTTCATCATCATAGGAGCCATGGCTTCCATCATCATAATAATGGCCATCATCACCCTCATAGGAGCCATAGTCTCCATCATCACCATACGAGTCATAGCAACTCGCATCATCGCCACATGAGTCACAATCTACTCCATCATCATTGTCCGACATTGTTGCAATCACCAAAGAACAAAACCTCCCAAAAGTCACTCCCTCACGTGTATCACTCAATATATGTACACTCAAGAGCGAGGCCTTATCAACTTGGGAACCAAGGTAATCACAACTAGCATGTCCAAGTTAAAGTTCGGAATAGAATTAATGAAACTCGATGTACGGACGGCTATTTAAAGTGCGCACTTGAGGCCAAAAGGAGTTCTACGACTCTTCTTTGAATTCTAATCTCCTCTACGCACGAATACCCTATACGCTAAAGGATTAGTGTCTTTCAAGTAGGCCAATTACCTTCAAAACACTAACCAAGAGGTACGGTAGAAAACGGGACACAAAAGATTTGGCTCGAATCGGCACTAAACGGATTTGGAATCGGATGAAAATTTGTTTGTGATCTACAAACTCATCATATTTAATGTTCCAATTGGAGTCATGATGTTTGGAATCTGTTCGGAAGCCGTTGCGAACATTCTGTCCCAAAACTGGAATTCTGAAATTTTTTTGTTCTTCGCTATCGCGACCAGACGCGCGCGATCGCGAAGGGTTATTTTTTTCAAAAAATTATTTTGCTCTTCGCTATCGCGAATTGCTCTTCGCGATCGCGAAGGGTTAATCCCTGCACTTTCACAGCAGCTCAAAAACGGGTTTTTGGGCGATTTTGGCCAAATTTTTGGCTCGATTTCAACCCGATACACAAAACCAACGATACCCAAAGGTGTATACAACTATAACAACCAATTCCCAGTAGTTTTCAACTCCAAACAAACAACAACAAGCTTCGATTCAAGATTGAAGCGTTTTGAAGAAATTTTCAAACCTTTTGGATTTTGATTTCGGAAATTTTGATTCGTAACACCAAAACACGAGATATAGGTATCAAAACGACGGGAATACAACAAGGAACAAACCCCACTACTTTTTAACACTCGGGGATTCGTATCCAACCCGCTCGACCAAATTTTGTCAAATTTTCTAGTTTTTCAATTTTTTTGTTTTCTTCCTTTTCAAGAACAACAAGAACAACACGACAACAATACTAACATATGGAACAAGGAACGGGGGTTTGTAAGAACATAACCCGAGCCTTGCTCTGATACCAACTGATGCAATCTAAAATACGCGGAAGCTAAACACGACACAAACTATGCGGAAGCGATAAAACAAGATACGAGATATCTAAGATATCGAGAAATTCAAGACTAGGAAGGCAAGAAATAGAAGAAAGAATCGAATTCAATTCATTAACATTTATTGAATTCAAAAGGGAGAAGGGAAACTTGAACCTTACAATGGAATCTAACTAGGTGTCGATCTCCATAGGTTCCAAGTCGAGACATACACGAGCCTCGGGCTCAAACAAGAAGGGCTCGGCCTCTTCAATGTTCTCTCTCAAGATTCTCTCTTCAATATTGGCTAACTAATGAAAATGAAGAGCTAATATGCTATATATACATTTACATTGAGTTTTGGACAAAAATGGCCCTTGAAGCTGATTCTGGTCCGCTGCTATACCTTCCTCTTCGCGATCGCGCAAAGCATAAAGCGATCGCGCAGAACACTCTTCAAATCATCGCGAACGCGCAGCATGGATCGCGATCGCGTAGGACACCGGTTCCTTCAGCTTCGCCTTCGCGCAGGATAAGGCGCGGTCGCGCAAGGCATTCCATTCCTCTTCGCGATCGCGTGAGTCTTGGTCGCGATCGCGAAGAACTAATCTTCTTCGGCAGGCAGTGAGCTCCCAGTGTGCTCCCCTGTTTTGCCCTGTTTTGGGCTGCCCTGTTTCCTGCACTGTTTTGCTCCGTCCTCGGCGCTCCAATGCACGATCTTCAAGACATCTCCGGAGGCCTTGACTCGTATCCGTTGTGCTCTCGAGCTTGGCTTTTGATGGTTGTCGTTTAGGCCATTTTATATTGCATCATACCAACTGATGCAATCTAAAATATGCGGAAGCTAAACACGACACAAACTATGCGGAAGCGATAAAACAAGATACGAGATATCTAAGATATCGAGAAATTCAAGACTAGGAAGGCAAGAAATAGAAGAAAGAATCGAATTCAATTCATTAACATTTATTGAATTCAAAAGGGAGAAGGGAAACTTGAACCTTACAATGGAATCTAACTAGGTGTCGATCTCCATAGGTTCCAAGTCGAGACATACACGAGCCTCGGGCTCAAACAAGAAGGGCTCGGCCTCTTCAATGTTCTCTCTCAAGATTCTCTCTTCAATATTGGCTAACTAATGAAAATGAAGAGCTAATATGCTATATACATTTACATTGAGTTTTGGACAAAAATGGCCCTTGAAGCTGATTCTGGTCCGCTGCTATACCTTCCTCTTCGCGATCGCGCAAAGCATAAAGCGATCGCGCAGAACACTCTTCAAATCATCGCGAACGCGCAGCATGGATCGCGATCGCGTAGGACACCGGTTCCTTCAGCTTCGCCTTCGCGCAGGATAAGGCGCGGTCGCGCAAGGCATTCCATTCCTCTTCGCGATCGCGTGAGTCTTGGTCGCGATCGCGAAGAACAAATCTTCTTCGGCAGGCAGTGAGCTCCCAGTGTGCTCCCCTGTTTTGCCCTGTTTTGGGCTGCCCTGTTTCCTGCACTGTTTTCCTCCGTCCTCGGCGCTCCAATGCACGATCTTCAAGACATCTCCGGAGGCCTTGACTCGTATCTGTTGTGCTCTCGAGCTTGGCTTTTGATGGTTGTCGTTTAGGCCATTTTATATTGCATCAGTGACCTAGTAGAGAGGAGTGAAAGGCCGCATCTTGATGTGAGCCCGTTATTCAAAGAACCTCTCTCTAGTGAAAGTGAGATAGTTGACCCTACTTGTGGCCCTTGTTATGACACCCCACCCATATTTGATAAAGGGGAAGATGAGTTATGTGACTCCACCCTTGTTGATATAATTGATTTTGGTGGACTTGTGTGTCGTAGTGAGGATGAGAGTGAACTTGAGGAGTCCAAATTGCATGAATTGGACAAAGTTGTCTATGATGACTCCTCAAGCGAGAGTGAAAATCCTAGTCTTGATGTTATGCCTTTGTTTGACTATGAAATTGAGGTGCATGCTTTTATATTTCCATTGTGTGGAGGCATCTTTAATTGTGAAAGTGATTTGTATCGGACTAGAGTTGAGGATGAAATGGAACCTCCGTGGTGTGAGGGATTTGATCCCATAGACAACTCTTTGTTGGGAGTTTCGAGTGAGGTAGATGAATCTTCTAGTGACCCTGCCCTTGTTGGAATGGGTTATGATGATGAAGAGGCCATTAATAATGCCTTCCTTGAGAGCTTACCTTGTGAGGGGGGTTGTCTCGAGGATGAAATTGGAGGTGAGGAGGTACCTCTTAGTGTGAGTATGAGGGCTTTTAAGAAGGGGAGTGGGGTATTTGATGCTAAATGTGTATTGGCCTACCCTTTCCCATATGTTAACCACACTTTGAGAATGGAACATGCCACAACCATTGCGCTACATTTTGAAAATATTGCCTTGAAGGTTTGGTATGTTGATCATGAGCTTAGGGGTCATCGGAACTTTGATTGCTTGATCTTGAATGTTCTATGTCCTAATGATTCCCTTGCTTGTTGTGGTTGTGAGTTCTTGACACTATGGAGCCAAGAACTTGTTGTTCCCTTTGGGGACATGAGCTTCTTGAATGGTATTGATACTTGGCTCTATAACAAGAGCGAATTTTCCACCGTGCTTGCACTCACTCTTGTTGGATCTCTCTATTCGCGTAGTGGAAGGTCTTGGTGTGCTAATCTTGAACCTAGGGATTGTAGGGAATTTGATAGCTTAATCTTGCATATGCCATGCCCTATTAATCTCTTTATTTGTTCTTGTGTCGGGAGCACTTTGTTGTCAAACCAAGTACTTGCTAGCTCCGTTGGGAGCGTGAGCTTCTTTGTTGCCATTGATACTTGGTTGTACCACAAGAGTGTGTTTTCCCACACTTAGTGCACTAACCTACTCTCGTAGTAGGAGTTTTTGTTTTTGTTTGCCTTTTTGATGTAGGTGGTGATCTCTCGGAGGAGGACGCCTTAATTTCGAGGACGAAATTTCCTTAAGAAGGGGAGGATGATGCAGCCCAAATTGCATCGACACCTACACTTGGTCCGGAAGTCAAGGCATGGATGATATGAGCTCGGAAACAACTTGAAGAACATGCATTAGAGCTCAATCAAGTGGAAGCCGGGTTGGAAACAGTGCAGGAAACAGGGGAGCCAAAGCAGGGCAAAATAGGGCAGCACTTCTGAGCTTACTGCCTGACGAAGGGCATCTGTTCTTCGCGATCGCGACGATACTCACGCGATCGCGAAGGGGCTTCCTCTACTCTGTGCGACAGCGTCGCCTTACACGCAATCGCGAAGGACTGAAGGCTTGAAGACTTTTCTGTTCTGCGCGATAGCGTCTCTTTCCACGCGATCGCGAGGATTGAAGACTTAGTGTTGCGCGATCGCATATCCTTGTGCGCGATCGCGATGAAGACTTTGGCAGTACGGACCAGAAACTTGGCAAATGTTGTAATGGGAAACTATAAATACTCCCTTAGTTCATTTATTGCATTTTTAGCTATCTTTGAATGTAGAATGATATTCCCTTTGAGTGAATCTCAATGTTGAACCCGTGAACGGGCATGATTTCACTTGGTGGATTCCAAGTTGAACATCGTAACCTCTTTGATCATTCTATTTGCAAGGGCCGGGTGTCTCTTGAGGGTAGTTGCGTAGTATAGGTGATCCTTGACTTCACTCGGGGTGTATCGAGACGAGTTCCTCGGTGCTACTTAGGTAAACGTTCAAGCCTCGTCTTGCTTTTTATCTCGATATCTTCATAGATATCGCCTATCTTGTTTTAGCTTCCGCACTTTTATATCGTTTGTAGCTTCCGCGTATTTTCCATTGCATCATGGATTACCTCCCTTGAGGGGTATTGAGCATCAAATTGACTTTGTCCCGGGATCTCAAATTCCCAACAAGCCGGCATATAGAAGTAATCCCGAGGACACAAGGGAGTTACAAAAGCAAATTGATGAGTTGCTTACCAAGGGTTTGGTGAGGGAGAGTTTGAGTCCTTGTGCCGTGCCCGTGATCCTTGTCCCAAAGAAGGATGGCACTTGGAGGATGTGTGTGGATTGTCGAGCGGTCAACAAGATCACGGTAAAGTATCGACATCCCATACCTCATTTAGATGATATGTTGGATGAGCTTAGTGGTTCTAGTGTCTTTTCAAAAATTGACCTTAGGTCCGGCTACCACCAAATCCGGATGAAACCGGGTGATGAGTGGAAAACCGCATTCAAGACCAAATTTGGTCTTTATGAATGGTTGGTGATGCCTTTCGGCCTCTCCAACGCACCTAGTACCACCTTCATGAGGCTCATGAACCACGTGCTAAAGCCATTCATCAACAAATTCGTGGTTGTCTACTTTGACGACATATTGATTTATAGCAAGTCAATAGATGACCACGTTGGCCACTTGAGTCAAGTACTTGAAGTGCTACGAGCCGAAAAGCTCTATGCCAACTTTAAGAAGTGTGCCTTTTGTGTTGAAAAGGTTGTCTTTTTGGGCTTTGTTGTTAGTGCCAATGGTGTAGAAGTTGATGAATCCAAAGTTGAAGCCATTAGAGATTGGCCTACTCCTACCACCGTTTCTCATGTGAGGAGTTTCCATGGCCTAGCTAGTTTCTATAGGCGCTTTGTTAGAGACTTTAGCACCATCGCCGCACCACTCACCGAGTTGGTGAAGAAAGATAAACCCTTTGTGTGGGGAGAGCCGCAAGAGAGAGCTTTCCAAGAATTGAAAAGTAGGTTGAGTACCGCCCCCTTGCTACAATTGCCCGACTTCGGGAAGGCTTTTGAGGTTGAATGTGATGCCTCGGGGGCGGGAATTGGGGGTGTTCTCATGCAAGAAGGGAAACCCGTTGCCTACTTTAGCGAGAAGTTGAAGGGCGCAACCTTGAATTACTCCACGTATGACAAGGAGTTGTATGCCCTAGTGAGAGCTTTAGCCCATTGGCAACACTATCTATGGCCTCGGGAATTCGTGATCAAGAGTGACCATGAGTCACTCAAGCATCTAAGAGGCCAAGAGAAGTTGAACAAGAGACATGCCAAGTGGGTGGAGTTCATTGAGTCTTTTCCCTATGTAATTCATTACAAGAAGGGAAAGGACAATGTTGTAGCCGACGCGCTTTTGGTGCAATGCAATTCCCGAAGGGAAAGCTAAGCACGACGCGGAAGAAGAACAAGTATGGAAGAAGATAAAAAGCAAGACAAAACTTGCTTCTTTCAAAAGAACAGTGGGGAACCTGTCCCAAAGCTCGATCGAAAGGGATACAAGAATCACCCTAACTATGCAACAATCCTCAAGAGAACATTGCCTCTTGCAAACTGAATGATCAAGAGGAATGTTCAATCGGACTAACCGAAAGCCACAAGTCCTTAAAAGCCCTCACCGGGGTTTTGCTCACGACGGAGACAAGAAATGTGCTCGGCACTTTCATTCAATTTCAATATCCAAAAACTAGCTTTACAATGTAAGGAAATAAGGTTTATATAGGAAATACTAAGGGTAAACTAGTAAATAGGTCACAGTCGACCAATAAAAATAAGCCACGCAGGGCTGAGTTAAAAATGTGTTCGGCAACCTTGACTTCGGTGAGCCTGGCTTCGGTTCTCTATTGCCTGCTCGAACACATTTGTCATCGGGCGCTGACTTAGCTTCGGTCACATGATGTTGTGTCCGTCTCTGCGCTGCCCGGGGCTAAGAGCTTGCTGTTCGGGGACTTTGTCCTCGGGCTCAAACTTGAAGATGTAGCCCTTGGTTTCTTCACTTTGCAATTCTTCTTCCGAACACATGCCTCTTCCCGACATAGCCAATTGGATATGCATGTCATGGAGCAGCTTAGCTTGACTTCGGGTGATTGGTCTCCCCGGTAGATCAGTCATTGTCTTCGGTGCGGGCCTCCTCGGTTGATTGTCATCGAGTCCTTGATCAGCACTTTGAGCTGCATCATCCTCCCCTTCTTGAGAGGATTTCGTCCTCGAAATCGATTCATCCTCTATCTCCGACACTGGACCTACAGCACAAGGAGCTAAATCAGCAACATTGAAAGTGTTGGACACATTATACTCACCTGGAAGGTCGATAACATAAGCATTGTTGTTTATTTTGCTCAGCACTTGAAATGGACCATCCCCTCGAGGAGCCAATTTCCCTTTCCTTAGGTTCGGGAATCGTTCCTTTCGGAAGTGAACCCAAACCCAATCTCCCTTCCTTAATTCCAACTTTTTTCGCCCCTTGTTTTTCTTCAAAGCAACCTTTGCATAGGCTTCCTCGAGGTTCTTCTTCGTCTTAGCATGCAACTCGAGCAGAGCTTTGGCTCGGTGAGTACCTGCAAAATCAGTAACAACATCTCGAGGCAATGGGGTTAGATCAAGTGGAATTAAAGGATTAAAGCCATACACACATTCGAACGGGGTCATGTTAATCATTCGATGCACCGTTCGATTGTATGCAAACTCCATCATGGGCAAACGATCAGCCCAATTCCCAACCTTGCCTTTGGTCATTGCTCGAAGCAACGATCCAAGGGTTCGGTTTACTACCTCGGTCTGTCCATCAGTCTGAGGATGGTGAGACGTCGAGAATAGTAGCTTTGTGCCGAGGGCACCCCACAAGCATTTCCAAAAATGACTCAAGAATTTTGTGTCCCGATCACTCACAATAGTACGAGGGACACCATGCAATTTCAACACATTAGAAACAAACAATGTAGCTACATGCTGTGCATCATCACACTTCTTGCAAGGAATAAAGTGAGCCATTTTGGAAAAACGATCAACCACAACGAAAATGCTATCATGTCCTCCCCCCGACCTCGGTAACCCCAAGACAAAATCCATGGATATATCAACCCAAGGTCGATCTGGCACAGGCAACGGGGTGTACAAACCATGAGGGTTGGACTTCGATTTAGCTTTCTTGCAAACGAGACAAGCGTTGCAAAGCTTTTCCACATCTCGTCGCATTTTGGGCCAATGGAACTGCTCGGTCAAGATACCAAGAGTTTTGTCGACACCGAAGTGTCCCATTAGTCCACCGGAGTGAGCTTCTCGAACAAGGAGCTCTCTCCACGATGACACTGGCACACAAACCCTCCCATTCTTGAAGAGGTAGCCATCGTGCCACTGATATTTCTCAACCCTTCGGCCACTCAAGATCGCGTCACGAACGCATTTCAGCTTGGGATCGTCATCGTACATGAGCTTGATGCTTTCAAATCCCATGAGCCTCGAGGCGAGAGTGGTCGCAAAGGCAAATTTCCTTGATAGCGCATCGGCCACAACATTGTCTTTTCCCTTTTTGTAATGAATTACATAGGGAAAGCTTTCAATAAATTCTACCCATTTGGCATGTCTTCGGTTTAATTTCTCCTGTCCCCGGAGATGCTTCAAGGACTCATGATCACTTCGGATCACAAATTCTCGAGGCCACAAATAATGCTGCCAATGGGCGAGTGCTCGAACGAGGGCATACAACTCTTTGTCATAAGTTGAATAATTCAAAGTTGCACCCTTAAGCTTTTCGCTAAAGTAAGCGATCGGCTTCGATTCTTGCATGAGCACGCCTCCGATCCCAACTCCAGACGCATCACACTCGACTTCGAATGCTTTGCCGAAGTCAGGGAGTTGCAACAATGGGGCAGAACAAAGCCTCCGTTTCAACTCTTGGAAGGCCCTTTCTTGGGACTCTCCCCACACAAATGGATTGTCTTTCTTAACCAGCTCGGTTAGAGGAGCTGCCACGGTGCTAAAGTCACGAACAAACCTTCGGTAAAAACTAGCTAACCCATGGAAGCTACGAACTTGTGATACCGAGGTCGGAGTTGGCCAATCTTTGATGGCTTCGACTTTTGATTCGTCGACTTCGACACCATTAGCACTGACTACAAATCCAAGAAAGACTACACGATCGACACCAAAGGCACACTTTTTGAAATTAGCATATAACTTCTCTTCTCGAAGCTTTTCGAGCACAAGCCTTAGGTGTTCGACATGTTCATCCATGGTTCGACTGTAAACAAGTATGTCATCGAAATAAACGACAACGAACTTGTTTATGAACGGTTTGAGCACATGGTTCATCAATCGCATGAATGTGCTCGGGGCGTTGGATAAGCCAAATGGCATTACCAACCATTCATAGAGACCGAATTTGGTCTTGAATGCGGTTTTCCACTCGTCACCGGGTTTCATTCGGATCTGGTGGTAACCGGACCTGAGGTCAATTTTTGTAAAGCATGAAGAACCACTCAATTCATCTAGCATGTCATCTAATCGAGGGATAGGATGACGATACTTTACCGTTATTTTGTTGACTGCTCGACAGTCAACGCACATTCGCCATGTTCCATCCTTCTTCGGGACAAGGATAACTGGAACGGCGCAAGGACTCAAGCTCTCTCGAACGAGGCCCTTGTTCAGCAACTCATCAACCTGCCGTTGGAGCTCTTTGGTGTCCTCGGGATTACACCGGTATGCAGGTTTGTTGGGGATTTGTGATCCCGGCACGAAGTCAATCTGGTGCTCGATTCCTCTCAACGGGGGTAATCCACCTGGCATTTCCTCGGGAAACATGTCCTCGAAGTCCTGCAAAACTTTACGAACAGACAAAGGCAAAGGGTTATCATTAGAAAAATCATCATTAGAGTTTAGAAGGATACCCTTGTGCACGAGGCAAATCATCATCTGACCGTGGTCGTTGCCTCGTAAGATCTCACCGGGTTGCATGATTGCACAGATTCCTTTCTCTTCGGTCGGTGAGTTTGTCTCTTCGGCCCCCAATTTTGCTCCCATCGGAAGCTTAGCTTTGGCCGCTTCTTTCAACTCTTTCATCCGTTTATAGTCCTCGGAGACTTGCTTTGGAGACAAAGGTTTGAGCACGAAGCTCTTCCCATCAAGCTTAACAGTGTAAGTGTTGGATCTGCCATTGTGAACTGCTGTTCGGTCATATTGCCACGGTCGACCCAATAGCAAATGACAGGCTTGCATCGGCACCACATCGAAAACCATTTCATCTTGATACTCGCCGATCTTAAACTTGATCCACACTTGTTTGACAACTCTCAATTCTCCACACTCATTCAGCCATTGTAGTTTGTAAGGGTGGGGATGCTTCATCGTAGGTAGTCCCATTTGTGAAACCAAGGTTTGGCTTACCACATTTGTACAGCTACCAGAGTCAATGATCATTGAACACACCTTCCCCCTCACTCGACATCGGGCATGAAAGAGGTTTTCTCTTTGGTTGTCCTCTTCTTCAAGAGTCATGCAGCTCAAATTCCTTCGAACCACAAGAAACATTTCCGGATGATCAGCTTCGGCAGCCTCATGATCATCATCATTTTCAGCTCGGTCAGTCTCCTCGATAATTTCCTCCTCGGTGTCACTCGCTTGCTCATGGACGGTTCCATCTTCGAGCAGTAGCATAACTTTGCGAGTTGGACACTCTTTTGCCATGTGACCATAACCTCTGCATTTATGACACTGAATATTTGAAGCACTAGGAGAGTTTAGTTGAACTTTACCTCCCACTTCTCTCGGTTGGTTAACGGTCACACCTTTCTCGAAGACTCTCTTCGAATCTCGAACAGCGTTGGCATTTGTTTGGTTAGGATTCTTCCATTCTTTACCTCGGTTCAAGGGAGTAGAAGTAGTGACTCCTCGATACCGGTTTGCCCTTTCTTCCTTAACCAATTTCTCAGCTTCGGTGGCAGCTTCGAACAAATCTTCCAACGTGTGGTACACGTGGAGTCTCAACTGAGATGACACATCCTTGGCCAAGCCACTCTTAAACCGGATAATGGCTTGCTCCTCGTCTTCGGTCAGATCAAGATTCAATCGAACCCTTTCAAATTCATCGTGGTACTCTTGAACTGACTTGGACCCTTGTTTTAGCTCATATAGCTTTTGCATTTGAGTTTGCCTGTACTTGGCACTCAAATATTTACCATCCATAGCTCTCATCAACTGTGGCCAAGTAGTGACTACTGGATAGTCATTTCTCCTTCTATGCCTTTTGTCGGATTCCCACCATGTTGATGCATAAGCTTCGAACGAAGCAATGGCATGGGCTGCTTTTCTCTCCTCGGTCATCTCATTGGTTTCAAAGATGCGCTCCATTTTAAGCTTCCATTCAAGATACTCATCGGGATCACTAGTTCCTTTAAAGGGAGGAATAGTGATCTTGACACTGTTCAGATTGGAGTCTCGAACAACACGAACCTGATCGGGATTCTCATCAGCACGAACATCAGCCTCACGCTCAATATTTCTTCCAAAATTTGCGCCTCGGCCTCGACCTCGGAAATTTCCACGACCTCGGTGAGCTTGCCCTCGATGAGCGAATGGCAGCTCACGTTCATACTCGTCCTCGGGAAATCCCTCGTCATCAGCCTCTTCGGCTACAGCACCAAGGTCTCTTCGGATCCTTGGAGGTGGTAACCTCTCTCCTCGGGGAATGCCCAAGTTTTGATTTCCAGCTTGGGGATTGCCCAAGTTTAGTTCTCTTCGAATTGCTTCACTTGTCAACTGATGTTGTCGAACAAGCTCAGCATACAGCTCAGGTTTCATGGGAGTTGAGCTACTCGTTCCAGCGCCGGACCCATGCATGGCCACAGACGCGCTTCCCTGCTCGAGGTTAGCTACTCGAGCACTTACTCCTCTTACTTCGGCACTGATGCCTTGTATCGCAGCCATGAGATCGGCTAACGACACCTCGGGCCTTTCAAGACCTTTGCCTTCGTTCCCAGCCATGGTACCTGCACAAGTCAAAGATCAAACAAATGTTAGGTTAGAAATCACCTCACACTCTCCCTCACCTTTGATGGGTGGCACTCGGGTCCACTCAATTTATGGGTTCGGTTTTTGTTCACTCAGGGACTTGTCAACAGTGGCTCGTCCAATTGATCGGTCCTCTAAGATCCTTCAAGTTCGACAATTGTCACTGTCTCTTCGGGAAGAGTGAAGTGATGTTCGACTCGATGGAAACGGACGCTTTTAACTGAGCTCGGGGAGTCAAGAAATTTTCTACGAAAGTTGGGACTTTGGTCACCCCTTCGCACGAGTTCCTATCAGCCCAAATGAGTTGGTACGACCTCGAGTAGGACAATTACTCAAAAGATCCACCAACCTGAATTTTGACACGAAAGAAAGGGAGAACCTAGGAGAATCTACCCTTTGATTCCCTTTGGAATCTTTTTCGATCACACCCACTCCTGTCCGTACAACAGTGGTCCCCTTTGGTACGGATAGGGTTTTACCTTATCCACTTTCCTTTTCTCAGCCGACAAATTTCACCTGGGGTTTTAACATTCAAACTTTTAACCCCTTCTTCTTCAATGGAACAGTGACCTTGCTCCGGCGTACGGTCAAATCAACTTCGGTTCACTGTCCACGATTTCTAACAAGATCTGGGTTGCTTTCAACTCCGGTTTCAACGACGGAGGAAATTCAAGTTCTTCGAGCCAAGAACCAGCTCGACGTGTCGTACACTGTTACGAACTTGTAACAATTTTCCGGCGTACGGACAACGTTTCAAACTTAAGAACTTCGATTTTTCAAGCAACAAACAAACCCAAATCACTCAAGAACCACCATTCTCCACCGGTTTCTTCCAAACACAATGGGGTTCGAATCAGTCACCATTAAAGCCCAAAATCAGTCCAAAAATTCACCAAGAAACCCTAGTCACGAAATCAGTGCGTCGGGTACTTGTTGGAATCAGGAAACAATGGTGAACAAGAATCCAAGATTGTTTTTCCCAAACAACCAACAATCAAACACAATTTTTGAATTTTCTTTTTATCACTTTTTTTTTTTTTTTTTTTTTGTAAGAACACCAACAGTAACAAAACAAAACAGGAACACGAAACGGAAACAAAGACACAAACGCACGAAAATTAAAGATAACGTGAACAGGATTTGGGGTTGTAGAAACAAGCCCAAACCGTGCTCTGATACCAAGATGGTGCAATGCAATTCCTGAAGGGAAAGCTAAGCACGACGCGGAAGAAGAACAAGTATGGAAGAAGATAAAAAGCAAGACAAAACTTGCTTCTTTCAAAAGAACAGTGGGGAACCTGTCCCAAAGCTCGATCGAAAGGGATACAAGAATCACCCTAACTATGCAACAATCCTCAAGAGAACATTGCCTCTTGCAAACTGAATGATCAAGAGGAATGTTCAATCGGACTAACCGAAAGCCACAAGTCCTTAAAAGCCCTCACCGGGGTTTTGCTCACGACGGAGACAAGAAATGTGCTCGGCACTTTCATTCAATTTCAATATCCAAAAACTAGCTTTACAATGTAAGGAAATAAGGTTTATATAGGAAATACTAAGGGTAAACTAGTAAATAGGTCACAGTCGACCAATAAAAATAAGCCACGCAGGGCTGAGTTAAAAATGTGTTCGGCAACCTTGACTTCGGTGAGCCTGGCTTCGGTTCTCTATTGCCTGCTCGAACACATTTGTCATCGGGCGCTGACTTAGCTTCGGTCACATGATGTTGTGTCCGTCTCTGCGCTGCCCGGGGCTAAGAGCTTGCTGTTCGGGGACTTTGTCCTCGGGCTCAAACTTGAAGATGTAGCCCTTGGTTTCTTCACTTTGCAATTCTTCTTCCGAACACATGCCTCTTCCCGACATAGCCAATTGGATATGCATGTCATGGAGCAGCTTAGCTTGACTTCGGGTGATTGGTCTCCCCGGTAGATCAGTCATTGTCTTCGGTGCGGGCCTCCTCGGTTGATTGTCATCGAGTCCTTGATCAGCACTTTGAGCTGCATCAGCTTTCTAGGAAGTTCGCCCTCGCTACCACTCTTGCTTCTAGACTTATGGGTTTTGAGAGTATCAAATCTTTGTATGAACATGACCCAAAGTTCAAGAGCATTCATGATGCTCTAGTGAGTGGGAAGCGGGTGGAGAAGTACCAATGGGTGGATGGCTACATTTTCAAGAAAGGGAGAGTATGTGTCCCCGAGTCCTCTTGGCGAGAATTGCTAGTGCGTGAAGCACATTGTGGAGGCTTGATGGGTCACTTTGGGAGGGATAAGACTTTGGCCATTCTTATGGAGCAATTCCATTGGCCTAAGATGGGGTTGCATGTTGAGCGGCTATGCAATGCTTGTTTAGATTGCAAGCACGCCAAGTCTAAGTCGAATCCCCATGGCTTGTATACTCCTTTGCCTATTCCTACTAGCCCGTGGATGGACATTTTGATGGATTTTGTTATGGGTTTGCCACGGTCTAGAGGGGGCCATGATAGCATTTATGTTGTCGTGGATCGGTTTTCCAAAATGGCTCACTTCATTCCTTGTAAGAAGAGTAGTGATGCACACCATGTAGCTTCTTTGTTTATTGATAATGTGTTAAAATTGCATGGCGTGCCTCAAACCATTGTAAGTGATAGGGACACTAAGTTCCTAAGCCATTTTTGGAGATGTTTGTGGGGTGCCCTTGGCACCAAATTGTTGTTCTCTACGTCCCATCACCCTCAAACGGATGGTCAAACCGAGGTGGTGAACCGAACCTTGGGGTCTCTTCTTAGAGCTATGACCCGAGGTAAGGCCGGGACTTGGGTGGAGAAGTTACCGCTCATGGAGTTTGCATATAACCGCACTTTGCATAGAATGATTGGCATGACTCCATTTGAGTGCGTTTATGGTTTTAATCCTTTGATTCCACTTGATCTCACCCCTTTGCCAAGGGAAATGGTTGTTGATGTTGCAGGTACAAGCCGAGCTAAGGCCTTGATGGAACTCCATGCCAAGGCAAAGAAGAACTTGGAGGAAGCTTATGAAAAGTTAGCCACCAAGAAGAACAAAGGGAGGAAGAAAGTGGACTTCAAGAAAGGAGATTGGGTGTGGGTGCACTTCCGGAAAGAAAGATTTCCAAACATTAGAAAAGGGAAGTTGGCACCCCGGGGAGATGGCCCATTCCAAGTGATATCCAAAATTAACAACAATGCCTATGTGATTGATCTACCCGGTGAGTACAATGTTTCAAACACTTTCAATGTTAGTGACTTGGCTCCTTGTGATGTAGGTGATGCCGTGGAGGATGACGCCTTAATTTCGAGGATGAAATCTTTTCAAGAAGGGGAGGATGATGCCGGGCAAACTAGCTCGAGACCCTTTACGAGAAGCCAAGCCAAAGCTATCCACGATGCTCATCTTCACTTGGTATGGAAAGGCTTGGACATGGAAGATGGAAGCTCCGGAACAACTTTGAAGATCATGCATTGGAGCACCATGGAAGGGGGACCATCTCGGACACTTGGAGAAGCTCAAGAGACACAAAAGGAGACACCCCAAGAAGCTTCAGGAAGAGGCGGACCGCCTACCTGAAGAGGCGGACCGCCTACAATGTGCTCACTCTCTGGAAATTGAGGAGGCGGACCGCCTAGCCACAAGAGGCGGCCGCCTACTCACTGGTGGTTCTCTGGATTCAGTCAAGGCGGAGCGCCTCCAAGGGGGAGGCGGAGCGCCTACCCCTGCTACATGCCAAACCGAGTTTTTGCTACTTTTCGCGTGTAATTCCAACTTTGGCCCTAAGTGGCTTCTATTGTTTAAACCCACTTAGGGGTATTTTAGACACTTCATTACATACTTGTAGAAGGCTATAAAAGCCTTCATTAAGTCTTGAATTCATTCAGCGATCTTTGAACACAAAAACAAGAGAATTACTCTTTGAATGAAAACCTTGATTCTTGGCTTGAATTTCAATTGGATGAATCCAAGTTGAACCTCAAACCTTTTCGATCACTCTATTTGCAAGGACCTCGTGATTCTTGAGGATAGTTGCGTAGTGTTAGGTGATTCTTTCCAATCGTTCGGGGTGTAACGGAACGAGTTCTTCGTTGCTACTCGAACCTTAGTGTAAGTCTCGTCTCACTTTATCTCTTTATCGCTTTCGTAGGATTTCCCTACATCAGTTGGTATCAGAGCAAGGCTAGGGTTACGTTCTTACGAACCCTCGTCCTACTCTTCGTGCTTGTCATCTTTGTTTCGTGTTTGTTTTCTTGTTCTTGTTCTTGTTTTATTGAAAAAGAAGAAAAAAAGTCAAAAACTAGAAAACCCAAAAATTTGCTAGAAATCGTTGGTTGTTACGATTTTGTTGGTGTTGATTATCGGGGATTGTTTGTTTATGTAATCTCGACAATTGGGTACCAACAAAACACGTTTTGGAGTTGAAAATCAAAAGTTTGAAAATTTGAACCCTAGGTTGGGTATTTTGCAAAATTTATCAAAACTTGTTGGATGTTATGAATTCTTGGTTGTTGGGTATCAGGGATTGTTCCTTATGATTACCCCGTCGTTTTGATACCAATATAACATCATTTGGAGTTGCGGTTTGAAAATCGAAATTTTGAAGTCTTGAAGTTTTTGAAAATCTTGAAGAACTTGCTTCAATCTCTTGAAACTAATTGTTTGTTGGTTGTTTGATGGATTAAACCATTGGGGTTTGCTTGTTATAGTCCAAAACAACTTTGGGTACCATTACTGATAAGCCCCAAATTGGAGCCAAAGCGCCAACCATCAAGAGCCAAGCTTGAGAGCACAAGGAGTACCATCAAGGCCTCCGGAAGCAACTTGAAGATCATGCTTTTGAGCACCATGGATGGAGGACCACTTGGGCTCCAAGGGGATCCACCCCAAGCTCATTTTGAGCCTCTTGCACAAGTTCCAGAAGGAGGCGGAGCGCCTCAAAGCTGAGGCGGAGTGATGCAACCCAAATTGCATCGAGACCATTCACTCGAAGTCAAGCCAAGGACATACAAGACGCTCACCTACACTTGGTTTGGAGAGGCGTGGATGAGACGAGCTCGGGGAAGGACTTAAAGGCAATGCATTGGAGCTCATTTCATGTGGAAACAGGGCAGGAAACAGTGCAAGAAGCAGGGGAGCAAAACAGGGCAAAAACAGGGGAGGTCTGCTGAGCTTACTGCCTAAGACTGGAAACTTGCTCTTCGCGATCGCGTCCATCACTCACGCGATCGCGATGACCATTTCTTTTGCCTGCGCGATCGCGCCAAGACTCGCGCTATCGCGACCTTCTGCATTTTAGTGTCCCACGCGATCGCATATAACTCTGCGCGATCGCGAAGAACACTCGAGTAGCAGCGGACCAGAATGCTAGGAAACATTGTAATGAGGTGCTATAAATGCCCTCCTTCATCATTTATTGTTTTTACACTACTTTGAACACAAAAACACTTGAATGAGCATAGCTCTTGACATTGTAACTCTTTTGGCTTGAAATCAATTGGATGAATCCAAGTTGCTCTTCAATCCTTATTCGATCATTCTATTTGCTAGAGCCTCGTGTCTCTTGAGGATAGTTGCTTAGCGTAGGTGATTCTTTCCAATCGTTCGGGGTGTAACGGAACAAGTTCTTCGTTGCTACTCGACTTTAGTGTGAGTCTCGTCTCGTTCTTTATCTTTTATCGCTTTCGTATTTTCGATTGCATCAGTTGGTATCAGAGCAAGGCTAGGGTTACGTTCTTACGAGCCCTTTTCCTACTCTTCGTGCTTGTCATCTTTGTTCCGCATTTACTTTCTTGTTCTTGTCTTGTTATATTGAAAAAGAAGAAAAAAAAAAAATTCAAAAATTTGAAAACCCAAAAAAATTTGAAGGAAATCGCTTGTTGTTACGATTTTGTTGGAATTGATTATCGGGGATTGTATGTTTGTGTAATCTCGACAATTGGAAACCAACAAAACACGTTTTGGAGTTGAAAATCAAAGATTGGAAATTTAAACCCTAGGTTGAAGAAATTGAAAATTTGCCAAAAAACTTGCTTGATGTTATGATATTGTGATTGTTTGGTATCGGGGATTGTTCGCAATAGTTTTCCCGTTGTTTTGATACCAACATAACGTCATTTGGAGTATTGTAGTGAAAATCGAAAATTTGGTTCTTGAAGGTTTTGGAAATATTGAAGAACTTGTCAAAAATCTTTGAAAACAAGTTGTTTGATGGTTGTTTTTGTGTATGAACTATTGGGGAATGTTTGTTCCAGCTGAAAAACATCTTTGGAAAGCTTGAAAACTGAAATACATTGCAATTGGGTTGTTGTTGTGCCAAAACTGCTGTTTTTCTGTCGAGATTCTGGTTCAGCTGAACAAACCTGCGCGATCGCGCAAGGTCTCGCGCTATCGCGTCCATTCTGAATTTTTGTTCATCGCGGTCGCGCTCATCTGCACGCGATCGCGAAGTGTGCCAATTTCCAGAATTTCCTGAAGTTGGACAGAATGTTCGCAAAGCCATCGTAACAGTTTCCAACCACCAAAACTCCCATAGCATCATCAAATATGGTGAGTTTCTAGATCACAAACCAAAATTCATCCAATTCCGAATCCGTTTAGTGGCGATTCGATCTTTGAACATTTTATCGCGCCACTTCCGGTTAGTACTTTGAGGGTAACACTTCTACCCAATTAGAACTAATCCCTTGTGCGAATAGGATACTCGTGCCTAGAAGGAGAGTAGAATTCAAAGAAGATTCGTAGTTAATTGTTTGGTTCAAGTGCGCACCAAATAGCTTAGCGTTAATCAAGTCCCATTGAATCCACTCTTCCCGAAGAGCATTTGGTTCTCGTATTTTGGTTTGATCATTGAGGAGGTTGCGCAACTACGAGGAGGCCGTTGATTTCAAGTTTGTGTGAACCTAACCCCAAGCTTGAGTGAACCCGAGCGACAAACAAAAGTGAGGGAGTGTGTGAGGACTTTTACTCTAATCTTCCTTTCTTGTTTTTGATTGTTGTAGGTACATGGCGGAGGAGAAAGCAAAGAGTACCATTGAGGTTCCAACCGACGTCTTGGCTAATTTGTTAGCCGAGGTGAAGGCACTAAACCTTAAAATGGAGGCTTTTGAAAAGGAGAGGACCCCGAGTGTCCAAAAGGACCCCAATGAAGGCACTAGTGATGATTCCATCATGAAGCCGGATCAATATGCGGAGCTAGTTCGTCGACAACGGTTGAGGGATGAGGCTCTTGCTAGAGAAAGATTGTTGGGCAATCCCCAACCCTTGGGCAATCCCCAAGGAGATGTTCCATTCCTAAGGCCTCGGAGAAACATTGCACCTCTTGAGCAAGTTAATGAAGCTCAAGAAGGGGAGGGCCTCGGACTTGATGATGATTACTTTGATGCTCCCTATCCAAATAGGAGGGCGATGAATGGAGGCCGAGGTGTAGAAAGGGGTCGAGGTCGAGGTCGAGGACCACCAAGAGCTTATATGGGAAGAAACTTGGGAAGGGAATATGAAGATGTTGATGACAACTATGGGGTTCAACCGGAACAACACCGTGGGGGTCGAGACACTAATCTCAATAGTGTCAAGATCACTATTCCGCCTTTCAAGGGGACTAGTGATCCGGAAGCATTTCTTGAATGGAAGATCCAATTGGAGCGGGTCTTTGACACAAATGACATGACCGAGGAGAAGAAGGCCACTTATGCCATTTCATCATTTGAGTCCTATGCCTCTACTTGGTGGGAATCCATCAAGCGATCAAGGAGAAGACTTGGGTTGCGGATGAACATCACTTGGGAAGAATTGAAAGAAGTTATGAACAACAAGTATGTGACTCCCAAGTATCGACAAGAGCAACTCAAAAAGCTCTATGAATTGAAGCAAGGCTACAAGTCCGTTGATGAATATTTCAACGACTTTGAGAAAAACCGGATGGCTCTTGATATGGAAACGGAGGATGAAGAACAAGCTATCATCCGTTTCAAAAGTGGCTTGAGTAGGGAGATTGCTTCCCAATTGAGACTTCACATCTTCCACTCCTTGCAAGATGTTTGTGATGCCGCGGTTGAAGCCGAGAAATGGCTCAAGGAAGAAAAGGCTCCTCGCTATAGGAGTACCACCACTACCACTCCTTCAACACGCCCCAAAGAATGGAAGAGTCCATATGCTAGTGGAGCAAGTGGGAGTCGAGATGCAAAGAAGCCTTTTGAAAAGGCTACCCCGAAGAGCGACCACAAAGAAGTTGGAGGTACCTCTAAAACTACTTTAAATACTCCTTCTCCTTCTTCTTTCCAATGTCATAAATGCAAGGGTTATGGCCACTTTGCCAAAGAGTGCCCTACCCGGAAAACAATGATTGTGATGGATGATGGGTTGGTCTATGAGGGTGAAAGTGAGTCCGAGGGTGAAGTTGAAGAGGAGAGTGAGGAAGTTGAGGATGAAGGTGAAGAGAGAGCGACGGAGGGGGATGATCCTAATATGTTCCTTGTGGTTCGTCGAATTTTGGGAACCATGGTGAGTGAGGAGAGGGAGGATGAGCAAAGAGAAAACTTGTTCCATGCCCGGTGTAGAGTGAAGGGACAAGTTTGTTCCATGATAATTGACTCGGGTAGTTGTGCAAATGTGGTGAGCCAATCCTTGGTCTCACAATTGAAGTTGACTACCATTAAACACCCGAGCCCCTACCGATTGCAATGGCTAAGTGAGTGTGGGGAATTGAGGGTAGTGAAGCAAGTCTTGATTAGATTCAAGATTGGGAACTATCAAGATGAACACATGTTTGACGTGGTGCCAATGCAAGCTTGCCACCATTTGTTTGGAAGGCCTTGGCAATACGACAAACAAGTGGTTCATGATGGCCGGGCCAACACTTACACGGTGAAACATGAGGGAAAAAGGTTTGTGCTTACACCTTTGACCCCGAAACAAGTAAGTGAAGACTACCGGCGCATGAAAGAGTTGAGGGAAGCGGCTAAGGCCAAGTCCCCGATTGTGGCCAAATCTTTGGCCGAGACTCCACCATCTTCCACCGGTCGCATGTGTGCCATGATGCAACCGGGTGAGTATTTGAAAGGTAATGATGGCACCAAGATGCTCATATGCCTAGTGCACAAAGGTATGGTTTTAAATTCCGAAAGTGATTGTTTATCTAACCCTAACCCTTTGCCTAGTGCTATTGACAATGTTTTGAAGGTCTATGAGGACATGTTCCCGGAGGAGATGCCGGATGGATTGCCTCCCTTGAGGGGCATTGAGCATCAAATTGACTTCATTCCGGGGTCTCAAATTCCCAACAAGCCGGCATATAGAAGTAACCCCGAGGACACAAGGGAGTTACAAAAGCAAATTGATGAATTGCTTACCAAAGGCTTGGTGCGGGAGAGCTTGAGCCCATGTGACGTGCCCGTGATCCTTGTTCCAAAGAAGGATGGCACTTGGAGGATGTGTGTGGATTGTCGAGCGGTCAACAAGATCACGGTAAAGTATCGACATCCCATACCTCGTTTGGATGATATGTTGGATGAGCTTAGCGGTTCTAGTGTCTTTTCAAAAATAGACCTTAGGTCCGGCTACCACCAAATCCGGATGAAACCGGGTGATGAGTGGAAAACCGCATTCAAGACCAAATTTGGTCTTTATGAATGGTTGGTGATGCCTTTCGGCCTCTCCAACGCACCTAGTACCTTCATGAGGCTAATGAACCATGTGCTAAAGCCATTCATTAACAAATTCGTGGTCGTCTACTTTGACGACATATTGATTTATAGCAAGTCAATAGATGACCACGTTGGCCACTTGAGTCAAGTGCTTGAAGTGCTACGAGCCGAAAAGCTCTATGCCAACTTTAAGAAGTGTGCCTTTTGTGTTGAAAAGGTTGTCTTTTTGGGCTTTGTTGTTAGTGCCAATGGTGTAGAAGTTGATGAGTCCAAAGTTGAAGCCATTAGAGATTGGCCTACTCCGACCACCGTTTCTCATGTGAGGAGTTTCCATGGCCTAGCTAGTTTCTATAGGCGCTTTGTTAGAGACTTTAGCACCATCGCCGCACCACTCACCGAGTTGGTGAAAAAGGACAAGCCCTTTGTTTGGGGAGAGCCGCAAGAAAAGGCTTTCCAAGAATTGAAAGGTAGGCTAAGTACCGCTCCCTTGTTACAATTGCCCGACTTCGGGAAGGCTTTTGAGGTAGAATGTGATGCCTCGGGAGTGGGTATTGGGGGTGTTCTCATGCAAGAAGGGAAACCCGTTGCCTACTTTAGCGAGAAGTTGAAGGGCGCAACCTTGAATTACTCCACGTACGACAAGGAGTTGTATGCCCTCGTGAGAGCTTTAGCCCATTGGCAACACTATCTATGGCCTCGGGAATTTGTGATCAAGAGTGACCATGAGTCACTCAAGCATCTAAGAGGTCAAGAGAAGTTGAACAAGAGACATGCCAAGTGGGTGGAGTTTATTGAGTCCTTTCCTTATGTAATTCATTACAAGAAAGGTAAGGACAATGTTGTGGCCGATGCGCTTTCAAGAAAATTCGCTCTTGCCACCACTCTCGCTTCTAGACTTGTGGGTTTTGAGAGTATCAAGTCATTGTACGCTCATGACCCAAAGCTCAAGAGCATTCATGATGCTCTAGTGAGTGGGGAAAGGGTGGAAAAATACCAATGGGTAGATGGCTACATTTTCAAGCATGGGTGAGTGTGTGTCCCCGAATCCTCTTGGAGAGATGTACTAGTGCAAGAAGCACATTGCGGGGGCTTGATGGGTCACTTTGGGGTGGACAAGACTATGGCCATACTCAAAGAGCAATTCCATTGGCCAAAAATGAGGCCTCTTGTGGAACGATTTTGCAATGCTTGCTTGGATTGCAAAAGGGCCAAGTCTAGATCCAACAACCAAGGACTATACACTCCTTTGCCCATCCCTACTAGCCCGTGGGTTGATCTTTCTATGGATTTTGTTATGGCTTTACCCCGGACTAGAGGAGGACACGATAGCATCTTTGTTGTCGTTGACCGATTCTCCAAAATGGCTCACTTCATTCCGTGCAAAAAGACTAATGATGCCCATCATATAGCTTCTTTGTTATTGATAATGTCTTGAAATTGCATGGGGTGCCTCGCACCATTGTTAGTGATAGGGACTCCAAGTTCCTTAGCCATTTTTGGAAATGTTTGTGGGGTGCTCTTGGCACCAAATTTCTCTTCTCCACGTCCCACCACCCTCAAACCGATGGGCAAACCGAGGTGGTGAACCGGACTTTGGGAGCTCTACTTCGAGCTATGACCAAAGGAAAGGCCGGGACTTGGATTGATAAGCTACCACTCATGGAGTTTGCATATAACCGCACTTTACATCGCATGATTGGCATGACTCCATTTGAGTGTGTTTATGGTTTTAACCCATTGATTCCTCTTGATCTTACCCCTTTGCCAAGGGATGTGGTTGTTGATTTTGAAGGTAAAGCTCGGGCCAAGGCATTGCTTGACCTTCATGCCAAGGCGCGAAAGACTTTGGAAGAGGCTTATGAGAAGATAGCAACCAAGAAAAACAAAGGAAGAAAGAAGGTGGAGTTCAAGAAAGGAGATTGGGTATGGGTGCATTTCCGGAAGGAAAGATTTCCCATCCAAAGGAAAGGAAAGTTGGCACCAAGGGGCGATGGACCATTCCAAGTGTTGTCCAAGATCAACAACAATGCATACGTGATAGATTTGCCCGGTGAGTATAATGTATCGACTACTTTCAATGTTAGTGACTTGACTTCTTTTGATGTAGGTGACGACACCTTGGAGAGAAGGGGAGGATGATGCAACCCAAATTGCATCGAGACCATTCACTCGAAGTCAAGCCAAGGACATACAAGACGCTCACCTACACTTGGTTTGGAGAGGCGTGGATGAGACGAGCTCGGGGAAGGACTTAAAGGCAATGCATTGGAGCTCATTTCATGTGGAAACAGGGCAGGAAACAGTGCAAGAAGCAGGGGAGCAAAACAGGGCAAAAACAGGGGAGGTCTGCTGAGCTTACTGCCTAAGACTGGAAACTTGCTCTTCGCGATCGCGTCCATCACTCACGCGATCGCGATGACCATTTCTTTTGCCTGCGCGATCGCGCCAAGACTCGCGCTATCGCGACCTTCTGCATTTTAGTGTCCCACGCGATCGCATATAACTCTGCGCGATCGCGAAGAACACTCGAGTAGCAGCGGACCAGAATGCTAGGAAACATTGTAATGAGGTGCTATAAATGCCCTCCTTCATCATTTATTGTTTTTACACTACTTTGAACACAAAAACACTTGAATGAGCATAGCTCTTGACATTGTAACTCTTTTGGCTTGAAATCAATTGGATGAATCCAAGTTGCTCTTCAATCCTTATTCGATCATTCTATTTGCTAGAGCCTCGTGTCTCTTGAGGATAGTTGCTTAGCGTAGGTGATTCTTTCCAATCGTTCGGGGTGTAACGGAACAAGTTCTTCGTTGCTACTCGACTTTAGTGTGAGTCTCGTCTCGTTCTTTATCTTTTATCGCTTTCGTATTTTCGATTGCATCACAGAGCGCCTGCCAAAAAGCAGAGAGCCGAACAGAAGAAGGCGGAGGGCCTCATCCTGAGGCGGAGCGCCTCATCAGCTGGAGGCGGAGCGCCTCATCCTGAGGCGGAGCGCCTCCCCCTGTTTCAGCATGCGGGATATTTTACTTCTTTTTGCATGAACTTCCAACTATAGCCGTGCGTGGCCTTATTTGTTTTAACCCACTTTGGGGGTACTTTAGACCTTTTATTATGACTAAGTGAAGCCTATAAATACTTCACTTAGTCTCATCAAACCTTAGTTAGTCATTGTTGAAGATAGAATCTTGAGAGAGAACATTGAAGAGGCCGAGCCCTTCTTGTGTGAGTCCGAGGCTCGTTTATGTCTCGACTTGGAACCTATGGAGATCGACATCTAGTTAGAATCCATTGTAAGGTTCAAGTTTCCCTTCTCCCCTTTTTGAATTCAATTAACGTTAGTAAATTGAATTCGATTCTTTCTTCTACTTTCTTGCCTTCCCAATCTTGATTTCTTGTTATCCTTTACTTGCTTCCGCTCGATTATCGTATGGTTTGCTTCCGCGTATTTTGATCCTTATCATTTGGTATCAGAGCAAGGATTGGAATTCGTTCTTACGAATCCACGTTCCTTGTTCATCCTATCTTTAGTTTTCCTTGTTCTTGTTATTGAAAGGAGAAAACAACAAAAAAAAATTGAAAAATTGAAAAATACAAAAAAATTGGTGTATCTTGTTGGATTGGATGATTTATGTTATGGGTGTTATAGATTCTTGATCGTGATTGTTTTCCCGTTGCTTGAGTACCAAAATTGATTGATTTGGTGGAGTTTGAAAAATTGAAACCCTGATTGTCCTTAAACCCTTGATGAACTTGTTCTTGATGATTTTGGCTTGATTCTTGGGTTGGATTAGTGTTGGATTGAAAACTTGATATTGGGGATTGATCTTCATTGAAAAACAAACGAATCGGTACCAATTTTGTGGGATTTGAACATATATAACACCAACTTTGATGAATCACAATCCTTGTTGAAAACCCTTTTGATAAACCCTAGTCTTTGAAGAAGATGAACATGGTGAATTTGTTGTTTTGATTGGGGTTTGATAAAAGTTGTTGGGGATTGATCTTTGTGATTGAAACAACATTTGGGTACCTTCGGATTGCTCAAACATCGTGTGATTTGTTGGATTTTTGGGTGTTAAAGTTGAAAAATCCGTTGTTGAATTGTGCTGAAGGTTGCAGGAGGCGGAACGCCTCAATTTGGAGGCGGAGCGCCTCAGCTCTGTGAGCTCTCTGGATTTCCTGAGGCGGAGCGCCTCCCCCTAAGAGGCGGAGCGCCTCCCCCTGTAGGTTTGCCTAGGCGGCCGCCTACTATCCTGAGGCGGAGCGCCTACTTCCTGAAGCCTTTTTCGGGTAGTTTTCTTGAAGGATTTCGCTTGTTCCTTGCGTCCTTACTTCTTGGTTAGTGTTTCTAGGGTATTAGTCCTACTTTATTAACACTAATCTTTGGTTCTTTAGGGTGTTTGTGTGTCTTGAAGTCTATACTTAAAGTCGTAGAATTTGCTTGCTTCAAGTGCGCACTAAATTAGCTTCCGTACATTGAGTCGCATCAACTCCACTCCGGACTTTTACTTGGATATACTAGTTGATTGATCTTACCATTTGGGTTCCTAAAAGAGATAAGGACATCCTTGGGTGGGGGTTTGGGGGTGTGCACCCTAAAAAGAGTGTTGAGAGCCACCACCAAAGGTAAGGGAGAGCAAGTGAGGTTGTTTATACTAACCTTTGCACTTTCTTAACATGTCTTTTGCAGGTACAAGGAGCCATAAGGGAGGTTTGGAGGGAAGTGGGAGTGGTGAGAAAGGTGTGAGTGATTGGGAGTTAGTTGGAGCTTACCTCCCGAGCCTCATGACTATGATGGAGGAAATGGATACTCGACTCCAACACTTGGAGGATGAGATGGAAGAGAATGAGGCCGAGAAAAGAGATGGCATGAGTCGCACTATGGGTTATGGTATTGCTAGTAGTGGTGAAATTAGGAAGTACCCAATTAGTGGAGGTACTCTTGAGGGGTATTGTAAAGGGCATTACATGGATGAGCTTATGATCCAAAGAGCGTGGTATCAATTCATTGTGAGCCTTAATGGGAATCATGGGTATGTGCTTCAAGTGGATAGTGGTGAAGCAAGTTGGATTAGCCATCTTGTAGTGAGAAGGTTGGGAATACCTTGTGTTGATGGAATGGCTAGGGTAGTTATTTCACAAAGGAACTTTGAAGAGGAAGTGGAGTGCAAAGTAGGTCCTTTGGTCGGATGTGATGTCATGTTGGGGAAGCCTTGGCTTGTCAATAAGCCCTTCAAGTTCGACAACTTCCTTGATGGCTATCTTGTTAATGCACAAGGGAAGATACAATTCCTCCTTCTTAGGAAAGGAGAGGTACAACCAAGCACGCCCATGAACATGAGAAATGGTGGAACACCATTGAAGAGAAGTACTACAATCACAAGCAATGGTGGGACTAGTGCAAGAAGAGAGTTGACATATGTCAACAAGGTGAACCCCACGCCACAAGCTCCAAAGCAAAGTGGTTCACCAACAAAGAAGAAAGAGACATCAAGTGATGAGTCTCTTAGTCCTAGATTCCGGGTTGATGTTAAAACTCCACCTACTCCGGCTATGGGTATTCTTGGGCCTCGTCCCAATTCACCCGAATTTGAGAGACGAAAGATTGAGAGGAGTAAGGGAGTGACCGGTGACATTCCTCGAGCGGAAAAAGGAGAGAATGTGTTGAGTGATGTGAGTGGGATGTCACCACCCGAATCTACACCCGACCTTGAAAAGAAAATGAGGGAAAAGAAAGAGGGAAAAAGAATTGAAAAGAGTGAGCACACCCCTTATTCTAAACCTAACCCTTTATCTTTTTCTTCTACTTGTGTGACTTCTTATGTAGGTAATCTTGGAGGCCAATCAATGGAGCCTCAATCATGTCCCAAGAAGGATAGACAAGGTGAAGAAACTCTTCAATGTGAGCTTCAAGGTGAAGAGACAATCCATGGCACTTCAAATGCAATGAGTGAGCAAGATGGCCACTCAAAGGTAAGTGATAGCTCGTCCCTTGAACATGTTACTTCCTTGTCTCATGGTAGTGTCTGTGCTAACTCAACACTAGTTGATGATTTGTATGATTACAATGTGTTTGCAACTAGTGTAGAGTCGAATGGTCAACTTGTGTGTGATTGTGAACCACTAGTTGAGAGGGAGGATAAGCCTCATCATGATGTGAGCTCGATTTTTATTGAACCTCTCATTAGTGAGGAATGTATAGTTGACCTTGCTTGTGAACCTTGTTATGACACCCCACCCATATTTGACAAAGGGGAAGATGAGTTGAATGAATACCCTATCCTCTCCCTTGATGAATTGCTTGATAGTGGTGGACTTATGTGTTGTAGTGAGGTTGGTAGTGACCTTGAGGAGTCCCTAGTGATTGAGATGGATCGGATTGTTTTCAATGACTCCTCGGGTAATAGTGATGAACCTAGTCTTGATACCATGTTTTTGTTTGACCATGAATTTGAGGTGCATGCTTTTACATTTCCATTGTGCGAAGATAATCTCACTTGTGGTAGCGAATTGTATCGGACTAGGATTGGTAGTCGAATAGAACCTCCATGGTTTGAAAAGTTAGACTCTAAGGATGATCCAATGTTTGGAACTCCAAGTGGGATGAGTGGTCTTGATATTGGTTGTGTTAAACCATCTTCTAGTAGTCCTAATCTTCATTGTGGGGACTATAATGATGAAGGGCCAATTTTGGAGACCTTCCTTTGGAGTTTGCCTAGTGAGGAAGATTGTCTTAGAGATGGATTTGGAGGTGAGGAAGCCACTCTTGGTGTGTGTAAGAGTGCTTCCAAGAGGGGGAGTGGAGTATTTGATGTTAGTTGCCGATTGAATTATTTTGTTTACTCCACTCCACATGTTGATCACACCTTGGGTGTCGAGCATGCCAAAGCCAATGTGTCACATTATGATAATATTGGTTTGAAGGCTTGGTGTGTTGGTCATGAGCTTAGGGATCATAGGGAATTTGATTGCCATACCTTGCATGTTCCATATCCTATTGATCTCTTTACTTGTTCTTGTGTTGGGTGCACTTTAATTTGGGGTCAAGTACTTGTTGTTTCCTTTGGAGACATAAGCTTTTTACTTGTTATTGATGCTTGGCTCTATCACAAGAGTGTGTTTTCCCACACTTTTGCCACTAACCTACTCTTGTAGTGGGAAGCTTTGTTGTTCTTGTTTTGAATGTAGGCTTGATGGTTTGATTTCGAGGACGAAATCCTTCCAAGAAGGGGAGGATGATAAGCCCCAAATTGGAGCCAAAGCGCCAACCATCAAGAGCCAAGCTTGAGAGCACAAGGAGTACCATCAAGGCCTCCGGAAGCAACTTGAAGATCATGCTTTTGAGCACCACGGATGATAAGACCCAAACCGCCACAAGACCACTCACACGGAGCCAAGCTAAGTTAATCCAAGATACTCATCTTCACTTGACATGGAAGAGCATAGAAGAAGGCCCCAAGAGCAACTTGAAGACCATGCTTTGGTGTGCCATGGATGGAGGACCCTCGCGGACACTTGGAGAGGCTCAAGAGGCTCAAAATGAGACACCCCAAGGGGCTTCAGGAAGAGGCGGAGCGCCTCCCAGCTGAGGCGGGGCGCCTCCCAAAATCCAGCTCTCTGAAGTTCAGGAGGCGGAGCGCCTCAGACAGGAGGCGGAGCGCCTCAAGCAGATCCAGAGAGCTGACAGTCACTAGGCGGCCGCCTCCCCACCCTAGGCGGACCGCCTCCCCCTGTTACCCACATGCGGGATTTTAATGACTTTTGCTTGAACTTCCTATTTTAGCCCTGCGCGGCCTTTATTTGTTTTAGCCCACTTTGGGGGTATTTTAGACCTTTTATTAGTCCTAAGTGAAACCTATAAATACTTCACTTAGCCTCTTTCAAACATTACCTTACTTTGATTATTGATGAATGAAAATAGAGTTGAACTCTTTGGAAGAAACCTTTGTCTCTTGGTTGCTTGAATTCACTAGTGGAACCTAGTTGAGTCTTGAACCGCTAACCCGACCATTCGACTTGCGAGTCCGGTGTTGTCTCGAGGGTCGTTGCATAGTGTAGGTCCTCCTTGACGCCGATTCGAGGGTATCTCGGGACAAGTTCCCCGTGGTTACTTCGAAGGGAGTTCGAGAAGTGTCTCGCTCTTCTATCTTTTTATTCCGCGTATTTGATTCCTATCATCTTGGTATCAGAGCAAGGCTCGGGTTTTGTTTCTACAAACCCCCGACCCTTGATTCTTCGTGCCTAGGTTAGTTTCGTTTTTAGGTTCTTGTTTATTGTTGTTTAAAGAAGAAAACTACAAAAAAAATTGAAAAATTGAAAATCAAAAAAATTGGTGTGTTTGTTGGTTTGGATGATTCTTCGTTTGGGTGTTATAGATTCTTGATCGTGGTTGAAACCCCGTTGTGTGGATACCAAAAACACTTGGATTGGTGGAGTTTGAAAATCGAAACCCTTAAACCCTTGATGAACTTGTTCTTGACAATTTTGATTGATTCTTGGATTGGATTGAGGTGGAATTGAGAACTTGTTATTGGGGTTTGATCCTTGTGTGATTCCCGTTCTTTTGGTACCTTAAACACCCGATTTAGAGTTGTATTACATGAATTGAGAATTTGAACCCTTTGAAAAATTTGAAAAGTCTTAAACCCTAGCTTTTGGAGATGATGAACATGGTGATTTGCTTGATATTGATTGGGGTTTGATTTAACTTGTTGGGGTTTGTTCTTTGTGACTAATACAACGTTGGGGTACCTTTGAATTGCTTAAACAACGTGTGATTAGTAGAATTTTTGGGTGTTAAGATCGAAAAACGCGAAGGAAAACTGTGCTGGAAAGTTGCAGAGGCGGAGCGCCTAACATCTGAGGCGGACCGCCTGAATTTTGCCCACTCTCTGAAGTTCAGAAGGCGGAGCGCCTCCCCTGCAGAGGCGGAGCGCCTCCCCCTGTAGGTTTGGTCTGGGCGACCGCCTACCTTCCTGAGGCGGGGCGCCTACTTCCTGAAGCTTGGGAAACGGGTAGAAACTTCTAGGTTTTCGTGTTTTGTTGATTGCATTGCTTCTAATTAGTACTATTAGAGTATAATCCTACTTGTGTAGTACTAATTACTTTGAGCTATTAGGATCATCGTGCCTTAGAAAGGAGACTAGAATTCAAAGAAGATCCGTAGTATCTTTTGATTCAAGTCCTCATTTAAAGAGCTAACCGTTCCGATCGAGTCCTATTAACTCCACTCACCCCGGAGCTCATTGGACTTTTGAATTGAGTGGTTAAGTTGTGGTTTACTAATCAACTCCGTGAAGCTTTTGGTTCAAGCAAGAGTGAAAAATCCACCACCCCTTATACGAGTGACCCGAGTGAACTCAAGTGAGGGAGCGAGTGAGGTGTTTTAACTAACTCTTGTTTCTTTCTTTGTAGGTACCATGGCTAATGACGGACAAGATTTCATTAAGGAGGCCTTGGCTAAACTACTTGCCAAGGTGGATCTCATGAACGAAAGAATCGAGTCTCTTGAAAAAGGAGCCTCGAGTACACAAGGAGAACATGGAACCCCGAGCGTCCACAATGAAAGGGGGACCCCGAGTGTCCCAATTGAAAAGGGGACCCCGAGAGTTCCAATGGAGGCCGGGGAAGGATCAAATAGTCCTACCTTTACCCCGGAGCAAGTTGTTGAATTGCTCAAGCATCAACGGGTAAAGGAAGATAAAGAGCGGATGGATCAAATGTTGGGCAATCCCCAACGAACGGGCATTCCCCGTATCTTAGACAACCCTCCAAGAAACGTTCCATTGCCACAACCCATCCGAAACGTGCAACCTCTTGAGCATGTTGATGAAGCTCAAGAAGGGGAGGAAGCCAATTATGGAGATGACATGTATGGGTTTGATGACCACTTTCAACCAAGGAGGGGTATGAATTGGGATCGGAATGTGGACCGGGGTAGAGGCCGAGGTCGAGGGCCACCCTTAGGACATGAGGGAGGGTATGTTAGGAGAGAATATGGAGGTTATGGTGGTTATGGGGATCACTATGGAGGCCAACCGGAGCCATTCCAAGGGGGTCGTGATAACAACAACAACCTCAACAATGTGAAGCTCACTATTCCTTCTTTCAAAGGAAGTAGTGACCCGGTGGAGTACAAGAATTGGAAATTGGCTATGGAACGAATATTTGAAACCAATGATATGCCCGAGGTGAAGAAGACCAAGTATGCAATATCTTCCTTCGAAACCTTTGCTTCTACTTGGTGGGAGTCGGTGAAAAGGAATAGGAGGAGGACGGGAATGCCTATTAATCTTACTTGGGAAGAGTTGATCCGGGTGATGGATGAGAAATACTTGACTAGCCAATACCGGGTTGAGCAACAAAAGCGTCTCTATGAGTTGAAACAAGGTTCCAATTCGGTTGGGGAATACTTCAATGAATTTGAGCAAGTCCGAATGAGCCTTGACCTAGATGATGAAGATCATGGGATGGCCATAATCCGTTTCAAAGGAGGCTTAAACCGAGACATAGCTTCACAATTGAAGTTCCACAAATATGATGATCTCCACAAGCTATGTGAGGATGCGGTTGAAGCCGAGAAATGGCTTAAAGAAGAGAAGTCCTTTCGCTACAAGGGAAGCACTACTACTCCAACAAGCAATACAAAGGGATGGAAGCCTCCTACCACAAATGCAAGGTTCCCAAGTACAAGTGGAACGAGTGGTGCCAATGCAAGCAAAGAGGTAAAGAAGCCATTTGAGAAGCACACACCTAATGTGGGAGGTAACTCTAGAACTCAATTGAATACCCCTACTTCTTCTTCCATTCAATGTCACAAATGCAAGGGGTATGGGCACTTTGCCAAAGAGTGTCCTACGAAAAGAACCATGGTTATTGTTGGTGATGATGTCTATGAAAAGGAGAGTGAGTCGGAAGGAGAGGGAGTAGATGGGGTAGAGGGAGATGAGGGAGTAGAGGAGGATGGTGAAGATGACACGGTGGAGGATGAGGAACCTCATACTTTCTTGGTAGTGAGGAGAAGTCTAGGAGCTATGATTGCGGAGGAGGGTGAGACCTTGCAAAGGGAAAACCTCTTCCATGCGAGGTGTCGTGTTAAGGGTGTGGTGTGCTCTATGATCATTGATTCCGGGAGTTGTACTAATGTGGTGAGTCAATCTCTCATAACTCAATTGAAGTTGCCTACCATGAAGCATCCCAAGCCATACCGGTTACAATGGCTTAGTGAATGTGGGGAGCTTAAGGTAGTGAAACAAGCGATGGTCAAGTTTAAAATGGGAAGTTATGTTGATGAACACTTGTTCGACGTTGTGCCCATGCAAGCTTGCCACCTTCTCTTTGGAAGGCCTTGGCAATTTGACCGGCAAGTGGTTCACAATGGACGTGTTAACACCTACACGCTCCAACATGAGGGAAGAAAGTTTGTGTTGAAACCCCTAACTCCTAAACAAGTGAGTGATGACTACAATCGAATGAAGGAGTTGAGGGAAGCGGCAAAGGCCAAGTCAATCATTGAGACTAGCCCTTTGTCCAAAAGCATGGTGGCAATCCCACCTACTTCATCTACCGGTGGCATATGTGCCATGATGCAACCGGGCGAGCTCCTAAGAGGTAATGATGGCAACAAGTTTCTCCTATGCTTAGTGCACAAAGGTATGATCCTTAACTCTAATTGTGATGTTTCTTCTAGTCCTTTGCCTAGTGCTTTGAAAAATGTTTTGGAGAACTTTGGGGACATGTTCCCGGATGAGATGCCCGATGGCTTACCTCCCTTGAGGGGTATTGAACATCAAATTGATTTTATTCCGGGCTCTCAAATCCCGAACAAGCCGGCTTATAGAAGCAATCCCGAGGATACGAGGGAGTTGCAAAAACAAGTTGATGACTTGCTTTCAAAAGGCTTGGTAAGGGAAAGTTTGAGTCCTTGTGCCGTTCCGGTCATTCTTGTCCCAAAGAAGGACGGCACTTTGAGAATGTGCGTAGATTGCCGAGCCGTGAATAAGATAACGATCAAGTATCGTCACCCTATTCCACGGCTTGATGATATGTTGGATGAATTGAGTGGGTCGCGTGTCTTTTCTAAAATCGACCTTAGGTCCGGCTACCATCAAATCCGGATGAAACCCGGGGATGAATGGAAAACCGCATTCAAGACCAAATTCGGTCTCTATGAATGGTTGGTTATGCCCTTCAGGCTATCCAACGCACCTAGCACTTTCATGCGACTCATGAATCATGTTTTGAAGTCTTTCATTAACAAGTTTGTCGTTGTCTATTTTGATGATATCTTGATCTATAGTAGGACAATTGATGAGCATGTTGAACACCTTAGGCAAGTGCTTGAAGCTTTGAGAGCCGAAAAGCTCTATGCTAACTTCAAAAAGTGTGCCTTTGGTGTAGAGAAGGTTGTCTTTCTTGGGTTTGTTGTGAGTGCCCAAGGAGTGGAGGTGGATGAGTCTAAAGTAGAGGCCATACGTGATTGGCCTACTCCTACTACCGTGACTCAAGTGAGGAGCTTTCATGGTCTTGCTAGCTTTTATAGACGATTTGTGAAAGACTTTAGCTCCTTAGCCGCTCCACTCACCGAATTGGTCAAGAAGGACCAACCCTTTGTTTGGGGAGAGCCTCAAGAGAAGGCCTTCCAAGAGTTGAAAAGTAGGTTAAGTACCGCTCCCCTATTGCAATTGCCCGACTTTGGGAAGGCATTTGAGGTTGAATGTGATGCCTCGGGGGTGGGAATTGGTGGTGTTTTAATGCAAGATAGCAAACCCATCGCCTACTTTAGTGAAAAGTTGAAAGGGGCCTCATTGAATTATTCTACATATGACAAGGAGTTGTATGCCCTTGTGAGAGCCCTTGCCCATTGGCAACATTACTTGTGGCCTAGAGAGTTTGTGATCAAGAGTGACCATGAGTCACTCAAGCATCTAAGAGGCCAAGAGAAGCTCAATAAGAGACATGCCAAATGGGTTGAATTTATTGAGTCCTTTCCCTATGTGATCCAATATAAGAAAGGGAAGGACAATGTGGTGGCGGATGCCCTCTCTAGGAAGTTCGCCCTTGCTACCACTCTCACCTCTAAGCTCATGGGATTCGAGAGCATCAAATTGATGTATGCTCATGATCCAAAGCTAAAGAGTGTCTATGATGCTCTAGAGAAAGGGGAGAGAGTTGAAAAATACCAATGGTCTAATGGATTCATCTTTAAAAATGGTAGAGTGTGCATACCCGAGTCCTCATGGAGGGAATTGCTTGTGCAAGAAGCACATTGTGGAGGGCTCATGGGTCATTTTGGGGTAAGAAAGACTTTGGCCGTTCTTCAAGAACAATTCTATTGGCCGAAGATGAGGGTGCATGTGGAGAAGATTTGCACTAATTGCCTTGAGTGCAAGCGTGCCAAGTCTAAATCCCACCCTCATGGGTTATACACCCCACTCCCCGTACCTACTAGTCCGTGGTTGGATATATCAATGGACTTTGTCATGGGATTACCAAGGACTAGGGGGGGCCATGATAGCATCTTTGTTGTTGTGGATAGGTTCTCAAAGATGGCTCATTTCATTCCGTGCAAAAAATGTGATGACGCCCAACATGTAGCTTCCTTGTTTGTTGAAAATGTTTTGAAGCTACATGGTGTGCCTCAAACGATAGTGAGTGATAGGGACACTAAGTTCCTAAGCCATTTTTGGCGATGTTTATGGGGTGCTTTAGGCACCAAGCTCTTGTTTTCTACGTCCCACCACCCACAAACCGATGGTCAAACCGAAGTGGTAAACCGGACCTTGGGTGCTCTTCTTAGGGCCATGACCCGAGGTAAGGCCGGGACGTGGATTGATAGATTGCCTATGATGGAGTTTGCCTACAATCGTACATTGCATAGTGCTATTGGCATGACTCCTTTTGAATGTGTTTATGGTTTTAACCCCTTGATTCCCCTTGATCTAACCCCTTTGCCAAGGGAAATGGTTGTTAATTTTGAAGGTAAAGCTCGAGCCAAGGCTTTGATGGAGCTACATGCTAAGGCGAAGAAGAACTTGGAGGAATCTTATGCTAAGGTTGCCTCTAAGAAGAACAAGGGACGAAAGAAGGTGGAACTCAAGAAGGGTGACTATGTGTGGGTACACTTCCGGAAAGAGAGGTTTCCAAACCTTAGGAAAGGGAAGTTGGCACCCCGGGGAGATGGTCCTTTCCAAGTGCTCTCGAAGATTAACAACAATGCCTATGTGGTCGACTTGCCAAGTGAGTATCAAGTTTCTAATACTTTCAATGTTAGTGACTTGGTTCCTTTGAATGTAGGTAATGAAGAGATCGTGAATGATGATGAAGAGGTCGTGGATGATGCTTCGATTTCGAGGACGAAATCCTCTCAAGAAGGGGAGGATGATAAGACCCAAACCGCCACAAGACCACTCACACGGAGCCAAGCTAAGTTAATCCAAGATACTCATCTTCACTTGACATGGAAGAGCATAGAAGAAGGCCCCAAGAGCAACTTGAAGACCATGCTTTGGTGTGCCATGGATGGAGGACCCTCGCGGACACTTGGAGAGGCTCAAGAGGCTCAAAATGAGACACCCCAAGGGGCTTCAGGAAGAGGCGGAGCGCCTCCCAGCTGAGGCGGGGCGCCTCCCAAAATCCAGCTCTCTGAAGTTCAGGAGGCGGAGCGCCTCAGACAGGAGGCGGAGCGCCTCAAGCAGATCCAGAGAGCTGACAGTCACTAGGCGGCCGCCTCCCCACCCTAGGCGGACCGCCTCCCCCTGTTACCCACATGCGGGATTTTAATGACTTTTGCTTGAACTTCCTATTTTAGCCCTGCGCGGCCTTTATTTGTTTTAGCCCACTTTGGGGGTATTTTAGACCTTTTATTAGTCCTAAGTGAAACCTATAAATACTTCACTTAGCCTCTTTCAAACATTACCTTACTTTGATTATTGATGAATGAAAATAGAGTTGAACTCTTTGGAAGAAACCTTTGTCTCTTGGTTGCTTGAATTCACTAGTGGAACCTAGTTGAGTCTTGAACCGCTAACCCGACCATTCGACTTGCGAGTCCGGTGTTGTCTCGAGGGTCGTTGCATAGTGTAGGTCCTCCTTGACGCCGATTCGAGGGTATCTCGGGACAAGTTCCCCGTGGTTACTTCGAAGGGAGTTCGAGAAGTGTCTCGCTCTTCTATCTTTTTATTCCGCGTATTTGATTCCTATCAACGGATGGAGGACCACTTGGGCTCCAAGGGGATCCACCCCAAGCTCATTTTGAGCCTCTTGCACAAGTTCCAGAAGGAGGCGGAGCGCCTCAAAGCTGAGGCGGAGCACCTACCAAAAAGCAGAGAGCCGAACAGAAGAAGGCGGAGGGCCTCATCCTGAGGCGGAGCGCCTCATCCTGAGGCGGAGCGCCTCATCAGCTGGAGGCGGAGCGCCTCATCCTGAGGCGGAGCGCCTCCCCCTGTTTCAGCATGCGGGATATTTTACTTCTTTTTGCATGAACTTCCAACTATAGCCCTGCGTGGCCTTATTTGTTTTAACCCACTTTGGGGGTACTTTAGACCTTTTATTATGACTAAGTGAAGCCTATAAATACTTCACTTAGTCTCATCAAACCTTAGTTAGTCATTGTTGAAGATAGAATCTTGAGAGAGAACATTGAAGAGGCCGAGCCCTTCTTGTGTGAGCCCGAGGCTCGTTTATGTCTCGACTTGGAACCTATGGAGATCGACATCTAGTTAGAATCCATTGTAAGGTTCAAGTTTCCCTTCTCCTCTTTTTGAATTCAATTAACGTTAGTAAATTGAATTCGATTCTTTCTTCTACTTTCTTGCCTTCCCAATCTTGATTTCTTGTTATCCTTTACTTGCTTCCGCTCGATTATCGTATGGTTTGCTTCCGCGTATTTTGATCCTTATCAATTACATATCCAAAACTCCTTGAAAACATTGGAAAATCGGGTGCCAAAAACCAAGAAACGGAGTCGAAAATCTGCAGGAAACAGGCCTAGGCGGACCGCCCCTCTCCATAGGCGGACCGCCTCTTCACTGCTTGGTCTCTGGACTTTTTGAGGCCCTCCGCCTCAGTCCATAGGCGGACCGCCTCCCACTGGGAAGGTGTCCGGGTAGTTCGTTTCTTAAGTTTTCGTGTTTTCTTTGCTTCCATTACCTCCGGTTAGTACTTTGCGGGTAATTCTCCTACTCAACTAGTACTAATCCATTGAGCGCTTAGGATATTCGTGCGTGTTGGTGTTTGATAACTTCAAAGAAGACTCGTAGAATTTCTTTGGCTCAAGTGCTCACTTAAAAGCCGAACGTCCATAGAGTCCCATTGAATCCACTCTTCCCGAAGGGCATTGGGTACTTGTTGAATTGTTTGGTTGTTGAGGTAGTTGTTCAACTCCGAGGAAGACTTTTGAATTCAAGCTTGAGTGAAACCACCCCAACTTGAGTGAACCCGAGAGACAATCAAAGGTGAGGGAGCGAGTGAGGACTTTTACTCTAATCTCGTTGTTTGTCTTTGATTGTTTGTAGGTACAATGGCGGAAGAGAAAGCCAAAGGCACCGTTGAGGTTCCAATCGACATCTTGGCTAGTTTATTGGCCGAGGTGAAGACTTTGAACCTTAGAATGGAAGTTTTTGAAAAGGAAAGGACCCCGAGTGTCCAAAAGGATGCCAATGAAGGCACAAGTGATAATTCAATCATGAAACCGGATCAATATGCGGAGCTAGTTCATCGACAACGGTTGAGGGATGAGGCTCTTGCTAGAGAAAGATTGTTGGGCAATCCCCAACCCTTGGGCAATCCCCAAGGAGATGCTCCACTCCCAAGGCCTCGGAGGCATGTTGCACCCCTTGAGCAAGTTGATGAAGCTCAAGAAGGGGAGGGCCGCGGACTTGAAGATGATTACTTTGAAGCTCCCTATCCAAATAAGAGGGCGATGAATGGAGGCCGAGGTGTAGATAGAGGTCGTGGTCGAGGTCGAGGACCACCAAGGGCTTATGTTGGGAGGAACTTGGGAAGGGAATATGAGGATGTTGAAGACTACTACGGGGGTCAACCGGAACCAAACCGTGGGGGTCGTGACACAAACCTCAATAGTGTGAAGATCACTATCCCACCTTTCAAAGGGACTAGTGATCCGGAAGCATTCTTAGAGTGGAAGGTTCAATTGGAGCGGGTCTTTGACACAAATGACATGTCCGAGGAGAAGAAAGCTACTTATGCCATCGCTTCATTTGAGTCCTATGCATCCACATGGTGGGAATCCGTCAAGCGGTCGAGGAGACGAGTTGGGTTGCGGATGAACATTACTTGGGAAGAATTGAAAGAAATCATGAGCACCAAATATGTGACACCCAAGTATAGACAAGAACAACTCAAGAGGCTCTATGAATTGAAGCAAGGTTCCAAAGCCGTTGATGAGTACTTCAATGACTTTGAGAAGAATAGAATGGCCCTTGACATGGAAACCGAAGATGAAGAGCAAGCTATCATCCGTTTCAAGAGTGGTTTGAACCGGGAGATTGCTTCTCAATTGAGGCTACACATCTTTCATTCTCTTCAAGATGTTTGTGATGCCGCGGTTGAAGCCGAAAAGTGGTTAAAGGAAGAGAAGGCTCCTCGCTATAGGAGTACTACCACCACCACCACTCCAACAACTCGCCCCAAAGAATGGAAGAGCCCATACCAAAGTGGTGCAAGTGGGAGTCGGGATGTGAAGAAGCCTTTTGAAAAGGCTACCCCGAGAAGCGACCACAAAGAGGTTAGAGGTACTTCTAAAACTACTTTAAATACTCCTTCTCCTTTTTCTTTCCAATGTCACAAATGCAAGGGTTACGGCCACTTTGCCAAAGAGTGCCCTACCCGAAAAACGATGATTGTGATGGATGATGGGTTGGTCTATGAGGGGGAAAGTGAGTCCGAGGGAGATGTTGAGGATGAGAGTGAGGAAGTTGAGTGTGAGGGTGAAGAGAGAGCGACGGAGGGGGATGATCCTAATATGTTCCTTGTGGTGCGTCGTATTTTGGGTGCTATGGTGAATGAAGAGAGGGAGGATGAGCAAAGGGAAAACTTGTTCCATGCTAGGTGTAGAGTGAAGGGGCAAGTGTGTTCCATGATCATCGACTCGGGTAGTTGTGCAAATGTGGTGAGCCAATCTTTGGTATCACAATTGAAGTTGCCTACCCTTAAGCATCCAAACCCCTACCGTTTGCAATGGTTGAGTGAATGTGGGGAGTTGAGGGTAGTGAAGCAAGTCTTGATTAGGTTCAAGATTGGAAACTACCAAGATGAACACATGTTTGACGTGGTGCCAATGCAAGCTTGCCACCTTCTTTTTGGTAGGCCTTGGCAATACGACAAACAAGTGGTTCATGATGGCCGAGCCAACACTTACACGGTTAAATATGAGGGGAAGAAGTTTGTGCTTACACCCTTGACCCCAAAGCAAGTAAGTGAGGACTATCGGCGCATGAAGGAATTGAGGGAAGCGGCTAAGGCCAAGTCCCCGGTTGTGGCCAAACCTTTGGCCGAGACTCCACCATCTTCCACCGGTCGCATGTGTGCCATGATGCAACCGGGCGAGTACTTGAGAGGTAATGATGGCACCAAAATGCTCATATGCCTAGTGCACAAAGGTATGGTTCTAAACTCCGATTGTGATTTATCTTCTAACCCTAACCCTTTGCCTAGTGCTAGTGACAATGTTTTGAAGGTCTATGAGGACATGTTCCCGGAGGAGATGCCGGATGGATTACCTCCCTTGAGGGGTATTGAGCATCAAATTGACTTTGTCCCGGGATCTCAAATTCCCAACAAGCCGGCATATAGAAGTAATCCCGAGGACACAAGGGAGTTACAAAAGCAAATTGATGAGTTGCTTACCAAGGGTTTGGTGAGGGAGAGTTTGAGTCCTTGTGCCGTGCCCGTGATCCTTGTCCCAAAGAAGGATGGCACTTGGAGGATGTGTGTGGATTGTCGAGCGGTCAACAAGATCACGGTAAAGTATCGACATCCCATACCTCGTTTAGATGATATGTTGGATGAGCTTAGTGGTTCTAGTGTCTTTTCAAAAATTGACCTTAGGTCCGGCTACCACCAAATCCGGATAAAACCGGGGTGATGAGTGGAAAACCGCATTCAAGACCAAATTTGGTCTTTATGAATGGTTGGTGATGCCTTTCGGCCTCTCCAACGCACCTAGTACCTTCATGAGGCTCATGAACCACGTGCTAAAGCCATTCATCAACAAATTCGTGGTTGTCTACTTTGGCGACATATTGATTTATAGCAAGTCAATAGATGACCACGTTGGCCACTTGAGTCAAGTACTTGAAGTGCTACGAGCCGAAAAGCTCTATGCCAACTTTAAGAAGTGTGCCTTTTGTGTTGAAAAGGTTGTCTTTTTGGGCTTTGTTGTTAGTGCCAATGGTGTAGAAGTTGATGAATCCAAAGTTGAAGCCATTAGAGATTGGCCTACTCCTACCACCGTTTCTCATGTGAGGAGTTTCCATGGCCTAGCTAGTTTCTATAGGCGCTTTGTTAGAGACTTTAGCACCATCGCCGCACCACTCACCGAGTTGGTGAAGAAAGATAAACCTTTTGTGTGGGGAGAGCCGCAAGAGAGAGCTTTCCAAGAATTGAAAAGTAGGTTGAGTACCGCCCCCTTGCTACAATTGCCCGACTTCGGGAAGGATTTTGAGGTTGAATGTGATGCCTCGGGGGTGGGAATTGGGGGTGTTCTCATGCAAGAAGGGAAACCCGTTGCCTACTTTAGCGAGAAGTTGAAGGGCGCAACCTTGAATTACTCCACGTATGACAAGGAGTTGTATGCCCTAGTGAGAGCTTTAGCCCATTGGCAACACTATCTATGGCCTCGGGAATTCGTGATCAAGAGTGACCATGAGTCACTCAAGCATCTAAGAGGCCAAGAGAAGTTGAACAAGAGACATGCCAAGTGGGTGGAGTTCATTGAGTCTTTTCCCTATGTAATTCATTACAAGAAGGGAAAGGACAATGTTGTAGCCGACGCGCTTTCTAGGAAGTTCGCCCTCGCTACCACTCTTGCTTCTAGACTTATGGGTTTTGAGAGTATCAAATCTTTGTATGAACATGACCCAAAGTTCAAGAGCATTCATGATGCTCTAGTGAGTGGGAAGCGGGTGGAGAAGTACCAATAGGTGGATGGCTACATTTTCAAGAAAGGGAGAGTATGTGTCCCCGAGTCCTCTTGGCGAGAATTGCTAGTGCGTGAAGCACATTGTGGAGGCTTGATGGGTCACTGATGCAATCTAAAATGCGGAAGCTAAAACATACGACACAAACTATGCGGAAGCGATAAACAAGATACGAGATATCTAAAGATATCGGGAAACAAGGATTGGGGAGTCAAGAAACGAGAAGAAAGAACGGATAATTGGAATTCAAGACATGAATTATATTATCCAAAAGGGAGAATGAAACTCGAACCTTACAAGGAATTCACGCTAGTGGTGAATCTCCATAGATTCCAAGTCGATGAGATACATGAAGCCTCGGGCTTCGACAAGAAAGGCTCGGCCTTCTCTCAATTCTCTCTACTCTCAATGTTCATACCATGTCCAAAACTAATGAAAATGAAGCTAAAACTAGCTATATATACATTTACATGTCAAATGGACAAAAATGGCCCTGAAACTGATTCTGCCTCGCTGCTCAGTACTTCTTCTTCGCGATCGCGCCAGGAAGGCTCGCGATCGCGCTGGGCATTCTTCAAAGCATCGCGATCGCGCTTGCTTGGACGCTGTCGCGCAGAGATCGATCAAACTGGCCTTCAACTCCACGCGATCGCGCGAGATAACACGCTGTCGCGCAGGGCAATGGATTCCTCTTCGCGATCGCGCAGACATGGACGCGATCGCGAAGAACACTTGTTCTTCCTCAGGCAGTGAGCTCCCAGATTGCTCCCCTGTTTTGCCCTATTTTGGGCTGCCTGTTTTCCTGCCCTGTTTCCTCCATCCGTTGGCGCTCCAACGCATGATCTTCAAGTTGTTTCCGGAGGCCTTGACTCGTATCCGTTGTGCTCTCGAGCTTGGCTTTTGATGGTTGTCGTTTAGGCCATTTTATATTGCATCATCCTCCCCTTCTTGAAAGGATTTCGTCCTCGAAATCGAACCATCAAAACCTACAATCAAAGCAAGCACAACCCAAAACTTCCTACTTCACAAGTAGGTTAGCTTAACAAGAATAAGTGCAAGTGGTGTGGGAAAACACACTCTTGTGATAGAGCCAAGCATCAATACCTATGAAAAAGCTTATGTCCCCAAAAGAGACAACAAAGTCTTGGCTCGACAAGGACAAGCACTCATACTCAAAACAAGCAAAGAAATCAAGGATATGCATGTAGCAATTAAATTCCCTACGACCCCTAAGCTTACAATCAACACACCAAGCCTTCAAATCAATTTTACCACAATGTGACACATTGGCTTTGGCATGTTCAACACTCAAGGTGTGGTCAACACATGGGATGGAGTAAGTAAAGTAGTTCAACTCACAACTAGCATCGACTACTCCACTCCCCTTCTTAGAAGCATTCTTACACACACCGAGAGGTACCTCCTCACCTCCAAATATTCCTCCAAGACAACCCACGTCACTAGACAAACTCCCAAGGGGGGTGATGCGGCCCAAAATGGCCTAAACGACAACCATCAAAAACTAAGCTCGAGAGCACAACGGATACGAGTCAAGGCCTCCGGGAACATCTTGAAGATCATGCATTGGAGCGCCAAAGACGGAGGAAAACAGGGCAGGAAACTGAGCAGCCCAAAACAGGGCAAAACAGGGGAGCAACTGGGAGCTCACTGCCTAAGGAAGAACTTTTGTTCTTCGCGATCGCGACATGTCTCACGCGATCGCGAAGAGTATTGGAATGCCCTGCGCAACAGCGTCATGTCCTGCGCGAAAGCGAAGCTGAAGAAACTGGAGTCCTGCGCGATCGCGAGCCATTGGCGCGATCGCGATGAGTCGGAATGTTGTCTGCGCGATCGCTTGCTTCCTTGCGCGATCGCGATGCCTTGGAGTGGAGCAGCGGACCAGAATCAGCTTCAAGGGCCATTTTTGTCCAAATAACAATGTAAATGTATATATAGCATTTTAGCTCTTCATTTTCATTAGCTAGCCATTGTTGAAGATAGAATCTTGAGAGAAAACATTGAAGAGGCCGAGCCCTTCTTGTTTGAGCCCGAGGCTCGTGTATGTCTCGACTTGGAACCTATGGAGATCGACACCTAGTTAGATTCCATTGTAAGGTTCAAGTTTCTCTTCTCCCTTTTGAATTCAATTAATGTTAATGAATTGAATTCGATTCTTTCTTCTATTTCTTGCCTTCCTAGTCTTGAATTTCTCGATATCTTTGATATCACGTGATCATATTTGCTTGCTTCCGCTCGTTTATCGTATATTTAGCTTCCGCGTGTATTTTGCCCCTTATCAGTTGGTATCAGAGCAAGGCTCGGGTTATGTTCTTACAAACCCCCGTTCCTTGTTCAACGTGTTAGTACCGTTGTTGTGTTGTTGTTTGTTGTTGAAATTTGAAGAAAACAAAAAAAATAGAAAAACTTGAAAATTTGAACAAAATTTGGTCGAGCGGTTTGGATACAAGTCCCCGAGTGTTAAAAAGTAGTGGGGTTTGTTCCTTGTTGTATTCCCATCGTTTTGATACCCATATATCGCATTTTGGTGTTACGATTCAAAATTTCCAAAATCAAAATCCAAGAAGTTTGAAAATTCTTGAAAACGCTTCAATCTCGAATCGAAGCTTCTTGTTGTTGTTTGGGGTTGAAAAACTATTGGGGATTGATGATATTAGTTGTATACACCTTTGGGTATCGTTGGTTTTGTGTTTCGAGTTGATATCGAGCCAAAGTTTTGGCCAAAATCGCCAAAAAACCCGTTTTTGAGCTGCTGTGAAATCACAGAAATTAACCCTTCGCGATCGCGAAGAGCAATTTCGCGATAGCGAAGAACAAAATTATTTTTTGAAAAATTAACCCATCGCGATCGCGCGCGTCTGGTCGCGATAGCGAAGAACAAAAAAATTTCAGAATTTCAGTTTTGGGACAGAATGTTCGCAACGGCTTCCGAACAGATTCCAAACATCATGACTCCAATTGGAACATTAAATATGATGAGTTTGTAGATCACAAACAAATTTTCGTCCGATTCCAAATCCGTTTGGTGCCGATTCGAGTCAAATCTTTTGTGTCCCGTTTTCTACCGTACCTCTTGGTTAGTGTTTGAAGGTAATTGGCCTACTTGAAAGACACTAATCCTTTAGCGTATTAGGTGTTCGTGCGTAGAGGAGATTAGAATTCAAAGAAGAGTCGTAGAACTCCTTTTGGCCTCAAGTGCGCACTTTAAATAGCCGTCCGTACATCGAGTCTCATTAATTCCACTCCGAACTTTAACTTGGACATGCTAGTTGTGATTACCTTGGTTCCCAAGTTGATAAGGCCTCGCTCTTGAGTGTACATATATTGAGTGATACACGTGAGGGAGTGACTTTTGGGAGGTTTTGTTCTTTGGTGATTGCAACAATGTCGGACAATGATGATGGAGTAGATTATGGCTCATGTGGCGGTGATGCTGATAAGCCCCAAATTGGAGCTAAAGCGCCAACCATCAAGAGCCAAGCTTGAGAGCACAAAGGATCCAAGCCAAGGGCACCGGAGGAGGGTTCGAGAGTGATTTGGAGTCATGGACTTGAGCGCCAATGAGGGAGGACCGGCTACGGACCAAGGAGGAACACTTAGAGTCCATTTTGAGCCGTTTCCAAGTCTCCCAGGAAGGAGGCGGACCGCCCATTGGACTAGGCGGACCGCCTAGTTGACTACACCTCTCAGGACCTCTGGCCGCCTACTACAGAGGCGGACCGCCCCTTTTCCAGGCTGGGCGCCTACTCTGGGCGCTTGGTATTCAGGCGGGGCGCCTAGTGTGCTGAAGGCCCATCCGGGTTTCCTACTTATTTTGGGTGTAATTCCAACTATAGCCCTAAGTGATATGTATTGTTTTGACTAGACTTAGGGGCTATTTAGACATTTTATTTAGAAGTGTGGTGAACCTATAAATACCACACTTAGTCATTTATTTCATTAAGCTTGTTTAGATTTGAAGAATAGACATAGTAAGAGAGGCAAGGCCTTCTTCTTTGTAGAAGCTTGAAGCTTCGGATTATCTCTTTGCTTGGGCCTATGGAGATCCGTCACTAGTACGGAATCCTTGTATGGTTCAAGTTTCCCTTCCTCTCTCGGATATTCAATTCATGGTTTGAATCGTTTATCCATTCTTTCTCTATTTCTGTTCTTCCCCATCCCTTACTTTCTTGTTATCTTTGATTATTGCTTCCGCATCATTGGATTATCGCTTCCGCATATTTGATCCTTATCATCTTGGTATCAGAGCAAGGCTCGGGTTTCGTTCTTACGGATCCACGATCCTTGTTCATCTTATCTTTACTTTATCGTTATTGTGTTTATGTTCTTGGAAAAGAAGAAAAAACAAAAAAATTGAAAAAGTGAAAAAAATACAAAAAAAAATTCTTGTTGTGGATTGGATTGGATGATTCATTTGGTGTTTGATATCGGGGATCGATCTATGATGTTGACCCGTTGATTTGGTGCCCTTGTTATATGATTTGGTGTTGAGAATCAAAAGTTGAAAAAATCAAAAACCCCAAAAAAATTGAAAAACCCTTGAACTTGATTGAAATTGCTTGATTTGGATTCGTTTTGGATTGGGTGATGTTATAAATCATTGGGGATTGATTGGAGTAGTTGAAAACACCATTGGGTACCTTCGGATTGGAAAAACACCTTGAAAACAACCGAATTTGGGTGTCAAAAGACCAAAAAACGCGTTTTCGGACTGTGCTGAAAACCCCAGTAGGCGGGGCGCCCAGAAAGTAGGCGGGGCGCCTAGTGAACTCTCTGAACATTAGTAGGCGGACCGCCCCTGAGTTCAGGCGGACCGCCCACTCCTGGAGTGAGTCCGTTTGGCTTCTTTTCGTGTCTTTTTGTGTTCCGTTTGCTTCCGTACCTCTTAGTTAGTGTTTCTAAGGTATTTGTCCTATCTTATTAACACTAATCTTTGATCTCTTAGGGTGTTTGTGTGTCTTGAAGTCTATACTTAAAGTCGTAGAATTTGCTTGCTTCAAGTGCGCACTAAACTAGCTTCCGTACATCGAGTCGCATCAACTCCACTCCGGACCTTTACTTGGATCTACTAGTTGATTGATCTTACCATTTTGGTTCCTAAAAGAGATAAGGACATCTTTGGGTGGGGGTTTGGGAGTGTGCACCCCAAAAGAGTGTTGAGAGCCACCACCAAAGGTAAGGGAGAGCTAGTGAGGTTGTTTATACTAACCTTTGCACGTTCTTAACATGTCTTTTGCAGGTACAAGGAGCCATAAGGGAGGTTTGGAGGGAAGTAGGAGTGGTGAGAAAGGTGTGAGTGAGAGGGAGTTAGTTGAGGCCTACCTTCCGAGCATCTTGGCTCAAATGGAGGAAATAGACACTCGACTCCAACACTTGGAGGATGAGATAGAAGAGAATGAGGCCGAGGGAAGAGATGGAATGAGTCGCACTATGGGTTATGGTATTGCTAGTAGTGGTGAAATTAGGAAGTACCCAATTAGTGGAGGTACTCTTGAGGGGTTTTGTAAGGGGCGTTACATGGATGAGTCCATGATCCAAAGAGCGTGGTATCAATTCATTGTGAGCCTTAATGGGAATCATGGGTATGTGCTTCAAGTGGATAGTAGTGAAGCAAGTTGGATTAGCCATCTTGTAGTGAGAAGGTTGGGAATACCTTGTGTTGATGGAGTGGCTAGGGTAGTTATCTCACAAAGGAACTTTGAAGAAGAAGTGGAGTGCAAAGTAGGTCCTTTAGTGGGATGTGATGTCATGTTGGGAAAGCCTTGGCTTTTCAATAGATACTTCACGATTGCCCGAGAAGCGTTGGAAGGCTACCGTGTTAAAGCACAAGGGAAGTTACAACTCCTTCTTCTTAGGAGAGAAGAAGTACAACCAAGCAAGCCCATGAACATGAGAAATGGAGGAACACCATTGAGGAGAAGCCCTATGACCCAAAGAGTGCAAACAAGAAGTCCTACGAACATGAGAACTAGTGGGAAACCATTGAAGAGAAGTCCTACAATCACAAGCAATGGTGGGACTAGTGCAAGAAGAGAGTTGACATATGTCAACAAGGTGAACCCCAAACCACAAGCTCCAAAGCAAAGTGGTTCACCAACAAAGAAGAAAGAGACATCAAGTGATGAGTCTCTTAGTCCTAGATTCCGGGTTGATGTTAAAACTCCACCTACTCCGGCTATGGGTATTCTTGGGCCTCGTCCCAACTCACCCGAATTTGAGAGACAAAAGATTGAGAGGAGTAAGGGAGTGACCGGTGACATTCCTCGAGTGGAAAAAGGAGAGGATGTGTTGAGTGATGTGAGTGGGATGTCACCACCCGAATCTACACCTAACCTTGAAAAGAAAATGAGAGAAAAGAAAGAGGGAAAAAAGAGTGAGGACACCCCTTATTCTAACCTTAACCCTTTATCTTTTTCTCCTACTTTTGTGAATGCTTGTGTAGGTACTCTTGGAGGCAAAACAATTGAGCCTCAATCATGTCCCAAGAAGGATAGACAAGGTGAAGAAACTCTTCAATGTGAGCTTCAAGGTGAAGAGACAAGTCATGACACTTCAAATGCATTGAGTGAGCAAGATGGCCACTCAAAGGTAAGTGATAGCTCGTCCCTTGAACATGTTACTTCCTTGTCTCATGGTAGTGTTTGTGCTAACTCAACACTAGTTGATGATTTGTATGATTACAATGTGTTTGCAACTAGTGTAGAGTTGAATGGTCAACTTGTGTGTGATTGTGAGCCACTAGTTGAGAGGAATGATAAGCCACATCATGATGTGAGCTCGATTTTCATTGAACCTCTCATTAGTGAAGATTGTGTAGTTGACCTCGATTGTGACCTTTGCTATGACACACCACCAATTTTTGATAAAGGAGAAGACGAGTTGAATGAATACCCTATTCTTTCCTTTGATGAATTGCTTGATAATGGTGGACCTATGTGTTGTAGTGAGGATGGTAATGACCTTGAGGAGTCCCTAATAGATGGGATGGATAGGCTTATTTTTGATGACTCCTCAAGTGTGTATGAAGAGTGTGAAACTGACCCTCCATGGTTTGATAGGTTTAACTCTATAGACAATCCATTGTTTGAGACTCTAAGTGAGATGAATGATCTTGGAATTGATTGTGTTGGTCCGTCTTCTAGTATTCCTACTCTTGATGTAGACTATAATGATGAAGAAGCCATTATGGAAGCCTTCCTTGATAGTTTGTCTAACGAGGGAGATTGTCTTAGAGGTGGGTTTGAGGGTGAGGAAGTCACTCTTGGTGTGTGTAAGAGTGTTTCCAAGAAGGGGAGTGGAGTATTTGATGTTAGTTGCCGATTGAACTATTTTGTTTACTCCACCCCACACGTTAATCACACCTTGGGTGTTGAGCATGCCAAAGCTCGATGTGATGACCATAAGCTTGGAGGTCATAAGGAACTTAGTTGCTTAATCTTGCGTTTTCCTTATCTTATTGATTTCTTTGCTTGTTATGGTAGTGAGTACTTGTCATTGTTGAGCCAAGAACTTGTTGTTTCCTTTGGAGACATAAGCTTTTTGATTAGTATTGATACTTGGCTCTATCATAAAAGTGTGATTTTCACATCACTTGTACTCACTCTTGTTGGGCTTTCCTACTCTTGTAGTGGGAAGTTTTGGTGTGTTCTTATGGGGATTAGGGATCATAGGGAATTAAATGGCTTGATCTTGCATATCCTCTATCCTATTGATCTCCTTGATGAATCATGTAATGAGTGTACCCATTGGGGAAGCCAAGTACTTGTTGTTTTCTTGGGAAACATGTGCTTTATCATTGTTATTGATGCTTGGTTATACCATAAGAGTGTGTTTTCCCACACTTTTGCCACTAACCTACTCTTGTAGTGGGAAGCTTTGTTTGTGCTTGTTTTGAATGTAGGCTTGATGGTTTGATTTCGAGGACGAAATCCTTTCAAGAAGGGGAGGATGATAAGCCCCAAATTGGAGCCAAAGCGCCAACCATCAAGAGCCAAGCTTGAGAGCACAAAGGATCCAAGCCAAGGGCACCGGAGGAGGGTTCGAGAGTGATTTGGAGTCATGGACTTGAGCGCCAATGAGGGAGGACCGGCTACGGACCAAGGAGGAACACTTAGAGTCCATTTTGAGCCGTTTCCAAGTCTCCCAGGAAGGAGGCGGACCGCCCATTGGACTAGGCGGACCGCCTAGTTGACTACACCTCTCAGGACCTCTGGCCGCCTACTACAGAGGCGGACCGCCCCTTTTCCAGGCTGGGCGCCTACTCTGGGCGCCTGGTATTCAGGCGGGGCGCCTAGTGTGCTGAAGGCCCATCCGGGTTTCCTACTTATTTTGGGTGTAATTCCAACTATAGCCCTAAGTGATATGTATTGTTTTGACTAGACTTAGGGGCTATTTAGACATTTTATTTAGAAGTGTGGTGAACCTATAAATACCACACTTAGTCATTTATTTCATTAAGCTTGTTTAGATTTGAAGAATAGACATAGTAAGAGAGGCAAGGCCTTCTTCTTTGTAGAAGCTTGAAGCTTCGGATTATCTCTTTGCTTGGGGCCTATGGAGATCCGTCACTAGTACGGATTCCTTGTATGGTTCAAGTTTCCGTTCCTCTCTCGGATATTCAATTCATGGTTTGAATCGTTTATCCATTCTTTCTCTATTTCTGTTCTTCCCCATCCCTTACTTTCTTGTTATCTTTGATTATTGCTTCCGCATCCTTGTTATTTGCTTCCGCATATTTGATCCTTATCAGATGCGAGTTGTTATGGCTCGTATGGTGATGATGGAGACTATGGCTCCTATGAGGGTGATGATGGCCATTACTATGATGATGGAAGCCATGGCTCCTATGATGATGAAGCGGTTCACTATGATGATCGTGAGATTGATGATGACTATGAGGCTTGCGGTGACGAATGTGATGATGCCAATGCTTCTAGTCAAGAAATCGAAGATGGTGACGCTTCATGGTATGATGATCCTACTTACTCTTCTTGTGAAGAATTTGATATTGATGATGGTGACATAGGTAGAGTTGATGATGATGATGAACATAGGGGTTATTCTTATGCATCTTCTCTTAGTGTTGCTAACGGAGTACAAGGGAGTAGTGGAGGACCTTCCATTAGCATGGGAGGTGGTGGTGGTTGTTCCATGGGAAAGAAGAAGCTTGCATCTTCTAGGTACGCTAAGCGACCTAATACTTCTAATTTCCACGGGGAGGTTGGTATGATAGATGGTGTTGCTTTTGCTACAAAGGGGATGTATGCCGCGAAGGGCGTGGATGGTTGTAGTAGGAGTAGTACTATGGGCTATGGAACCAAGGCGAGAGGCACCTATGGGTTCCATGGCAAGGTTCCTTCCTCGACTTCCAACAACATCTCTAATGTTGGGAGAGTGACGGGAAGTGGAGTTTATCCTAGTAGCCTTGCTACTAGTGGAGTGATAAGGAAGACCCAAGTTGGTGGTGATGGCACTCGTGGGCATTCAAGTTCTTTCTTGGATGCATCTTTAGGAAACTTGGGTAGGAGAAGGTTTGTTGTTGGGGTGAATGGTATTGGAGGTTACTTGCTCAAAATTGATGATACCGATGCTAATTGCATTAGCACCTCTTTGGTGGATAAATTGAGGATACCATGCCGTAAGCTAGAGAGTCCTTATGAGTATGAGGGAGTGTGGGTTTCCAAGGAGGCTCGGGTACTTCTATCTCATAGGAATTATAGTAGTTATGTGTGGTGTGATGTGTATCCAATGCAACATGTTGATGTTTGGCTAGGTGAGCCATGGTTGCAAGACAAGAGTGTGCGACATAGTGCTATGAAGGATGCGTATCTTGTGAGCATAGGGCAAAGGGTTTATGACTTTGTGCCTTATCGGGCAAGGGGCCAAGTGCCTACTAGTGCACCTTCTTTGGCAATGCAAAGGAGCAAGGAGCGAGATCTTCATCCCATGGGTAAAATTGAGCAATCAAGGAGTCCTACAATTACAAGAAGTGGTGGGACTAGTGCTATAAAAGAGTTGACAAATGTCAACAAGGTGAGCCCGAAGCCACTTCCAAAGCCGAGTGGTTCACCAATGAAGAAGAAGGAGACAACAAGTGATGAGTCTCCTAGTCCTAGATTCCGGGTTGACGTGAAAAGTCCACCTATTCTGGCTATGGGTATTCTTGGGCCTCGTCCCAATTCGCCCGAATTTGAGAGACAAAAGATAGAGAGGAGTAAGGGAGCGACCGGTGACAACTCTCGAGTGGAAAAAGGAGAGGTTATATCGAGTGATGTGAGTGAGTTGTCGCCACCCGAATCTACACCCGACCTTGAAAAAAAATGAGGGAAAAGAAAGAGGGAAAAAGAAAAATTGAGAGTGAGGGCACCCCTTATTCTAACCTTAACCCTTTATCTTTTTCTTCTATGTGTTTGAATTCTTGTGTAGGGATTCTTGGAGGCAAACCGATGGAGCCTCAACCATGTTCCGAGATGGAAAGACAAGGTGAAGGAGATGCCGAATGTGAGCTACAAGGTGAAGACGTTCTTGACACTTCAAAGGTATGTGTTGGTTCTTCCTCCCTTGAGCATGCTACTTCCTTGTCTTGTGATGTTGTTAGTAAGGACTCTAGACTAGTTGATGAGTTGCATGACTATAATGTGTTTGCAACTAGTGTAGAGCCTTTGGGTCAACTTGTGTGTGAAAATGAACCACTAGTTGAGAGGGTTGAAAAGCCACATCATGATGTGAGCTCGGTTTTCATTGAACCTCTCTTTAGTGCAAATGTTGAAGTTGACCTTGTGTGTGAGCCTTGTTATGACACCCCACCCGTATTTGATAAAGGAGAAGATGACTTGCATGATTACCCTATTCTTCCCTTTGATTGTTTATTTTCTAGTGGTGGCATCTTGTGTCGTAGTGAGGAGGGTTGTAACCTTGAGGAGTCTCTTGAGAATGAGATTGATCGACTTGTGTTCGATGACTCCTCAAGTGTCGATATTGTCTCTAGTTTAAGAACTTCACCTTTGTTTGCCGATGAACTTGAGAAGTGTGCCTATACTAATCCTTTGTATGAGAGCAACTTCAATGAAAATGGTGAATTATATCAAGCTAGAGTAGAGTGTGAGTTTGGACCTCCATGGATTGAAATACCTAACTCTATGGATAACCCATTGTTTGAGACCTCCCTTGGGAGTTTGTCTAGTGACGAGGGTTGTCTTGGAGGAGTATTTGGAGGTGAGGAGGTACCTCTCGGTGTGTGTAAGAATGCTCTTAAGAAGGGGAGTGGAGTAGCCGATGTTAACTGTGAATTGAACTACTTTACTTACTCCATCCCATATGTCGAGCACACCTTGAGTGTTGAGCCTGCCAAAGCCGATGTGTCACTTTGTGATAAAATTGATTTGAAGGCTTGGTGTGTTGGTCATGAGCTTAGGGGTCGTGGGGACTTTAATTGCCACATGCATATCCTTGATCTCTTTGTTTGTTTTGAGTATGAGTGCTTGTTCTTATCGAGCCAAGAATTTGTTGTCTCTTTTGGGGACATAAGCTTTTTCATAGGTATAGATGCTTGGCTCTATCACAAGAGTGTGTTTTCCACACTACTTGCACTTATTATTGTTGAGCTAACCTACTTGTGAAGTAGGACGTTTTGGTTGTGCTTGTTTTGATTGTAGGTTTTGATGGTTCAATTTCGAGGACGAAATCCTTTCAAGAAGGGGAGGATGATGCGGCCCAAAATGGCCTAAACGACAACCATCAAAAACTAAGCTCGAGAGCACAACGGATACAAGTCAAGGCCTCCGGGAACATCTTGAAGATCATGCATTGGAGCGCCAAAGACGGAGGAAAACAGGGCAGGAAACTGAGCAGCCCAAAACAGGGCAAAACAGGGGAGCAACTGGGAGCTCACTGCCTAAGGAAGAACTTTTGTTCTTCGCGATCGCGACATGTCTCACGCGATCGCGAAGAGTATTGGAATGCCCTGCGCAACAGCGTCATGTCCTGCGCGAAAGCGAAGCTGAAGAAACTGGAGTCCTGCGCGATCGCGAGCCATTGGCGCGATCGCGATGAGTCGGAATGTTGTCTGCGCGATCGCTTGCTTCCTTGCGCGATCGCGATGCCTTGGAGTGGAGCAGCGGACCAGAATCAGCTTCAAGGGCCATTTTTGTCCAAATAACAATGTAAATGTATATATAGCATTTTAGCTCTTCATTTTCATTAGCTAGCCATTGTTGAAGATAGAATCTTGAGAGAAAACATTGAAGAGGCCGAGCCCTTCTTGTTTGAGCCCGAGGCTCGTGTATGTCTCGACTTGGAACCTATGGGGATCGACACCTAGTTAGATTCCATTGTAAGGTTCAAGTTTCTCTTCTCCCTTTTGAATTCAATTAATGTTAATGAATTGAATTCGATTCTTTCTTCTATTTCTTGCCTTCCTAGTCTTGAATTTCTCGATATCTTTGATATCACGTTATCATATTTGCTTGCTTCCGCTCGTTTATCGTATATTTAGCTTCCGCGTGTATTTTACCCCTTATCAGGGGGTCTCAAACAACGGATTGTCTATAGAGTTAGGCATCCCAATCCATGGAGGTCCAAACTCATACTCTACTCTAGCTTGATACAATTCACCACTTTCATTGAAGTTGCCCTCATACAAAGGATTAGTATAGGCACACTTCTCAAGTTCATTAGCAAGCAAAGGTGAAGTTCTCAAACTAGAGACAGCATCGACACTTGAGGAGTCATCGAACACAAGTCGATCTATCTCATTCTCAAGAGACTCCTCAAGGTTACAACCTTCCTCACTACGACATAAGATACCACCACTAGCAAATAAGCAATCAAAGGGAAGAATAGGATAATCATGCAATTCATCTTCTCCTTTATCAAACATGGGTGGGGTGTCATAACAAGGCTCACAAGCAAGGTCAACTTCGACATTTTCACTAAAGAGAGGTTCAATGAAAACCGAGCTCACAACATGACGTGGCTTTTCAACCCTCTCAACTAGTGGTTCATTTTCACACACAAGTTGACTCAATGGCTCTACACTAGTTGCAAACACATTATATTCATGCAATTCATCAACTAGCATAGAGTTTTCACAAACAACATTACAAGACAAGGAAGTTTCATGCTCAAGGGAGGAAGAACTAACACATACCTTTGAAGGGTCATGAATGTCTCCCCCTCGTAGCTCACATTTGGCATCTCCTTCACCTTGCCTTTCCATCACGGAACATGGTTGAGGCTCCATCGGTTTGCCTCCCAGAATACCTACACAAGTACTCAAAGAAGTAGAAGAAAAGGCAAAAGGGTTAAGGTTAGAATAAGGGGTGTCCTCACTCTCAACTTTTCTTTTTCCCTCTTTCTTTTCCCTCATTTTTTTTCCAAGGTCGGGTGTAGATTTGGGTGGTGACATTCCACTCACATCACTCATCACATCCTCTCCTTTTTCCACTCTAGGAATGTCACCGGTCACTTCCTTACTCCTCTCTATCTTTTGTCTCTCAAATTCGGGCGAATTGGGACGAGGCCCAAGAATACCCATAGCCGGAGTAGGTGGACTTTTCACGTCAACCCGGAATCTAGGACTTGGAGACTCATCACTTGATGCCTCCTTTTTCTTTGTTGGTGAACCACTAGGCTTTGGAATTGGCTTTGGGCTCACCTTGTTGACATTTGTCAACTCTTTTGTAGCACTAGTCCCACCACTTCTTGTAATTGTAGGACTCCTTGATTGCTCAATTTTGCCCATGGAATGAAGATCTCGCTCCTTGCTCCTTTGCATTGCCAAAGAAGGTGCACTAGTAGGCACTTGGCCCCTTGCCCGATAAGGCACAAAGTCATAAACCCTTTGCCCTATGCTCACAAGATACGCATCCTTCATAGCACTATGTCGCACACTCTTGTCTTGCAACCATGGCTCACCTAGCCAAACATCAACATGTTGCATTGGATACACATCACACCACACATAACTACTATAATTCCCATGAGATATGAGTACCCGAGCCTCCTTAGAAACCCACACTCCATCATACTCATAAGGATGCGCTAGCTTATGGCATGGTATCCTAAGCCTATCAACCAAAGAGGTGCTAATACAATTGGCATCGGTATCACCAATCTTGAGCAAGTATCCATCAATACCATTCACCCCAACAACGAACCTACATCTACCCAAGTTTTGTAGATTGGTATCCAAGTGAGAACTTGGATACTCACAAGTGTCAACTCCGACAACTTGGGTCTTCCTTATTCCTCCACTACTAGCAAGATTGCTAGTGTAACTTCCACTTCCCGTCACTCTCCCAACATTAGAGATGTTGTTGGAAGTCGAGGAAGGAGTACCACTATGGAACCCATAATTGCTTCTCGCCTTGGTTCCATAGCCCATAGCACCACTCCTACCACCACTACTAGAGCAATGCACCCCCGTAACGGTAAGAGCAACACTTCTCATCCCACCTTTCACATGGGAACTAGAAGATGCAAATCTCCCATTTCCCATGGAGCGACCACCACCACCTCCCATGCTAATGGAAGGTCCTCTACTACTCCCTTGTACTTCGTTAGCAACACTAAGAGAAGATGCATAAGAATAACCCCTATGTTCATCATCATCATCAACTCTACCTATGTCACCATCATCAATATCAAATTCTTTACAAGAAGAGTAAGTAGGATCATCATACCTTGAAGCGTCACCATCTTCGATTTCTTGACTAGAAGCATAGGCATCATCACAATCTTCATCACAAGCCTCATAGTCTTCATCAATCTCTCGATCATCATAGTGAACCGCTTCATCAACATAGGAGCCATGGTTTCCATCATCATAGTAATGGTCATCATCACCCTCATAGGAACCATAGTCTCCATCATCACCATACGAGTCATAGCAACTCGCATCATCGCCACATGAGCCATAATCCCCACAATCAACATCCGACATTGTTGCAATCACCAAAGAACAAACCTCCCGAAAGTCACTCCCTCACGTGTATCACTCAATATATGTACACTCAAGAGCGAGGCCTTATCAACTTGGGAACCAAGGTAATCACAACTAGCATGTCCAAGTTAAAGTTCGGAGTGGCATTAATGAGACTCGATGTACGGACGGCTATTTAAAGTGCGCACTTGAGGCCAAAAGGAGTTCTACGACTCTTCTTTGAATTCTAATCTCCTCTACGCACGAATACCTAATACGCTAAAGGGTTAGTGTCTTTCAAGTAGGCCAATTACCTTCAAAACACTAACCAAGAGGTATGGTAGAAAACGGGACACAAAAGATTTGACTCGAATCGGCACCAAACGGATTTGGAATCGGATGAAAATTTGTTTGTGATCTACAAACTCATCATATTTAATGTTCCAATTGGAGTCATGATGTTTGGAATCTGTTCGGAAGCCATTGCGAACATTCTGTCCCAAAACTGGAATTCTGAAATTTTTTGTTCTTCGCTATCGCGACCAGACGCGCGCGATCGCGAAGGGTTAATATTTTCAAAAAATAATTTTGTTCTTCGCTATCGCAAAATTGCTCTTCGCGATCGCGAAGGGTTAATTTCTGCGATTTCACAGCAGCTCAAAAACGGGTTTTTTGGCGATTTTGGCCAAAACTTTGGCTCGATATCAACCCGAAACACAAAACCAACGATACCCAAAGGTGTATACAACTAATATCATCAATCCCCAATAGTTTTAAACCTCTAACAAAGCTTCGATTCAAGTTTGAAGCGTTTTCAAGAAATTTTTAACTTTTGGATTTGATTTTCGAGTTTTTGAATCGCAACACCAAAACACGGGATATAGGTATCAAAACGACGGGAATACAACAAGGAACAATCCCCACTACTTTTAACACTCGGGGACTTGTATCCAACCCGCTCGACCAAATTTTGTTCAAGTTTTCAAGTTTTTTTCTATTTTTTTTGTTTTCTTCAAATCTCAACAACAACAAGAACAACACAACAACGATACTAATACAAGGAACAAGGAACGGGGGTTTGTAAGAACATAACCCGAGCCTTGCTCTGATACCAACTGATGCAATCTAAAATGCGGAAGCTAAAACATATGACACAAACTATGCGGAAGCGATAAACAAGATACGAGATATCTAAAGATATCGGGAAACAAGGATTGGGGAGTCAAGAAACGAGAAGAAAGAACGGATAATTGGAATTCAAGACATGAATTATATTATCCAAAAGGGAGAATGAAACTCGAACCTTACAAGGAATTCACGCTAGTGGTGAATCTCCATAGATTCCAAGTCGATGAGATACATGAAGCCTCGGGCTTCGACAAGAAAGGCTCGGCCTTCTCTCAATTCTCTCTACTCTCAATGTTCATACCATGTCCAAAACTAATGAAAATGAAGCTAAAACTAGCTATATATAAATTTACATGTCAAATGGACAAAAATGGCCCTAAAACTGATTCTGCCTCGCTGCTCAGTACTTCTTCTTCGCGATCGCGCCAGGAAGGCTCGCGATCGCGCTGGGCATTCTTCAAAGCATCGCGATCGCGCTTGCTTGGACGCTGTCGCGCAGAGATCGATCGAACTGGCCTTCAACTCCACGCGATCGCGCGAGATAACACGCTGTCACGCAGGGCAATAGATTTCTCTTCGCGATCGCGCAGACATGGACGCGATCGCGAAGAACACTTGTTCTTCCTCAGGCAGTGAGCTCCCAGATTGCTCCCCTGTTTTGCCCTATTTTGGGCTGCCTGTTTTCCTGCCCTGTTTCCTCCATCCGTTGGCGCTCCAACGCATGATCTTCAAGTTGTTTCCGGAGGCCTTGACTCGTATCCGTTGTGCTCTCGAGCTTGGCTTTTGATGGTTGTCGTTTAGGCCATTTTATATTGCATCAGTCACTTTGGGAGGGATAATACTTTGGCCATTCTTATGGAGCAATTCCATTGGCCTAAGATGGGGTTGCATGTTGAGCGGCTATGCAATGCTTGTTTAGATTGCAAGCACGCCAAGTCTAAGTCGAATCCCCATGGCTTGTATACTCCTTTGCCTATTCCTACTAGCCCGTGGATGGACATTTCGATGGATTTTGTTATGGGTTTGCCACGGTCTAGAGGGGGCCATGATAGCATTTATGTTGTCGTGGATCGGTTTTCCAAAATGGCTCACTTCATTCCTTGTAAGAAGAGTAGTGATGCACACCATGTAGCTTCTTTGTTTATTGATAATGTGTTAAAATTGCATGGCGTGCCTCAAACCATTGTAAGTGATAGGGACACTAAGTTCCTAAGCCATTTTTGGAGATGTTTGTGGGGTGCCCTTGGCACCAAATTGTTGTTCTCTACGTCCCACCACCCTCAAACGGATGGTCAAACCGAGGTGGTGAACCGAACCTTGGGGTCTCTTCTTAGAGCTATGACCCGAGGTAAGGCCGGGACTTGGGTGGAGAAGTTACCGCTCATGGAGTTTGCATATAACCGCACTTTGCATAGAATGATTGGCATGACTCCATTTGAGTGCGTTTATGGTTTTAATCCTTTGATTCCACTTGATCTCACCCCTTTGCCAAGGGAAATGGTTGTTGATGTTGCAGGTACAAGCCGAGCTAAGGCCTTGATGGAACTCCATGCCAAGGCAAAGAAGAACTTGGAGGAAGCTTATGAAAAGTTAGCCACCAAGAAAAACAAAGGGAGGAAGAAAGTGGACTTCAAGAAAGGAGATTGGGTGTGGGTGCACTTCCGGAAAGAAAGATTTCCAAACATTAGAAAAGGGAAGTTGGCACCCCGGGGAGATGGCCCATTCCAAGTGATATCCAAAATTAACAACAATGCCTATGTGATTGATCTACCCGGTGAGTACAATGTTTCAAACACTTTCAATGTTAGTGACTTGGCTCCTTGTGATGTAGGTGATGCCGTGGAGGATGACGCCTTAATTTCGAGGATGAAATCTTCTCAAGAAGGGGAGGATGATGCCGGGCAAACTAGCTCGAGACCCTTTACGAGAAGCCAAGCCAAAGCTATCCACGATGCTCATCTTCACTTGGTATGGAAAGGCTTGGACATGGAAGATGGAAGCTCCGGAACAACTTTGAAGATCATGCATTGGAGCACCATGGAAGGGGGACCATCTCGGACACTTGGAGAAGCTCAAGAGACACAAAAGGAGACACCCCAAGAAGCTTCAGGAAGAGGCGGACCGCCTACAATGTGCTCACTCTCTGGAAATTGAGGAGGCGGACCGCCTAGCCACAAGAGGCGGCCGCCTACTCACTGGTGGTTCTCTGGATTCAGTCAAGGCGGAGCGCCTCCAAGGGGGAGGCGGAGCGCCTACCCCTGCTACATGCCAAACCGAGTTTTTGCTACTTTTCGCGTGTAATTCCAACTTTGGCCCTAAGTGGCTTCTATTGTTTAAACCCACTTAGGGGTATTTTAGACACTTCATTACATACTTGTAGAAGGCTATAAAAGCCTTCATTAAGTCTTGAATTCATTCAGCGATCTTTGAACACAAAAACAAGAGAATTACTCTTTGAATGAAAACCTTGATTCTTGGCTTGAATTTCAATTGGTTGAATCCAAGTTGAACCTCAAACCTTTTCGATCACTCTATTTGCAAGGACCTCGTGATTCTTGAGGATAGTTGCGTAGTGTTAGGTGATTCTTTCTAATCGTTCGGGGTGTAACGGAACGAGTTCTTCGTTGCTACTCGAACATTAGTGTAAGTCTCGTCTCACTTTATCTCTTTATCGCTTTCGTAGGATTTCCCTACATCAGTTGGTATCAGAGCAAGGCTAGGGTTACGTTCTTACGAACCCTCATCCTACTCTTCGTGCTTGTCATCTTTGTTTCGTGTTTGTTTTCTTGTTCTTGTTCTTGTTTTATTGAAAAAGAAGAAAAAAAGTCAAAAACTAGAAAACCCAAAAATTTGCTAGAAATCGTTGGTTGTTACGATTTTGTTGGTGTTGATTATCGGGGATTGTTTGTTTATGTAATCTCGACAATTGGGTACCAACAAAACACGTTTTGGAGTTGAAAATCAAAAGTTTGAAAATTTGAACCCTAGGTTGGGTATTTTGCAAAATTTATCAAAACTTGTTGGATGTTATGAATTCTTGGTTGTTGGGTATCGGGGATTGTTCCTTATGATTACCCCGTCGTTTTGATACCAATATAACATCATTTGGAGTTGCGGTTTGAAAATCGAAATTTTGAAGTCTTGAAGTTTTTGAAAATCTTGAAGAACTTGCTTCAATCTCTTGAAACTAATTGTTTGTTGGTTGTTTGATGGATTAAACCATTGGGGTTTGCTTGTTATAGTCCAAAACAACTTTGGGTACCATTATATATCCAAAACTCCTTGAAAACATTGGAAAATCGGGTGCCAAAAACCAAGAAACGGAGTCAAAAATCTGCAGGAAACAGGCCTAGGCGGACCGCCCCTCTCCATAGGCGGACCGCCTCTTCACTGCTTGGTCTCTGGACTTTTTGAGGCCCTCCGCCTCAGTCCATAGGCGGACCGCCTCCCACTGGGAAGGTGTCCGGGTAGTTCGTTTCTTAAGTTTTCGTGTTTTCTTTGCTTCCATTACCTCCGGTTAGTACTTTGCGGGTAATTCTCCTACTCAACTAGTACTAATCCATTGAGCGCTTAGGATATTCGTGCGTGTTGGTGTTTGATAACTTCAAAGAAGACTCGTAGAATTTCTTTGGCTCAAGTGCTCACTTAAAAGCCGAACGTCCATAGAGTCCCATTGAATCCACTCTTCCCAAAGGGCATTGGGTACTTGTTGAATTGTTTGGTTGTTGAGGTAGTTGTTCAACTCCGAGGAAGACTTTTGAATTCAAGCTTGAGTGAAACCACCCCAACTTGAGTGAACCCGAGAGACAATCAAAGGTGAGGGAGCGAGTGAGGACTTTTACTCTAATCTCGTTGTTTGTCTTTGATTGTTTGTAGGTACAATGGCGGAAGAGAAAGCCAAAGGCACCGTTGAGGTTCCAATCGACATCTTGGCTAGTTTATTGGCCGAGGTGACGACTTTGAACCTTAGAATGGAAGTTTTTGAAAAGGAAAGGACCCCGAGTGTCCAAAAGGATGCCAATGAAGGCACAAGTGATGATTCAATCATGAAACCGGATCAATATGCGGAGCTAGTTCATCGACAACGGTTGAGGGATGAGGCTCTTGCTAGAGAAAGATTGTTGGGCAATCTCCAACCCTTGGGCAATCCCCAAGGAGATGCTCCACTCCCAAGGCCTCGGAGGCATGTTGCACCCCTTGAGCAAGTTGATGAAGCTCAAGAAGGGGAGGGCCGCGGACTTGAAGATGATTACTTTGAAGCTCCCTATCCAAATAGGAGGGCGATGAATGGAGGCCGAGGTGTAGATAGAGGTCGTGGTCGAGGTCGAGGACCACCAAGGGCTTATGTTGGGAGGAACTTGGGAAGGGAATATGAGGATGTTGAAGACTACTACGGGGGTCAACCGGAACCAAACCGTGGGGGTCGTGACACAAACCTCAATAGTGTGAAGATCACTATCCCACCTTTCAAAGGGACTAGTGATCCGGAAGCATTCTTAGAGTGGAAGGTTCAATTGGAGCGGGTCTTTGACACAAATGACATGTCCGAGGAGAAGAAAGCTACTTATGCCATCGCTTCATTTGAGTCCTATGCATCCACATGGTGGGAATCCGTCAAGCGGTCGAGGAGACGAGTTGGGTTGCGGATGAACATTACTTGGGAAGAATTGAAAGAAATCATGAGCACCAAATATGTGACACCCAAGTATAGACAAGAACAACTCAAGAGGCTCTATGAATTGAAGCAAGGTTCCAAAGCCGTTGATGAGTACTTGATGCAACCCAAATTGCATCGAGACCATTCACTCGAAGTCAAGCCAAGGATATACAAGACGCTCACCTACACTTGGTTTGGAGAGGCGTGGATGATACGAGCTCGGGAGAGGACTTAAAGACAATGCATTTGAGCTCAATCCATGTGGAAACAGGGCAGGAAACAAGGCAGGACGCAGGGGAGCAAAACAGGGCAAAAACAGGGGAGATCTGCTGATGCGGGGCAAACCACTACCACACGACCCTTTACGAGAAGCCAAGTCAAAACACTTCATGATGCTCACTTACACTTGATCCGGAGGGGCATGGACGATATGAGCTCGGGAGAAGACTTGAAGACAATGCATTGGAGCTCAATCAACGTTGAAACAGGGCAAGAAACAGTGCAGGGAGCAGGGGAGCAAAACAGGGCAAAACAGGGGAACACCTGCTGAGCTTACTGCCTGAAGCTGGAATTTTGTTCTTCGCGATCGCGTGCATCACCTTCGCGATCGCGAAGAGACTTCTGATGTTCTTCGCTATCGCGCCGTGTCTCGCGCGATCGCGTGACTGAGTTTTAAGTGTGCCTCGCGATCGCATATAATCATGCGCGATCGCGAAGAACACTTGAGCTGACGCGGACCAGAAGCTAGGAAAGTCTTGTAAAGGGGTGTATTTATAACACCCCTCTTTCATTTATTGCTTTCACCTTACTTTGAACAAAGAACATTAATGAGCATTGCTCTTGACACTTGTAACCCATTTTGGCTTGATGCAATATAAAATGGCCTAAACGACAACCATCAAAAGCCATGCTCGAGAGCACAACGGATACGAGTCAAGGCCTCCGGAAACAACTTGAAGATCATGCATTGGAGTGCCAACGGATGGAGGAAACAGGGCAGGAAAATAGGCAGCCCAAAACAGGGCAAAACAGGGGAGCAATCTGGGAGCTCACTGCCTGAGGAAGAACAAGTGTTCTTCGCGATCGCGAGCATCACTGCGCGATCGTGAAGGGTTTTGCTTATGCCTGCGCGACAGCGCCCAGTCCACGCGAAGGCGAAGTCGAGGTTGGAGGAGGCCTGCGCGATCGCGAGCCCTTAGGCGCGATCGCGATGCTTTGGCTTGGTGTCTGCGCGGTTGCGATCTCCCTTGCGCGATAGCGAAGGGTTAAAGTTAAGCAGCGGACCAGAATCAGCTTCAGGGCCATTTTTGTCCAAAACTCAATGTAAATGTATATATAGCACATTAGCTACATTTCATAGTTAGTTTTTACCTTGTATTGAATATTGAGAAGAGAGAATTAGAGAAGAGGCCGAGCCCTTCTAGTCCGAAGCCCGAGGCTTCATGTATCTCGATAACTTGGAACCTATGGCGATCGACACCTAGTTGAGTCCATTGTAAAGTTCGAGTTTCACTTTCTCCCTTTTGGATTATTAATTCATGTCTTGAATTTATTAATCCGTTCTTTCTTCTCGTTTCTTGACTCCCCAATCCTTGTTTCCCCCGATATCATTGATATCACCTATCGTGTTATTTATCGCTTCCGCCTTGTTTGTGTCGTTATTAGCTTCCGCGTATTTTAGATTGCATCAGTTGGTATCAGAGCACGGCTAGGCTTCGTTCTTACGAATCCTCGGTCTTGTTCTTGTCGTTGTTGTGATTGTGTTGTTTGTTCTTGAAAGGTGAAGAAAAACAAAAAAATTGAAAAACTAGAAAAGTTGAAAAAAATTGGTGGAGCGGGTTGGATACGAATCCCCGAGTGTTAAAAAGTAGTGGGGTTTGTTCCTTGTTGTAATCCCGTCGTTTTGATACCCATATCTCGTGTTTTGGTGTTACGATTCAAAAATTTCGAAAATCAAAATCCAAAAGTTTGAAAATTCTTGAAAACGCTTCAATCTCGAATCGAAGCTTGTTGTTGTTGTTTGGGGTTGAAAAACTATTGGGGATTGATGATATTAGTTGTATACACCTTTGGGTATCGTTGGTTTTGTGTTTCGGGTTGATATCGAGCCAAAGTTTTGGCCAAAATCGCCAAAAAACCCGTTTTTGAGCTGCTGTGAAATTGCAGAAATTAACCCTTCGCGATCGCGAAGAGCAATTTCGCGATAGCGAAGAACAAAATTATTTTTTGAAAAATTAACCCTTCGCGATCGCGCGCGTCTGGTCGCGATAGCGAAGAACAAAAAAATTTTCAGAATTCCAGTTTTGGGACAGAACGTTCGCAACAGCTTCCGAACAGTTTCCAAACATCTAAACTCCATTTGGACCATTAAATATGATGAGTTTTTAGATCACAAACAAAATTTCATCCGATTCCAAATCCGTTTGGTCCCAATTCGAGTCAAATCTTTTGTGTCCCGTTTTCTACCGTACCTCTTGGTTAGTGTTTTGAAGGTAATTGGCCTACTTGAAAGACACTAATCCTTTAGCGTATTAGGTATTCGTGCGTAGAGGAGATTAGAATTCCAAGAAGAGTCGTAGAACTCCTTTTGGCCTCAAGTGCGCACTTTAAATAGTCGTCCGTCCATCGAGTCTCATTAATTCCACTCCGAACTTAACTTGGACATGCTAGTTGTGATTACCTTTGTTCCCAAGTTGATAAGGCCTCGCTCTTGAGGGTACATATATTGAGTGATACACGTGAGGGAGTGACTTTTGGGAGGTTTTGTTCTTTGGTGATTGCAACAATGTCGGACAATGATGATGGAGTAGATTGTGGCTCATGTGGCGATGATGCGAGTTGCTATGACTCGTATGGTGATGATGGGGACTATGGCTCCTATGAGGGAGATGATGGCCATTGTTATGATGATGGAATCCATGGCTCCTATGATGATGAAGCGGTTCACTACGATGATCGTGAGAGTGGTGAAGACTATGAAGCTTGTGATGAAGAATGTGAAGATACTTATGCTTCTAGTCAAGAGCCCGAGGATAGTGACGCTTCAAGGTATGATGATCCTACTTACTCTTCTTGTGAAGAATTTGAGCATGATAGTGACATAGATAGAGTTGATGATGATGTTGAATATATGAATTGTTCTTATGCATCTTCTCTTGGTGTTGCTAATGGAGTACAAGGGAGTAGTAGAGGACCTTCCATTAGCATGGGAGGCGGTGGTGGTTGTTCCGTGGGAAAGAAGAAGCTTGCACCTTCTAGGTACGCTAAGCGACCTAATGCTTCTAATTCCCATGTGGAGGGTGGTATGATAGATGGTGTTGCTTTTGCTACAAAGGGGTTATGTGCCGTGAGGGGCGTGGATGGTTGTAGTAGGAGTAGTACTATGGGCTATGGATCCAAGGCGAGAGGCACTTATGGATTCCATGGCAATGTTCCTTCCTTGACTTCCAACAACGTTGCTTATGTTGGGAGAGTGACGGGAAGTGGAGTTTGTCCTAGTGGTGTTGCCACTAGTGGAGGGATAAGGAAGACCCAAGTTGTCGGAGTTGACACTTGTGGGCATTCAAGTTCTCACTTGGATGCCAATCTACAAAACTTGGGTAGATGTAGGTTCGTTGTTGGGGTAAATGGTATTGACGGATACTTGCTCAAGATTGGTGGTACCGATGCCAATTGTATTACCACCTCTTTGGTTGATAGGCTTAGGATACCATGCCATAAGCTAGAGCATCCTTATGAGTATGATGGAGTGTGGGTTTCTAAGGAGGCTCGGGTACTCGTATCTCATAGGAACTATAAATGCTTTGTGTGGTGTGATGTGTATCCCATGCGTCATGTTGATGTGTGGATAGGTGACCGGTGGTTGGAGGGGAAGAGGGTGCTATATAGCGTGGTGAAGGGTGCGTATCTTGTGGGCGTAGGGCAAAGAGTTTATGACTTTGTGCCTTACCGGGCGAAGAGCCAATTGCCTACTAGTACACCTTCTTTGGCTATGCAAAGAAGCAAGGAGCAAGAACTTCATTCCATGGTTGAAAAGGTGCAAACGAGAAGTCCTACAATTACAAGAAGTGGTGGGATAAGTGCTACAAAGGAGTTGATGAATGTCAACAAGGTGAACCAACTACAAGTTGCAAAACCAAGTGGTTCACCAACAAAGAAGAAGGAGACCTCAAGCGATGAGTCTCCAAGTCCTAGATTCCGGGTTGACGTGAGAAGTCCACCTACTCCGGCTATGGGTATTCTTGGGCCTCGTCCCAATTCACCCGAATTTGAGAGACAAAAGATAGAGAGGAGTAAGGGAGCGACCGGTGACAACTCTCGAGTGGAAAAAGGAGAGGTTGTGTTGAGAGATGTGAGTGAGTTGTCACCACCCGAATCTACACCCGACCTTGGAAAAAAAATGAGGGAAAAGAAAGAGGGAAAAAGAAAAATTGAGAGTGAGGACACCCCTTATTCTAACCTTAACCCTTTATCTTTTTCTTCTATGTGTTTGAATTCTTTTGTAGGGATTCTTGGAGGCAAACCGGTGGAGCCTCAACTATGCTCCAAGATGGAAAGACAAGGTGAAGGAGATGCCGAATGTGAGCTACAAGGTGAAGACGTTCATGACACTTCAAGTGCATTGAGTGAGCAAGATGGCCACTCAAAGGTATGTGTTAGTTCTTCCTCCCTTGAGCATGCTACTTCCTTGTCTTGTAATGTTGTTTGTGAAAACTCTATACTAGTTGATGAGTTGCATGAATATAATGTGTTTGCGACTAGTGTAGAGCCTTTGGGTCAACTTGTGTGTGAAAATGAACCACTAGTTGAGAGGGTTGAAAAGCCACATCATGGTGTGAGCTCGGTTTTCATTGAACCTCTCTTTAGTGCAAATGTTGAAGTTGACCTTGTGTGTGAGCCTTGTTATGACACCCCACCCGTATTTGATAAAGGAGAAGATGACTTGCATGATTACCCTATTCTTCCCTTTGATTGTTTATTTGCTAGTGGTGGCACCTTGTGTCGTAGTGAGGAGGGTTGTGACCTTGAGGAGTCTCTTGAGAATGAGATTGATCGACTTGTGTTCGATGACTCCTCAAGTGTCGATAATGTCTCTAGTTTGAGAGCTTCACCTTTACTTGCCGATGAACTTGAGAAGTGTGCCTATACTAATCCTTTGTATGAGAGCAACTTCAATGAAAATGGTGAATTATACCAAGCTAGAGTAGAGTGTGAGTTTGGACCTCCATGGAATGGAAGGCCTAACTCTATGGATAACCCATTGTTTGAGACATCCCTTGAGAGTTTGTCTAGTGACGAGGGTTGTCTTGGAGGAGTATTTGGAGGTGAGGAGATACCTCTCGGTGTGAGTAAGAATGCTTTTAAGAAGGGGAGTGGAGTAGTCGATGTTAGTTGTGAATTGAACTACTTTACTTATTCCATCCCATATGTTGAGCACACCTTGAGTGTTGAGCATGCCAAAGCCGATGTGTCACTTTGTGATAAAATTGATTTGAAGGCTTGGTGTGTTGGTCATGGGCTTAGGGGTCGTGGGGAATTTAATTGCCACATGCATATCCTTGATCTCTTTGCTTGTTTTGACAATGAGTGCTTGTTCTTGTCGAGCCAAGACTATGTCGTCTCCTTTGGGGACATACGCTTTTTAATTGGGATTGATGCTTGGCTCTATCACAAGAGTGTGTTTTCCCACACCACTTGCACTTATTCTTGTTAAGCTAACCTACTTGTGAAGTAGGAAGTTTTGGTTGTGCTAGTTTTGATTGTAGGTTTTGATGGTTCGATTTCGAGGACGAAATCCTTTCAAGAAGGGGAGGATGATGCAATATAAGATGGCCTAAACGACAACCATCAAAAGCCATGCTCGAGAGCACAACGGATACGAGTCAAGGCCTCCGGAAACAACTTGAAGATCATGCATTGGAGTGCCAACGGATGGAGGAAACAGGGCAGGAAAACAGGCAGCCCAAAACAGGGCAAAACAGGGGAGCAATCTGGGAGCTCACTGCCTGAGGAAGAACAAGTGTTCTTCGCGATCGCGAGCATCACTGCGCGATCGCGAAGGGTTTTGCTTATGCCTGCGCGACAGCGCCCAGTCCACGCGAAGGCGAAGTCGAGGTTGGAGGAGGCCTGCGCGATCGCGAGCCCTTAGGCGCGATCGCGATGCTTTGGCTTGGTGTCTGCGCGGTTGCGATCTCCCTTGCGCGATAGCGAAGGGTTAAAGTTAAGCAGCGGACCAGAATCAGCTTCAGGGCCATTTTTGTCCAAAACTCAATGTAAATGTATATATAGCACATTAGCTACATTTCATAGTTAGTTTTTACCTTGTATTGAATATTGAGAAGAGAGAATTAGAGAAGAGGCCGAGCCCTTCTAGTCCGAAGCCCGAGGCTTCATGTATCTCGATAACTTGGAACCTATGGCGATCGACACCTAGTTGAGTCCATTGTAAGGTTCGAGTTTCACTTTCTCCCTTTTGGATTATTAATTCATGTCTTGAATTTATTAATCTGTTCTTTCTTCTCGTTTCTTGACTCCCCAATCCTTGTTTCCCCGATATCATTGATATCACCTATCGTGTTATTTATCGCTTCCGCCTTGTTTGTGTCGTTATTAGCTTCCGCGTATTTTAGATTGCATCATGGCTTGAAATCAATTGGTTGAATCCAAGTTGCTCTTCAATCCATTCTTCGATCATTCTATTTGCTCGAGCCTCGTGTCTCTTGAGGATAGTTGCATAGTGTTAGGTGATTCTTTCCAATCGTTTGGGGTGTAACGGAACAAGTTCTTCGTTGCTACTCGAACTTTAGTGTAAGTCTCGTCTCGCTTTTATCTCTTTATCGCTTTCAAGGTTTTGCCCCTTATCAGTTGGTATCAGAGCAAGGCTAGGGTTACGTTCTTACGAGCCCTCGTCCTACTCTTCGTGCTTGTCATCTTTGTTCCGCATTTACTTTCTTGTTCTTGTCTTGTTATATTGAAAAAGAAGAAAAAAAAAATCAAAAATTTGAAAACTCAAAAATTTGAAGGAAATCGCTTGTTGTTACGACTTTGTTGGTATTGATTATCGGGGATTGTATGTTTGTGTAATCTCGACAATTGGAAACCAACAAAACACGTTTTGGAGTTGAAAATCAAAGATTGGAAATTTAAACCCTAGGTTGAAGAAATTGAAAATTTGCCAAAACTTGCTTGGTGTTATGATATTGTGATTGTTTGGTATCGGGGATTGTTCACAATAGTTTTCCCGTTGTTTTGATACCAACATAACATCATTTGGAGTATTGTAGTGAAAATCGAAAATTTGGTTCTTGAAGGTTTTGGAAATATTGAAGAACTTGTCAAAAATCTTTGAAAACAAGTTGTTTGATGGTTGTTTTTGTGTATGAACCATTGGGAAATGTTTGTTCCAGCTGAAAAACATCTTTGGAAAGCTTGAAAACTGAAATACATTGCATTTGGGTTGTTGTTGTGCCAAAACTGCTGTTTTTCTGTCGAGATTCTGGTTCAGCTGAACAAGCCTGCGCGATCGCGCAAGGTCTCGCGCTATCGCGCCAATTCTGAATTTTTGTTCAGCGCGATCGCGCATATGCACGCGATCGCGAAGTGTACCAATTTCCAGAATTTCCTGAAGTTGGACAGAATGTTCGCAAAGCTATCGTAACAGTTTCCAACCACCAAAACTCCCATAGCATCATCAAATATGGTGAGTTTCTAGATCACAAACCAAAATTCATCCAATTCCGAATCCGTTTAGTGGCGATTCGATCTTTGAACATTTGATCGCGCCACTTCCGGTTAGTACTTTGAGGGTAACACTTCTACCCAATTAGTACTAATCCCTTGTGCGAATAGGATACTCGTGCCTAGAAGGAGAGTAGAATTCAAAGAAGATTCGTAGTTAATTGTTTGGTTCAAGTGCGCACCAAATAGCTTAGCGTTAATCGAGTCCCATTGAATCCACTCTTCCCGAAGAACATTTGGTTCTTGTATTTTGGTTTGATCATTGAGGAGGTTGCGCAACTACGAGGAGGCCATTGATTTCAAGTGTGTGTGAACCTAACCCCAAGCTTGAGTGAACCCGAGCGAAAAACAAAAGTGAGGAGTGAGTGAGGACTTTTACTCTAATCTTCCTTTCTTGTTTTTTTTTGATTGTTGTAGGTACATGGCGGAGGAGAAAGCAAAGAGTACCATTGAGGTTCCAACCGACGTCTTGGCTAATTTGTTAGCCGAGGTGAAGGCACTAAACCTTAAAATGGAGGCTCTTGAAAAGGAGAGGACCCCGAGTGTCCAAAAGGATCCCAATGAAGGCACTAGTGATGATTCCATCATGAAGCCGGATCAATATGCGGAGCTAGTTCGTCGACAACGATTGAGGGATGAGGCTCTTGCTAGAGAAAGATTGTTGGGCAATCCCCAACCCTTGGGCAATCCCCAAGGAGATGTTCCATTCCTAAGGCCTCGGAGAAACATTGCACCTCTTGAGCAAGTTGATGAAGCTCAAGAAGGGGAGGGCCTCGGACTTGATGATGATTACTTTGATGCTCACTATCCAAATAGGAGAGCGATGAATGGAGGCCGAGGTGTAGATAGGGGTCGAGGTAGAGGTCGAGGGCCACCAAGAGCTTATATGGGAAGAAACTTGGGAAGGGAATATGAATATGTTGATGACAACTATGGGATTCAACCGGAACCACACCGTGGGGGTCGAGACACTAATCTCAATAGTGTCAAGATCACTATTCCGCCTTTCAAGGGGACTAGTGATCCGGAAGCATTTCTTGAATGGAAGATCCAATTGGAGCGGGTCTTTGACACAAATGATATGACCGAGGAGAAGAAGGCCACTTATGCCATTTCATCATTTGAGTCCTATGCCTCTACTTGGTGGGAATCCATCAAGCGGTCAAGGAGAAGACTTGGGTTGCGGATGAACATCACTTGGGAAGAATTGAAAGAAGTTATGAACAACAAGTATGTGACTCCCAAGTATCGACAAGAGCAACTCAAAAAGCTCTATGAATTGAAGCAAGGCTACAAGTCCGTTGATGAATATTTCAACGACTTTGAGAAGAACCGGATGGCTCTTGATATGGAAACGGAGGATGAGGAACAAGCTATCATCCGTTTCAAAAGTGGCTTGAGTAGGGAGATTGCCTCCCAATTGAGACTTCATATCTTCCACTCCTTGCAAGATGTTTGTGATGCCGCGGTTGAAGCCGAGAAATGGCTCAAGGAAGAAAAGGCTCCTCGCTATAGGAGTACCACCACTACCACTCCTTCAACACGCCCCAAAGAATGGAAGAGTCCATATGCTAGTGGAGCAAGTGGGAGTCGAGATGCAAAGAAGCCTTTTGAAAAGGCTACCCCAAAGAACGACCACAAAGAAGTTGGAGGTAATTCTAAAACTACTTTAAATACTCCTTCTCCTTCTTCTTTCCAATGTCATAAATGCAAGGGTTATGGCCACTTTGCCAAAGAGTGCCCTACCCGGAAGACAATGATTGTGATGGATGATGGGTTGGTCTATGAGGGTGAAAGTGAGTCCGAGGGTGAGGTTGAAGAGGAGAGTGAGGAAGTTGAGGGTGAGGGTGAAGAGAGAGCGACGGAGGGGGATGATCCTAATATGTTCCTTGTGGTTCGTCGAATTTTGGGAACCATGGTGAGTGAGGAGAGGGAGGATGAGCAAAGAGAAAACTTGTTCCATGCCCGGTGTAGAGTGAAGGGACAAGTTTGTTCCATGATAATTGACTCGGGTAGTTGTGCAAATGTGGTGAGCCAATCCTTGGTCTCACAATTGAAGTTGACTACCATTAAACACCCGAGCCCCTACCGATTGCAATGGCTAAGTGAGTGTGGGGAATTGAGGGTAGTGAAGCAAGTCTTGATTAGATTCAAGATTGGGAACTATCAAGATGAACACATGTTTGACGTGGTGCCAATGCAAGCTTGCCATCTTTTGTTTGGAAGGCCTTGGCAATACGACAAACAAGTGGTTCATGATGGCCGGGCCAACACTTACACGGTGAAACATGAGGGAAAAAGGTTTGTGCTTACACCTTTGACCCCGAAACAAGTAAGTGAAGACTACCGGCGCATGAAAGAGTTGAGGGAAGCGGCTAAGGCCAAGTCCCCGATTGTGGCCAAATCTTTGGCCGAGACTCCACCACCTTCCACCGGTCGCATGTGTGCCATGATGCAACCGGGTGAGTATTTGAAAGGTAATGATGGCACCAAGATGCTCATATGCCTAGTGCACAAAGGTATGGTTTTAAATTCCGAAAGTGATTGTTTATCTAACCCTAACCCTTTGCCTAGTGCTATTGACAATGTTTTGAAGGTCTATGAGGACATGTTCCCGGAGGAGATGCCGGATGGATTGCCTCCCTTGAGGGGCATTGAGCATCAAATTGACTTCGTTCCGGGGTCTCAAATTCCCAACAAGCCGGCATATAGAAGTAACCCCGAGGACACAAGGGAGTTACAAAAGCAAGTTGATGAATTGCTTACCAAAGGCTTGGTGCGGGAAAGTTTGAGCCCATGTGCCGTGCCCGTGATCCATGTTCCAAAGAAGGACGGCACTTGGAGGATGTGTGTGGATTGTCGAGCGGTCAACAAGATCACGGTAAAGTATCGACATCCCATACCTTGTTTGGATGATATGTTGGATGAGCTTAGTGGTTCTAGTGTCTTTTCAAAAATAGACCTTAGGTCCGGCTACCACCAAATCCGGATGAAGCCCGGTGATGAGTGGAAAACCGCATTCAAGACCAAATTTGGTCTTTATGAATGGTTGGTGATGCCTTTCGGCCTCTCCAACGCACCTAGTACCTTCATGAGGCTAATGAACCACGTGCTAAAGCCATTCATCAACAAATTCGTGGTTGTCTACTTTGACGACATATTGATTTATAGCAAGTCAATAGATGACCACGTTGGCCACTTGAGTCAAGTGCTTGAAGTGCTACGAGCCGAAAAGCTCTATGCCAACTTTAAGAAGTGTGCCTTTTGTGTTGAAAAGGTTGTCTTTTTGGGCTTTGTTGTTAGTGCCAATGGTGTAGAGGTTGATGAATCCAAAGTTGAAGCCATTAGAGATTGGCCTACTCCTACCACCATTTCTCATGTGAGGAGTTTCCATGGCCTAGCTAGTTTCTATAGGCGCTTTGTTAGAGACTTTAGCACCATAGCCGCACCACTCACCGAGTTGGTGAAAAAGGACAAGCCCTTTGTTTGGGGAGAGCCGCAAGAAAAGGCTTTCCAAGGATTGAAAGGTAGGCTAAGTACCGCCCCCTTGTTACAATTGCCCGACTTCGGGAAGGCTTTTGAGGTAGAGTGTGATGCCTCGGGGGTGGGTATTGGGGGTGTCCTCATGCAAGAAGGGAAACCCGTTGCCTACTTTAGCGAGAAGTTGAAGGGCGCAACCTTGAATTACTCCACATATGACAAGGAGTTGTATGCCCTCGTGAGAGCTCTAGCCCATTGGCAACACTATCTATGGCCTCGGGAATTTGTGATCAAGAGTGACCATGAGTCACTCAAGCATCTAAGAGGTCAAGAAAAGTTGAACAAGAGACATGCCAAGTGGGTGGAGTTTGTTGAGTCCTTTCCTTATGTAATTCATTACAAGAAGGGTAAGGACAATGTTGTAGCCGACGCACTTTCTAGGAAGTTCGCCCTTGCTACCACTCTTGCTTCTCGACTTATGGGTTTTGAGAGTATAAAATCTTTGTATGAACATGACCCAAAGTTCAAGAGCATTCATGATGCTCTAGTGAGTGGAAAGCGGGTGGAGAAATACCAATGGGTTGATGGTTACATTTTTAAAAATGGAAGAGTTTGTGTGCCCGAGTCCTCATGGAGGGAATTGCTTGTTCGTGAAGCACATTGTGGGGGCTTGATGGGTCACTTCGGGAGGAACAAAACCTTGGCCATTCTCATGGAGCAATTCCATTGGCCGAAGATGGGTGTGCAAGTTGAGAGACTTTGCAATACTTGCTTGGATTGCAAGTATGCCAAGTCCAAATCTAATTCCCATGGTTTGTATACTCCCCTCCCTATCCCTACTAGCCCGTGGATGGACATTTCGATGGATTTTGTTATGGGTTTGCCGCGGTCTAAAGGGGGGCACGATAGCATTTATGTTGTCGTGGATAGATTTTCAAAAATGGCTCACTTTATCCCTTGCAAAAAGAGTCATGATGCACAACATGTAGCTTCTTTGTTTATTGATAATGTGTTAAAATTGCATGGCGTGCCTCAAACAATTGTGAGTGATAGGGACTCTAAGTTCCTTAGCCATTTTTGGAGGTGTCTTTGGGGTGCTCTTGGCACCAAGTTGTTGTTTTCTACGTCCCACCACCCCCAAACGGATGGTCAAACCGAAGTGGTGAACCGAACTTTGGGTGCTCTTCTTAGAGCCATGACCCGAGGTAAGGCCGGGACGTGGGTTGATAAATTGCCTCTTATGGAGTTTGCTTATAACCGCACATTGCATAGCATGATTGGTTTGACTCCGTTTGAGTGCGTCTATGGCTTTAATCCTTTGATTCCACTTGATCTAACCCCTTTGCCCAAGGACATGGTTGTTAATTTTGAAGGTGAAAACCGAGCTAAAGCCATGCTTGAAATCCATGCCAAAGCGAGGAAGCGATTGGAGGAAGCCTATGACAAGGTTGCCCTCAAGAAGAACAAGGGGAGGAAGAAGTTGGAACTCAAGAAAGGAGATTGGGTGTGGGTGCACTTCCGCAAAGAGAGGTTTCCAAACCTTCGAAAAGGGAAGTTGGCACCCCGAGGGGACGGACCCTTTCAAGTGCTCTCCAAGATCAACAACAACGCATATGTGATCGACTTGCCCGGTAAGTACAATGTATCAAACACTTTTAATGTTAGTGATTTGGCTCCTCTTGATGTAGGTCATGATGCCGTCGAGGATGATGCCGTGGAGGTGGATGCTTCAATTTCGAGGACGAAATCCTCTCAAGAAGGGGAGAATGATGCGGGGCAAACCACTACCACACGACCCTTTACGAGAAGCCAAGTCAAAACACTTCATGATGCTCACTTACACTTGATCCGGAGGGGCATGGACGATATGAGCTCGGGAGAAGACTTGAAGACAATGCATTGGAGCTCAATCAACGTTGAAACAGGGCAGGAAACAGTGCAGGGAGCAGGGGAGCAAAACAGGGCAAAACAGGGGAACACCTGCTGAGCTTACTGCCTGAAGCTGGAATTTTGTTCTTCGCGATCGCGTGCATCACCTTCGCGATCGCGAAGAGACTTCTGATGTTCTTCGCTATCGCGCCGTGTCTCGCGCGATCGCGCGACTGAGTTTTAAGTGTGCCTCGCGATCGCATATAATCATGCGCGATCGCGAAGAACACTTGAGCTGACGCGGACCAGAAGCTAGGAAAGTCTTGTAAAGGGGTGTATTTATAACACCCCTCTTTCATTTATTGCTTTCACCTTACTTTGAACAAAGAACATTAATGAGCATTGCTCTTGACACTTGTAACCCATTTTGGCTTGAAATCAATTGGTTGAATCCAAGTTGCTCTTCAATCCATTCTTCGATCATTCTATTTGCTCGAGCCTCGTGTCTCTTGAGGATAGTTGCATAGTGTTAGGTGATTCTTTCCAATCGTTTGGGGTGTAACGGAACAAGTTCTTCGTTGCTACTCGAACTTTAGTGTAAGTCTCGTCTCGCTTTTATCTCTTTATCGCTTTCAAGGGTTTGCCCCTTATCATCTGCTGAGCTTACTGCCTAAGAACTGAAACTTGTTCTTCGCGATCGCGTCAACAACCTTCGCGATCGCGTAGACCAATTCTTTTGCCTGCGCGACCGCGCCAAGTTTCGCGCTATCGCGAGCTTCAGCATTTTAGTGTTCCACGCGATCGCATATAATTCTGCGCGATCGCGAAGAACACTTCAGTGGCAGCGGACCAGAATCTAGGAAATATTGTAATGGGGTGCTATAAATGCCCTCTTTCATCATTTATTGTTTTTTACACTACTTTGAACACAAAACACTTTGAATGAGCATAGCTCTTGACATTGTAACTCTTTTGGCTTGAAATCAATTGGATGAATCCAAGTTGCTCTTCAATCCATCTTCGATCATTCTATTTGCTTGAGCCTCGTGTCTCTTGAGGATAGTTGCTTAGCGTAGGTGATTCTTTCCAATCGTTTGGGGTGTAACGGAACAAGTTCTTCGTTGCTACTCAAACTTTAGTGTGAGTCTCGTCTCGTTCCTTATCTTTTATCGCTTTCGCATTTTCGATTGCATCAGTTGGTATCAGAGCAAGGCTAGGGTTGCGTTCTTACGAACCCTCGTCCTACTCTTCGTGCTTGTCATCTTTGTTCCGCATTTATGTCTTGTTCTTGTTGTTGTTTTATTGAAAAAGAAGAAAAAAATTCAAAAACTTGAAAACCCAAAAATTTGGTAGAAATCGCTTGTTGTTACGATTTTGTTGGTGTTGATTATCGGGGATTGTTTGTTTACGTAATCTCGACAATTAGGAACCAACAAAACACGTTTTGGAGTTGAAAATCAAAAGTTGGAAAAATTGAACCCTAGGTTGGGTATTTTACAAAATTTGCCAAAACTTGTTTGATGTTGTGATTTCGTGGGTGTTTGGTATCGGGGATTGTTCCTTGTAGTTACCCCGATGTTTTGATATCACAATAACATCATTTGGAGTCTTGGAGTGAAAATCAAAATTTTGAACTTTGAAGGTTTGAAGGTTTTGAAGAACTTGTCAAAATTTGTTGGAAACAAGTTGTTTGATGGTTGTTTGTGTGTACAAACCATTGAGGATTGATTACTCCAGTTGAAAACACCTTTGGAAAGCTTGAAAACTGAAATACATTGCATTTGGGTTGTTGTTGTGCCAAAACTGCTATTTTCTGTCGAGATTCTGGTTCAGCTGAACAAACCTGCGCGATCGCACAAGTTCTCGCGCTACCGCGCCAATTCTGAATTATTGTTCAACGCGGTCGCGCCCATCTGCACGCGATCGCGAAGTGTGCCAATTTCCAGAATTTCCTGAAGTTGGACAGAATGTTCGCAAAGCTATCGTAACAGTTTCCAACCACCAAAACTCCCATAGCATCATCAAATATGGTGAGTTTCTAGATCACAAACCAAAATTCATCCAATTCCGAATCCGTTTAGTGGCGATTCGATCTTTGAACATTTGATCGCGCCACTTCCGGTTAGTACTTTGAGGGTAACACTTCTACCCAATTAGTACTAATCCCTTGTGCGAATAGGATACTCGTGCCTAGAAGGAGAGTAGAATTCAAAGAAGATTCGTAGTTAATTGTTTGGTTCAAGTGCGCACCAAATAGCTTAGCGTTGATCGAGTCCCATTGAATCCACTCTTCCCGAAGAGCATTTGGTTCTTGTATTTTGGATTGATCTTTGAGGAGGTTGCGCAACTACGAGGAGGCCATTGGTTTCAAGTTTGTGTGAACCTAACCCCAAGCTTGAGTGAACCCGAGCGACAAACAAAAGTGAGGGAGTGAGTGAGGACTTTTACTCTAATCTTCCTTTCTTGTTTTTGATTGTTGTAGGTACATGGCGGAGGAGAAGGCAAAGAGTACCATTGAGGTCCCAACCGACGTCTTGGCTAACTTATTAGCCGAGGTGAAGGCCCTAAACCTTAAAATGGAGGCTCTTGAAAAGGAGAGGACCCCGAGTGTCCAAAAGGATCCCAATGAAGGCACTAGTGATGATTCCATCATGAAACCGGATCAATATGCGGAGCTAGTTCGACGACAACGGTTGAGGGATGAAACTCTTGCTAGAGAGAGGTTGTTGGGCAATCCCCAACCCTTGGGCAATCCCCAAGGAGATGTTCCATTCCTAAGGCCTCGGAGAAACATTGCACCTCTTGAGCAAGTTGATGAAGCTCAAGAAGGGGAGGGCCTCGGACTTGATGACGATTACTTTGATGCTCCCTATCCAAATAGGAGGGCGATGAATGTAGGCCGAGGTGTAGATAGGGGTCGAGGTCGAGGTCGAGGACCACCAAGAGCTTATATGGGAAGAAACTTGGGAAGGGAATATGATGATGTTGATGACAACTATGGGGTTCAACCGGAACCACACCGTGGGGGTCGAGACACTAATCTCAATAGTGTCAAGATCACTATCCCGCCTTTCAAGGGGACTAGTGATCCGGAAGCATTTCTTGAATGGAAGATCCAAATGGAGCGGGTCTTTGACACCAATGATATGACCGAGGAGAAGAAGGCCACTTATGCTATATCTTCATTTGAGTCCTATGCTTCTACTTGGTGGGAATCCATCAAGCGATCAAGGAGGAGACTTGGGATGCAGATGAACATCACTTGGGAAGAGTTGAAAGAAGTTATGATGCAATGTAAAATGCGCGGAAACGGAAAGACGATACAAAATGCGGAAACGAGAACAAGATAGATGATATCGATGAAGATATCGAGATAAAAGCAAGACGAGGCTTGAACGTTTACCTAAGTAGCACCGAGGAACTCGTCTCGATACACCCCGGGTGAAGTCAAGGATCACCTATACTACGCAACTACCCTCAAGAGACACCCGGCCCTTGCAAATAGAATGATCAAAGAGGTTACGATGTTCAACTTGGAATCCACCAAGTGAAATCATGCCCGTTCACGGGTTCAATATTGAGATTCACTCAAAGGAAATATCATTCTACATTCAAAGATAGCTAAAATGCAATAAATGAACTAAGGGAGTATTTATAGTTTCCCATTACAACATTTGCCTAGATTCTGGTCCGCACTGCTCAAATGGCCTTCGCGATCGCGTGGATGGATATGCGATCGCGTGGTTGCTTAAATTCAGAGTCTTCGCGGTCGCGTCTGGTTGAGCGCAATCGCACAGGGCAAATGACTGGTCATCGCGATCGCGTGCGTGTTGGCGCGATCGCGCAGAGAAGATGTCTGGCGCCAGGCAGTAGCTCAGGAAATGCTGCCCTGTTTTGCCCTGCTTTGGCTCCCCTGTTTCCTGCACTGTTTCCCAGCCCGGCTTCCACTTGATTGAGCTCTAAGGCATGGTCTTCAAGTTGTTTCCGAGCTCATATCATCCATGCCTTGACTTCCGGACCAAGTGTAGGTGTCGATGCAATTTGGGCTGCATCATCCTCCCCTTCTTAAGGAAATTTCGTCCTCGAAATTAAGGCGTCCTCCTCCGAGAGATCATCACCTACATCAAAAAGGCAAACAAAAACAAAAACTCCTACTACGAGAGTAGGTTAGTGCACTAAGTGTGGGAAAACACACTCTTGTGGTACAACCAAGTATCAATGGCAACGAAGAAGTTCATGCTCCCAAGGGAGCTAGCAAGTACTTGGTTTGACAACAAAGTGCTCCCAACACAAGAACAAATAAAGAGACTAATAGGGCATGGCATATGCAAGATTAAGCTATCAAAATCCCTACAATCCCTACGTTCAAGAGTAGTGCACCAAGGCTTCCCACTATGCGAGTAGGCAAGTCCTATAAGAGTGAAGGTAAGTGATATGGAAAATTCACTCTTGTGATAGAGCCAAGTATCAATGCAAATCAAAAAGCTTACGTCTCCAAAGGAGACAACAAGTTCTTGGCTCCATGGTGTCAAGCACTCATCACCACGACAAGCAAAGAGATCAATAGGGCGTGCAACATTCAAGATTAAGCAATCAAAGTGCCTATGACCCCTAAGCTCATGATCAACATACCAACCCTTCGATGCAATATTTTCACAATGCGGCACAATGGTTTTGGCATGCTCAAGTCTCAAAGTGTGGCTAACATATGGGAGGGAATAGACAAAGTGGTGCAATACACAATTAACTTCAAATACCCCACTCCCCTTCTTAAAAGCCCTCATACTCACACTAAGAGGTACCTCCTCACCTCCAATTTCATCCTCGAGACAACCCCCTTTACAAGGCAAACTCTCAAGGAAGGTATTAATAATAGCCTCTTCATCATCATAACCCGGACCAACAAGAGTAGGGTCACTAGAAGAGTCATCTACCTCACTCGAAGTTTCAAACAAAGAGTTGTCTATGGGATCAAATCCCTCACACCACGGAGGTTCTATTTCATCCTCGACTCTAGTCCGATACAAATCGCCTTCACAATTAAAGATGCCTCCACACAATGGAAATATAAAAGCATGCACCTCAATTTCATAGTCAAACAAAGGCATAGTATCAAGACTAGGATTTTCACTCTCGCTTGAGGAGTCATCATAGACAACCTTGTCCAATTCTCGCAATTTGGACTCCTCAAGTTCACCCTCATCCTCACTACGACACACAAATCCACCAAAATCAATTATGCCAACAAGGGTGGAGTCACATAACTCGTCTTCCCCTTTATCAAATATGGGTGGGGTGTCATAACAAGGGTCACAAGTAGGGTCAACTATCACGCTTTCACTAGAGAGAGGTTCTTTGAATACCGGGCTCACATCATGATGTGGCCTTTCACTCCCCTCTACTAGGTCACATGCAAACACAAGTTGACCATTAGACTCTTCACTAGTTGCAATGTCAATATAGGCATCACAAGCAACAACTAGCTTTGAGTCTCTACAAGACAAGGGATCATCATGTTCATGAGAAGGAAAGGTAATACTTACATTTGAGTCGCTCCCGTGAGCACTCACATCGTTTGAAGTGTCATGCTTGAGTCCTCCTTCATGAAACTCACAATGTCGAGCTCCATCCTCTTGTCCTTCTTCCTTATCAACCGGTTGAGGCTCCACTAGCTCGCCTCCAAGAGTACCTACACATAAGCCAAAACAAGTAGAAAGAGAAGAAGATAAATCATGGTTAGAACAAAGTGTGTCCTCACTCTCACTCGAGATTTCCTCTCCCCTCACTTCTTTCATTTTTCGCTCAAGGCCAATTTTAGGTCCGGGTGATGCTTCACTCTCATCTCGCAAGGGCATGACCATAAGATTGTTGGTTCCGGGCTCAAGCACCATGGGTGACTTGGCTTTAGCGGCTTCCTTCAACTCCCTCATAATCCTATAGTCATTACTTACTTGCTTCGGTGTCAAGGGCTTGAGTATATACTTTCTAGAACCATGCAAGACCGTATAAGAGTTGGTCCTACCATCATGTACTACGCTCCGATCATATTGCCACGGCCTCCCAAACAAGAGATGGCAAGCTTGCATAGGGACTACATCGAACATTACCTTATCTCGGTAGTTGCCAATGCCAAACTCAACCAAAGCTTGCTTCACCACCCTCAACTCTCCACACTCACTCAACCATTGTAAACGGTAGGGATGTGGATGCGTTCTAGTAGGCAATTGCAATTGGGAAATCAATGTCTCACTTACTATGTTAGCACAACTTCCCGAATCGATGATCATCGAGCACACTTGCCCCATCACTCGACACCTAGCATGAAAGAGATTCTCCCTTTGCACGTGTTCCGGATCTTCATGACTCATGGCACCCAAACTCCTCCGTACCACAAGTGTCGTTTTAAGCTCATCACCTTGCTCTCTTTTACCTTGGGGAATGCCCAAGTTGTGGGGAGTGCCCACTTGTTGGGGAATGCCCAACGGTTGGGGAATGCCCAACATTTCATCACTAGTACCTTCTTTGGTACCATTTTGGACACTCGGGGTCCAATCCTCTTTGAGATTGTCAAACCTCGAACTTATAGATCTCACCTCGGCCAAGAGGTAGGCCAAAGTGCTTACCGGGACCTCAACGGTATCATACACGTCTCCGGCCATGTACCTACACAAATCAAAAACAAGAAAGAGGTTAGAGTAAAAGCCCTCACTCGCTCCCTCACCTTTTGTTGTGTCACTCGGGTACACTCAATTTAGTGGCGGGGGATTTATCACTCAAGCTTGATCTCAAAGGCTTCCTCGTAGTTGAACAACCACCTCAATAATCACTCAAGTCGCAAGAACCAAACGCTCTTCGGGGTGAGTGGAATTGATGGGACTCTATGGGCGAACGGCTTTATAAGTGAGCACTTGAGCCAAAAATATACTACGAGTCTTCTTTGAGCTCTACTCTCCTTCTAGGCACGATTATCCTATTCGCACAAGGGATTAGTACTAATTAGGTAGAATTGTTACCCTCAAAGTACTAACCGGAAGTGACGCGACCAAATGTTCAAAAGTCGAATCGTCACTAAACGGATTAGGAATTGGATGATTTTGGGTAAGTGATCTAGAAACTCACCATATAAGATGATACAATTGAAGTTTTGCTGAGCGGAAACTGTTACGAACGCTTTGCGAACATTCTGCCCAAGTTCAGGAATTCTGCAAAATTGAGAACCCTTCGCGATCGCGTGATGTAAGTCGCGATCGCGATGAACAAGATGACAATGGGGCGCGTTCGCGTGAGTCTGTGCGCGATCGCGCAGGCTTGCAGTCCAGAACCAGAACCCCGACTGAAAACTCAGTTTTTGGCACACAAATCACCCAAATTCAGTTTGTTGTTCAGTTCTAAAGCTTCCAAAGGGTGTTTTCAACTGAAGTAAACAATCCCCAATGGTTTTATCAATCAAACAACGAACAAACAACTTGTTTTCAAAAATTTGGAGTAAGTTCTTCAAAGTTTCAAGAACTTCATGATTTTCAAAGTTCGATTTTCATTCCGTTACTCCAAATGATGATATGGGGATATCAAAATGACGGGAAAACTATAAGGAACAATCCCCAATATCAAACAACCAAGAATTCACAACACAAAACAAGTTCTATTAAATTTTGTGAATTCTCAACTTTGAGATTTGGTTTTCAAGATTTTGATTCACGACTTCAAATCGTGTTTCGAGGGTACCAAATCAATGGGAATATGATAACAAACAATCCCCAGTAACAATCAACAACAAAATCGTAACAAGCAACGATCTCTAGCAATTTTTTTGTGATTTTCAAATTTTTGGATTTTTTTTTTTTGTTTTTCTTCAAAATCAAGAACAAACAACACAATGATAAACACAACAAGAACAAGACCGAGGATTCGTAAGAACGAAGCCTAGCCGTGCTCTGATACCAACTGATGCAATGTAAAATGCGCGGAAACGGAAAGACGATACAAAATGCGGAAACGAGAACAAGATAGATGATATCGATGAAGATATCGAGATAAAAGCAAGACGAGGCTTGAACGTTTACCTAAGTAGCACCGAGGAACTCGTCTCGATACACCCCGGGTGAAGTCAAGGATCACCTATACTACGCAACTACCCTCAAGAGACACCCGGCCCTTGCAAATAGAATGATCAAAGAGGTTACGATGTTCAACTTGGAATCCACCAAGTGAAATCATGCCCGTTCACGGGTTCAATATTGAGATTCACTCAAAGGAAATATCATTCTACATTCAAAGATAGCTAAAATGCAATAAATGAACTAAGGGAGTATTTATAGTTTCCCATTACAACATTTGCCTAGATTCTGGTCCGCACTGCTCAAATGGCCTTCGCGATCGCGTGGATGGATATGCGATCGCGTGGTTGCTTAAATTCAGAGTCTTCGCGGTCGCGTCTGGTTGAGCGCAATCGCGCAGGGCAAATGACTGGTCATCGCGATCGCGTGCGTGTTGGCGCGATCGCGCAGAGAAGATGTCTGGCGCCAGGCAGTAGCTCAGGAAATGCTGCCCTGTTTTGCCCTGCTTTGGCTCCCCTGTTTCCTGCACTGTTTCACAGCCCGGCTTCCACTTGATTGAGCTCTAAGGCATGGTCTTCAAGTTGTTTCCGAGCTCATATCATCCATGCCTTGACTTCCGGACCAAGTGTAGGTGTCGATGCAATTTGGGCTGCATCATCCTCCCCTTCTTAAGGAAATTTCGTCCTCGAAATTAAGGCGTCCTCCTCCGAGAGATCATCACCTACATCAAAAAGGCAAACAAAAACAAAAACTCCTACTACGAGAGTAGGTTAGTGCACTAAGTGTGGGAAAACACACTCTTGTGGTACAACCAAGTATCAATGGCAACGAAGATGTTCATGCTCCCAAGGGAGCTAGCAAGTACTTGGTTTGACAACAAAGTGCTCCCAACACAAGAACAAATAAAGAGACTAATAGGGCATGGCATATGCAAGATTAAGCTATCAAAATCCCTACAATCCCTACGTTCAAGAGTAGTGCACCAAGGCTTCCCACTATGCGAGTAGGCAAGTCCCATAAGAGTGAAGGTAAGTGATATGGAAAATTCACTCTTGTGATAGAGCCAAGTATCAATGCAAATCAAAAAGCTTACGTCTCCAAAGGAGACAACAAGTTCTTGGCTCCATGGTGTCAAGCACTCATCACCACGACAAGCAAAGAGATCAATAGGGCGTGCAACATTCAAGATTAAGCAATCAAAGTGCCTATGACCCCTAAGCTCATGATCAACATACCAACCCTTCGATGCAATATTTTCACAATGCGGCACAATGGTTTTGGCATGCTCAAGTCTCAAAGTGTGGCTAACATATGGGAGGGAATAGACAAAGTGGTGCAATACACAATTAACTTCAAATACCCCACTCCCCTTCTTAAAAGCCCTCATACTCACACTAAGAGGTACCTCCTCACCTCCAATTTCATCCTCGAGACAACCCCCTTTACAAGGCAAACTCTCAAGGAAGGTATTAATAATAGCCTCTTCATCATCATAACCCGGACCAACAAGAGTAGGGTCACTAGAAGAGTCATCTACCTCACTCGAAGTTTCAAACAAAGAGTTGTCTATGGGATCAAATCCCTCACACCACGGAGGTTCTATTTCATCCTCGACTCTAGTCCGATACAAATCGCCTTCACAATTAAAGATGCCTCCACACAATGGAAATATAAAAGCATGCACCTCAATTTCATAGTCAAACAAAGGCATAGTATCAAGACTAGGATTTTCACTCTCACTTGAGGAGTCATCATAGACAACCTTGTCCAATTCTCGCAATTTGGACTCCTCAAGTTCACCCTCATCCTCACTACGACACACAAATCCACCAAAATCAATTATGCCAACAAGGGTGGAGTCACATAACTCGTCTTCCCCTTTATCAAATATGGGTGGGGTGTCATAACAAGGGTCACAAGTAGGGTCAACTATCACGCTTTCACTAGAGAGAGGTTCTTTGAATACCGGGCTCACATCATGATGTGGCCTTTCACTCCCCTATACTAGGTCACATGCAAACACAAGTTGACCATTAGACTCTTCACTAGTTGCAATGTCAATATAGGCATCACAAGCAACAACTAGCTTTGAGTCTCTACAAGACAAGGGATCATCATGTTCATGAGAAGGAAAGGTAATACTTACATTTTAGTCGCTCCCGTGAGCACTCACATCGTTTGAAGTGTCATGCTTGAGTCCTCCTTCATGAAACTCACAATGTCGAGCTCCATCCTCTTGTCCTTCTTCCTTATCAACCGGTTGAGGCTCCACTAGCTCGCCTCCAAGAGTACCTACACATAAGCCAAAACAAGTAGAAAGAGAAGAAGATAAATCATGGTTAGAACAAAGTGTGTCCTCACTCTCACTCGAGATTTCCTCTCCCCTCACTTCTTTCATTTTTCGCTCAAGGCCAATTGTAGGTCCGCGTGATGCTTCACTCTCATCTCGCAAGGGCATGACCATAAGATTGTTGGTTCCGGGCTCAAGCACCATGGGTGACTTGGCTTTAGCGGCTTCCTTCAACTCCCTCATAATCCTATAGTCATTACTTACTTGCTTCGGTGTCAAGGGCTTGAGTATATACTTTCTAGAACCATGCAAGACCGTATAAGAGTTGGTCCTACCATCATGTACTACGCTCCGATCATATTGCCACGGCCTCCCAAACAAGAGATGGCAAGCTTGCATAGGGACTACATCGAACATTACCTTATCTCGGTAGTTGCCAATGCCAAACTCAACCAAAGCTTGCTTCACCACCCTCAACTCTCCACACTCACTCAACCATTGTAAAAAGTAGGGATGTGGATGCGTTCTAGTAGGCAATTGCAATTGGGAAATCAATGTCTCACTTACTATGTTAGCACAACTTCCCGAATCGATGATCATCGAGCACACTTGCCCCATCACTCGACACCTAGCATGAAAGAGATTCTCCCTTTGCACGTGTTCCGGATCTTCATGACTCATGGCACCCAAACTCCTCCGTACCACAAGTGTCGTTTTAAGCTCATCACCTTGCTCTCTTTTACCTTGGGGAATGCCCAAGTTGTGGGGAGTGCCCACTTGTTGGGGAATGCCCAACGGTTGGGGAATGCCCAACATTTCATCACTAGTACCTTCTTTGGTACCATTTTGGACACTCGGGGTCCAATCCTCTTTGAGATTGTCAAACCTCGAACTTATAGATCTCACCTCGGCCAAGAGGTAGGCCAAAGTGCTTACCGGGACCTCAACGGTATCATACACGTCTCCGGCCATGTACCTACACAAATCAAAAACAAGAAGAGGTTAGAGTAAAAGCCCTCACTCGCTCCCTCACCTTTTGTTGTGTCACTCGGGTACACTCAATTTAGTGGCGGGGGATTTATCACTCAAGCTTGATCTCAAAGGCTTCCTCGTAGTTGAACAACCACCTCAATAATCACTCAAGTCGCAAGAACCAAACGCTCTTCGGGGTGAGTGGAATTGATGGGACTCTATGGGCGAACGGCTTTATAAGTGAGCTGATGCAGGGCAAAACACGCGGAAGCTAAGCACGAGATAAACAATGCGGAAGCGAATAAACACAAGATAGATGATATCAAAGATATCGGGAAACAAGGATTGGGGAGTCAAGAAACGAGAAGAAAGAACGGATTAATGAATTCAAGACATGAATTAATAATCCAAAAGGGAGAATGAAACTCGAACCTTGCAAGGAATTCACACTAGTGGTGAATCTCCATAGATTCCAAGTCGTACAAGATACATGAAGCCTCGGGCTTCGGACTAGAAAGGCTCGGCCTTCTCTAATTCCCTCTTCTCTCAAATGTTCATACAAGGTAAACTAATGAAATAAATGGCTAAGGGGTGTATTTATAGTCTTTCCTAACCCCTTGCGTAATGACTAAAATGCCCCCAAAGTGAAATAAGACATACAAGGTCACTTAAGGGCAAAATAGGAAAAACACACAAAATCCCGTGCAGGCCAACAGAGGGAGGCGCTCCGCCTAGGAAGGGGAGGCGCTCCGCCTCAGCACCCTTCAGTGAGGGGCGGTCCGCCTAAGGTCTTGGGGCGGCCGCCTCTTGCTGTGTTGCTCTCTGGACTTCTGCTAGGCGGTCCGCCTCTTTGGGGAGGCGCTCCGCCTCTTCCTGGGAGGTATGGATACGGCTCAAAATGGACTCTAAGTGTTCCCCCTTGGTCCGTAGTCGGTCCTCCCTCAAGCGTGCTCAAGTCCATGGCTTCAAATCACTCTCGAACCCTCATCCGAAGGCCTTGACTTGCAACCTTTGTGCTCCTCAAGCTTGGTTCTTGATGGGTGTCGTTTAGGCCAATTTGCCCGGCATCATCCTCCCCTTCTTGAAAGGATTTCGTCCTCGAAATCGAACCATCAAGACCTACAATCAAAGCAAGCACAACCAAAATTTCCTACTTCACAAGTAGGTTAGCATTAACAAGAAAAGTGCAAATTGTGTGGAAAACACACTCTTGTGATAGAGCCAAGCATCAATACCAATTAAAAAGCTTATGTCCCCAAAGGAGACAACAAGGTCTTGGCTCGACAAGAACAAGCACTCATTTTTCAAACAAACAAAGAGATCAAGGATATGCATGTAGCAATTATATTTCCTATGACCCCTAAGCTCATTACCAACACACCAAGCCTCTAATGCATTTTTATCACAAGGTGACACAATGGCTTTGGCACGTCCAACACTCAAGGTGTGTTCAACATGTGGGATGGAGTAAGTAAAATAGTTCAATTCAAAACTAACATCGACTACTCCACTCCCCTTCTTAAGAGCATTCTTGCACACACCGAGAGGTACCTCCTCACCTCCAAATACTCCTCCAAGACAACCCTCGTCACTAGACAAACTCCCAAGGGAGGTCTCAAACAAAGGGTTATCCATAGAGTTAGGCATTCCAACCCATGGAGGTCCAAACTCACACTCTTCTCTAGTTTGATACAATTCACCATTTTCATTGAAGTTGCCCTCATACAAAGGATTAGTATAGGCACACTTCTCGAATTCATAAGCAAACAAAGGTGAAGTTCTCAAACTAGAAGTATCATCGTCCACTCTTGAGGAGTCATCGAACACAAGTCGATCTATCTCATTCTCAAGAGACTCCTCAAGGTTACAAACTTCCTCACTACGACACAAGATACCACCGCTAGCAAATAAGCAATCAAAGGGAAGAATAGGATAGTCATGCAATTCATCTTCTCCTTTATCAAACATGGGTGGGGTGTCATAACAAGGCTCACATACAAGGTCAACTCCAACATTTGCACTAAAGGGAGGTTCAATAAAAACCGAGCTCACATCATGATGTGGCTTTTCAACCCTCTCAACTAGTGGTTCATTTTCACACACAAGTTGACCCAAAGGCTCTACACTAGTTGCAAACACATTATACTCATGCAAATCATCAACTAGCATAGAGTTGTTACAAGCAAGATCACAAGACAAGGAAGTATCATGCTCAAGAGAGGAAGAACTAACACATACCTTTGAAGTGTCATGAACGTCTTCACCTTGTAGCTCACATTCGGCATCTCCTTCACCTTGCCTTTCAATCTTGGCACATGGTTGAGGCTCCATCGGTTTGCCTCCAAGAATCCCTACACAAGAATTCAAACAAGTAGAAGAAAAGCAAAAGGGTTAAGGTTAGAATAAGGGGTGTCCTCACTCTCAATTTTCTTTTTCCCTCTTTCTTTTCCCTCATTTTTTTTCCAAGGTTGGGTGTAGCTTCGGGTGGCGACAACTCACTCACATCACTCATCACAACCTCTCCTTTTTCCACTCGAGAGTTGTCACCGGTCGCTCCCTTACTCCTCTCTATCTTTTGTCTCTCAAATTCGGGCGAATTGGGACGAGGCCCGAGAATGCCCATAGCCGGAGTAGGTGGACTTTTTACATCAACCCGGAATCTAGGACTTGGAGACTCATCACTTGACGTCTCCTTTTTCTTCATTGGTGAACCACTCGGCTTTGGAAGTGGCTTCGGGCTCACCTTGTTGATATCTATCAACCCTTTTGTAGCACTAGTCCCACCATTGCTTGTGTTTGTAGGACTTCTTGTTTGCACATTGTTGCCCATGGAATGAAGTTCTTGCTCCTTGCTCCTTTGCCTAGCCAAAGAAGGGGCACTAGTAGGCATTCGGCTCTTCGCCCGGTAAGGCACAAAGTCATAGACTCTTTGCCCTACGCCCACAAGATACGCACCCTTCACCATACTATATTGCACCCTCTTCCCCTCCAACCACCGGTCACCTATCCACACATCAATATGACGCATGGGATACACATCACACCACACATAGCATTTATAATTCCTATGAGATATGAGTACCCGAGCCTCCTTAGAAACCCGCACTCCATCATACTCATAAGGATGTTCTAGCTTGTGGCATGGTATCCTAAGCCTATCAACCAAAGAGGTGCTAATACAATTGGCATCGGTACCACCAATCTTGAGCAAGTATCCTCCAATACCATCTACCTCAACAACGAACCTACATCTACCCAAGTCTTGCACATTGGCACCCAAATGAGGATTTGGACGCCCACAAGTGTCAACACCAACAACTTGGGTCTTCCTTATCACTCCACTAGTAGCAAGACTACTAGAACAATCTCCACTTCCCGTCACGCTCCCAACATTAGAGATGTTGTTGGAAGTCGGGGAAGGAACCTTGCCATGGAACCCATATATGCCTCTCGCCTTGGTTCCATAGCCCATAGTACTACTCCTACTACAACCATCCACGCCCTTCACGGCATACAACCCCTTTGTAGCAAAAGCAACACCATCTCTCAAACCAACCTCCACATGGGAATTAGAAGCATTAGGTCGCTTAGCGAACCTAGAAGATGCAAGCTTCTTCTTTCCCACGGAACAACCACCACCACCTCCCATACTAATGGAAGGTCCTCTACTACTCCCTTGTACACCACAAGCAACACTAAGAGAAGATGCATATGAACAATTTCTATACTCAACATCATCATCAACTCTATCTATGTCACTATCAACAATATCAAATTCTTCACAAGAGGAGTAAGTAGGATCAATGTACCTTGAAGCGTCACTATCTTCATTTTCTTGACTAGAAGCATAAGGATCAACACATTCATCTTCATGAGCCTCATAGTCTTCGTCAATATCACGATCATCATAGTGAGCCGCTTCATCCTCATGGGAGCCATGGTTTCCATCATCATAGTAATGGCCATCATCACCCTCGTAGGAACCATAGTCTCCCTCATCACCATACGAGTCATAGCAACTCGCATCATCCCCATATGAGCCATAGTCTCCACAATCAACATCCGACATCGTTGCAACACCAAAGCACAAAACCTCCCAAAAGTCACTCCCTCACGTGTTTCACTCGATATATGAACACTCAAAGGCGAGCCTTGACAACTTGGGAACCAAGGTGATCACAACTAGTATGTCCAAATAAAAGTTCGGAATGGAGTTAATGAGACTCAATGGACGGACGGCTATTTTAAATGCGCACTTGAGGCCAAAGAAAGTTCTACGAATCTTCTTTGATTTCTAATCTCCTCTAAGCACGAATGTCCTAATACGCTAGGTAGTTAGTGTCTTTTGAGTAGGCCAATTACCCTAGAAACACTAACCTAGAAGCCCGTGGGCGAATAACGATGGAAAACTAGGCAAAAAAACTACCCGGGACAACCCTTCAGCAAGAGGCGCTCCGCCTCAGGATGGAGGCGCTCCGCCTCAGGAAATCCAGAGAGCAGCCCAGAAGGAGGCGCTCCGCCTCAGAATGGAGGCGCTCCGCCTAGGGCCATTTCCTGCAACTGTGCGAAACGCGATTTTGCTCGTTTCGCACCCAAAAATCCAACGTTTTCAACCCGAAACACAAAATTAATGATACCCAAAGGTGTATACAACCATTATAACCAATCCCCAATGGTTTTTAAACCTCCAACAAACAACAACAAGCTTCGATTCAAGATTGAAGCGTTTTCAAGAAATTTTCAAACTTTTGGGATTTTGATTTTTGAAATTTTGAATCGTAACACCAAAACACGATATATGGGTACCAAAACAACGGGAATACAATAAGGAACTAACCCCGATACTTTTTAACACTTGGGGATTCGATTCCAACCCGATCTACCAAATTTTTTTCAACTTTTCAAGTTTTTCAATTTTTTTGTTTTTCTTCAATTTTTCAAGAACGAACACAACAATCACAATGATACTAACATAATGAACAAGGAACGGGGGTTTGTAAGAACATAACCCGAGCCTTGCTCTGATACCAACTGATGCAGGGCAAAACACGCGGAAGCTAAGCACGAGATAAACAATGCGGAAGCGAATAAACACAAGGTAGATGATATCAAAGATATCGGGAAACAAGGATTGGGGAGTCAAGAAACGAGAAGAAAGAACGGATTAATGAATTCAAGACATGAATTAATAATCCAAAAGGGAGAATGAAACTCGAACCTTGCAAGGAATTCACACTAGTGGTGAATCTCCATAGATTCCAAGTCGTACAAGATACATGAAGCCTCGGGCTTCGGACTAGAAAGGCTCGGCCTTCTCTAATTCCCTCTTCTCTCAAATGTTCATACAAGGTAAACTAATGAAATAAATGGCTAAGGGGTGTATTTATAGTCTTTCCTAACCCCTTGCGTAATGACTAAAATGCCCCCAAAGTGAAATAAGACATACAAGGTCACTTAAGGGCAAAATAGGAAAAACACACAAAATCCCGTGCAGGCCAACAGAGGGAGGCGCTCCGCCTAGGAAGGGGAGGCGCTCCGCCTCAGCACCCTTCAGTGAGGGGCGGTCCGCCTAAGGTCTTGGGGCGGCCGCCTCTTGCTGTGTTGCTCTCTGGACTTCTGCTAGGCGGTCCGCCTCTTTGGGGAGGCGCTCCGCCTCTTCCTGGGAGGTATGGATACGGCTCAAAATGGACTCTAAGTGTTCCCCCTTGGTCCGTAGTCGGTCCTCCCTCAAGCGTGCTCAAGTCCATGGCTTCAAATCACTCTCGAACCCTCATCCGAAGGCCTTGACTTGCAACCTTTGTGCTCCTCAAGCTTGGTTCTTGATGGGTGTCGTTTAGGCCAATTTGCCCGGCATCATGAGCACTTGAGCCAAAAATATACTACGAGTCTTCTTTGAGCTCTACTCTCCTTCTAGGCACGATTATCCTATTCGCACAAGGGATTAGTACTAATTAGGTAGAATTGTTACCCTCAAAGTACTAACCGGAAGTGACGCGACCAAATGTTCAAAAGTCGAATCGTCACTAAACGGATTAGGAATTGGATGATTTTGGGTAAGTGATCTAGAAACTCACCATATAAGATGATACAATTGAAGTTTTGGTGAGCGGAAACTGTTACGAACGCTTTGCGAACATTCTGCCCAAGTTCAGGAATTCTGCAAAATTGAGAACCCTTCGCGATCGCGTGATGTAAGTCGCGATCGCGATGAACAAGATGACAATGGGGCGCGTTCGCGTGAGTCTGTGCGCGATCGCGCAGGCTTGCAGTCCAGAACCAGAACCCCGACTGAAAACTCAGTTTTTGGCACACAAATCACCCAAATTCAGTTTGTTGTTCAGTTCTAAAGCTTCCAAAGGGTGTTTTCAACTGAAGTAAACAATCCCCAATGGTTTTATCAATCAAACAACGAACAAACAACTTGTTTTCAAAAATTTGGAGTAAGTTCTTCAAAGTTTCAAGAACTTCATGATTTTCAAAGTTCGATTTTCATTCCGTTACTCCAAATGATGATATGGGGATATCAAAATGACGGGAAAACTATAAGGAACAATCCCCAATATCAAACAACCAAGAATTCACAACACAAAACAAGTTCTATTAAATTTTGTGAATTCTCAACTTTGAGATTTGGTTTTCAAGATTTTGATTCACGACTTCAAATCGTGTTTCGAGGGTACCAAATCAACGGGAATATGATAACAAACAATCCCCAGTAACAATCAACAACAAAATCGTAACAAGCAACGATCTCTAGCAATTTTTTGTGATTTTCAAATTTTTGAATTTTTTTTTTTTTTGTTTTTCTTCAAAATCAAGAACAAACAACACAATGATAAACACAACAAGAACAAGACCGAGGATTCGTAAGAACGAAGCCTAGCCGTGCTCTGATACCAACTGATGCAATGTAAAATGCGCGGAAACGGAAAGACGATACAAAATGCGGAAACGAGAACAAGATAGATGATATCGATGAAGATATCGAGATAAAAGCAAGACGAGGCTTGAACGTTTACCTAAGTAGCACCGAGGAACTCGTCTCGATACACCCCAGGTGAAGTCAAGGATCACCTATACTACGCAACTACCCTCAAGAGACACCCGGCCCTTGCAAATAGAATGATCAAAGAGGTTACGATGTTCAACTTGGAATCCACCAAGTGAAATCATGCCCGTTCACGGGTTCAATATTGAGATTCACTCAAAGGAAATATCATTCTACATTCAAAGATAGCTAAAATGCAATAAATGAACTAAGGGAGTATTTATAGTTTCCCATTACAACATTTGCCTAGATTCTGGTCCGCACTGCTCAAATGGCCTTCGCGATCGCGTGGATGGATATGCGATCGCGTGGTTGCTTAAATTCAGAGTCTTCGCGGTCGCGTCTGGTTGAGCGCAATCGCGCAGGGCAAATGACTGGTCATCGCGATCGCGTGCGTGTTGGCGCGATCGCGCAGAGAAGATGTCTGGCGCCAGGCAGTAGCTCAGGAAATGCTGCCCTGTTTTGCCCTGCTTTGGCTCCCCTGTTTCCTGCACTGTTTCCCAGCCCGGCTTCCACTTGATTGAGCTATAAGGCATGGTCTTCAAGTTGTTTCCGAGCTCATATCATCCATGCCTTGACTTCCGGACCAAGTGTAGGTGTCGATGCAATTTGGGCTGCATCAAGTTATGAACAACAAGTATGTGACTCCCAAGTATCGACAAGAGCAACTCAAAAAGCTCTATGAATTGAAGCAAGGCTACAAGTCCGTTGATGAATATTTCAACGACTTTGAGAAAAACCGGATGGCTCTAGATATGGAGACGGAGGATGAAGAACAAGCTATCATCCGTTTCAAAAGTGGCTTGAGTAGGGAGATTGCCTCCCAATTGAGACTTCACATCTACCACTCCTTGCCAGATGTATGTGATGCCGCGGTTGAAGCCGAGAAATGGCTTAAGGAAGAAAAGGCTCCTCGCTATAGGAGTACCACCACTACCACTCCTTCAACACGCCCCAAAGAATGGAAGAGTCCATATGCTAGTGGAGCAAGTGGGAGTCGAGATGCAAAGAAGCCTTTTGAAAAGGCTACCCCAAAGATCGACCACAAAGAAGTTGGAGGTAATTCTAAAACTACTTTAAATAGTCCTTCTCCTTCTTCTTTCCAATGTCATAAATGCAAGTGTTATGGCCACTTTGCCAAAGAGTGCCCTACCCGGAAAACAATGATTGTGATGGATGATGGGTTTGTCTATGAGGGTGAAAGTGAGTCCGAGGGTGAAGTTGAAGAGGAGAGCGAGGAAGTTGAGGGTGAGGGTGAAGAGAGAGCGACGGAGGGGGATGACCCTAATATGTTCCTTGTGGTTCGTCGCATTTTGGGAACCATGGTGAGTGAGGAGAGGGAGGATGAACAAAGGGAAAACTTGTTCCATGCCCGGTGTAGAGTGAAGGGACAAGTTTGTTCCATGATAATTGACTCGGGTAGTTGTGCAAATGTGGTGAGCCAATCCTTGGTCTCACAATTGAAGTTGACTACCATTAAACACCCGAGCCCCTACCGATTGCAATGGCTAAGTGAGTGTGGGGAATTGAGGGTAGTGAAGCAAGTCTTGATTAGATTCAAGATTGGGAACTATCAAGATGAACACATGTTTGACGTGGTGCCAATGCAAGCTTGCCACCTTTTGTTTGGAAGGCCTTGGCAATACGACAAACAAGTGGTTCATGATGGCCGGGCCAACACTTACACGGTGAAACATGAGGGAAAAAGGTTTGTGCTTACACCTTTGACCCCGAAACAAGTAAGTGAAGACTACCGGCACATGAAAGAGTTGAGGGAAGCGGCTAAGGCCAAGTCCCCGATTGTGGCCAAATCTTTGGCCGAAACTCCACCATCTTCCACCGGTCGCATGTGTGCCATGATGCAACCGGGTGAGTATTTAAAAGGTAATGATGGCACCAAGATGCTCATATGCCTAGTGCACAAAGGTATGGTTTTAAATTCCGAAAGTGATTGTTTATCTAACCCTTACCCTTTGCCTAGTGCTATTGACAATGTTTTGAAGGTCTATGAGGACATGTTCCCGGAGGAGATGCCGGATGGATTGCCTCCCTTGAGGGGCATTGAGCATCAAATTGACTTCGTTCCGGGGTCTCAAATTCCTAACAAGCCGGCATATAGAAGTAACCCCGAGGACACAAGGGAGTTACAAAAGCAAATTGATGAGTTGCTTACCAAAGGCTTGGTGCGGGAGAGCTTGAGCCCATGTGCCGTGCCCGTGATCCTTGTTCCAAAGAAGGACGGCACTTGGAGGATGTGTGTGGATTGTCGAGCGGTCAACAAGATCACGGTAAAGTATCGACATCCCATACCTCGTTTGGATGATATGTTGGATGAGCTTAGTGGTTCTAGTGTCTTTTCAAAAATAGACCTTAGGTCCGGCTACCACCAAATCCGGATGAAACCGGGTGATGAGTGGAAAACCGCATTCAAGACCAAATTTGGTCTTTATGAATGGTTGGTGATGCCCTTCGGCCTCTCCAACGCACCTAGTACCTTCATGAGGCTAATGAACCATGTGCTAAAGCCATTCATCAACAAATTCGTGGTCGTCTACTTTGACGACATATTGATTTATAGCAAGTCAATAGTGACCACGTTGGCCACTTGAGTCAAGTGCTTGAAGTGCTACGAGCCGAAAAGCTCTATGCCAACTTTAAGAAGTGTGCCTTTTGTGTTGAAAAGGTTGTCTTTTTGGGCTTTGTTGTTAGTGCCAATGGTGTAGAAGTTGATGAGTCCAAAGTTGAAGCCATTAGAGATTGGCCTACTCCTACCACCGTTTCTCATGTGAGGAGTTTCCATGGCCTAGCTAGTTTCTATAGGCGCTTTGTTAGAGACTTTAGCACCATTGCCGCACCACTCACCGAGTTGGTGAAAAAGGACAAGCCCTTTGTTTGGGGAGAGCCGCAAGAAAAGGCTTTCCAAGAATTAAAAGGTAAACTAAGTACCGCCCCATTGTTGCAATTGCCCGACTTCGGGAAGGCTTTTGAGGTAGAATGTGATGCCTCGGGGTGGGTATTGGGGGTGTTCTCATGCAAGAAGGGAAACCCGTTGCTTACTTTAGTGAGAAATTGAAGGGCGCAACCTTGAACTACTCCACGTATGACAAGGAATTGTATGCCCTAGTGAGAGCTTTGGCCCATTGGCAACACTATCTATGGCCTCGGGAATTTGTGATCAAGAGTGACCATGAGTCACTCAAGCATCTAAGAGGTCAAGAAAAGTTGAACAAGAGACATGCCAAGTGGGTGGAGTTCATCGAGTCCTTTCCTTATGTAATTCATTACAAAAAGGGTAAGGACAATGTTGTGGCCGATGCGCTTTCAAGAAAATTCGCTCTTGCCACCACTCTCGCTTCTAGACTTGTGGGTTTTGAGAGTATCAAGTCATTGTACGCTCATGACCCAAAGCTCAAGAGCATTCATGATGCTCTAGTGAGTGGGGAAAGGGTGGAAAAATACCAATGGGTAGATGGCTACATTTTCAAGCATGGGCGAGTGTGTGTCCCCGAGTCCTCTTGGAGAGATGTGCTAGTGCAAGAAGCACATTGCGGGGGCTTGATGGGTCACTTTGGGGTGGACAAGACTATGGCCATACTTAAAGAGCAATTCCATTGGCCAAAAATGAGGCCTCTCGTGGAGCGATTTTGCAATGCTTGCTTGGATTGCAAGAGGGCCAAGTCTAGGTCCAACAACCAAGGGCTATACACTCCTTTACCCATTCCTACTAGTCCGTGGGTTGATCTTTCTATGGATTTTGTTATGGCTTTACCCCGGACTAGAGGAGGACACGATAGCATTTATGTTGTCGTTGACCGTTTCTCCAAAATAGCTCACTTCATTCCGTGCAAAAAGACTAATGATGCCCAACATGTAGCTTCCTTGTTTATTGATAATGTCTTGAAATTGCATGGGGTGCCTCGCACCATTGTTAGTGATAGGGACTCCAAGTTCCTTAGCCATTTTTGGAAGTGTTTGTGGGGTGCTCTTGGCACCAAGTTGCTCTTCTCCACGTCCCACCACCCTCAAACTGATGGGCAAACCGAGGTGGTGAACCAGACTTTGGGAGCTCTACTTCGAGCTATGACCAAAGGAAAGGCCGGGACTTGGATTGATAAGCTACCACTCATGGAGTTTGCATATAACCGCACTTTACATCGCATGATTGGCATGACTCCATTTGAGTGTGTTTATGGTTTTAACCCATTGATTCCTCTTGATCTTACCCCTTTGCCAAGGGATATGGTTGTTGATTTTGAAGGTAAAGCTCGGGCCAAGGCATTGCTTGAACTTCATGCCAAGGCGCGGAAGACGTTGGAGGAGGCCTATGAGAAGATAGCAACCAAGAAGAACAAAGGAAAAAAGAAGGTGGACTTCAAGAAAGGAGATTGGGTATGGGTGCACTTCCGCAAGGAACGATTTCCCAACCAAAGGAAGGGGAAGTTGGCACCAAGGGGCGATGGATGATAAGCCCCAAATTGGACCCAAAACGCCAACCATCAAGAGCCAAGCTTGAGAGCACAAAGAGTACCGCCAAGGCCCCCGAAAGCATCATTCAAGGCCAAGGGAGAGCTTATGCAAGGGAACGCCATGGAACGAGGAGCCTTAGAGACACATTTCGAGGCGTTCCAAGGTGTCAGGGAAAGAGGCGGACCGCCCACTTACTAGGCGGACCGCCCCCTTCAGCCTCTGAAGTTTAACAGGCGGGGCGCCTACTTGTTCAGGGGCGGGGCGCCTACTCCAGTGAGGAGCAACCAGGCGGGGCGCCTAGTGCTGAGAAGGATGCGGGATTTCCTAGTTTTTATCATATGTAATTTCTATTATGCCCCTACGTGGCTTATGTCTTTAGAACTTACTTAAGGGTACTTTAGGGCTTTCACTATGTATTAAATGAGGCCTATAAATACTCCATAGCTTAGCATTATTCCTTAGCTAGTTTTGAAGATAGAATAGGCTTGGCCTTTCTTGTTGAAGCGTTGACTTCATGTATCTCTTACGTTGAATCCATGGTGGATCTCCGCTAGTGAGAGTCCCGTTTAATGGTTCAAGTCTCTTCTCCCTATTGAATCAATCTAATTGTTAGTTTGATTCGTTCTTTTCTTCTACTTTCTGTTCTTCCCCATCCCTATTTCTTGGTTATCGTGTGTTGATTGCTTCCGCCTCTATCTTACTTGCTTCCGCGTGTTTGGTTCCTATCATCTTGGTATCAGAGCACGGATCGGATGTTGTTCTTACAAACCCTCGATTCTTGTTCATCCTATCTTTACTTTATTGTTATTGTCTTTATGTTCTTGGAAAAGAAGAAAAAACAAAAAAATTGAAAAAGTGAAAAAAATACAAAAAAAAAATTCTTGTCGTGGATTGGATTGGATGATTCCTTTGGTGTTTGATATCGGGGATCGATCTATGATGTTGACCCGTTGATTTGGTACCCTTGTTATATGATTTGGTGTTGAGAATCGAAAGTTGAAAAAATCAAAAACCCCAAAAAATTGAAAAAACCCTTGAACTTGATTGAAATTGCTTGATTTGGATTCGTTATGGATTGGGTGTTGTTATAAATCATTGGGGATTGATTGTAGGAGTTGAAAACACCATTGGGTACCTTCGGATTGGAAAAACACCTTGAAAACAACCGAATTTGGGTGTCAAAAGTCCAAAAAACGCGTTTTCGGACTGTGCTGAAAACCCCAGTAGGCGGGGCGCCCAGAAAGTAGGCGGGGCGCCTAGTGAACTCTCTGAACATTAGTAGGCGGACCGCCCCTGAGTTCAGGCGGACCGCCCACTCCTGGAGTGAGTCTGTTTGGCTTCGTTTCGCGTCTTTTTGTGTTCCGTTTGCTTCCTAACTTCTTGGTTAGTGTTTCTAAGGTATTAGTCCTACTTTATTAACACTAATCTTTGATCCTTTAGGGTGTTGTGTGTCTTGGAGTCTATACTTAAAGTCGTAGAATTTGCTTGCTTCAAGTGCGCACTAAATTAGCTTCCGTACATCGAGTCACTTTAACTCCATTCCGAACCATTACTTGGGCGCATTAGTTGATTGATCTTGCCATTGTGATTACTAAGGGACAAGAAGGTCTTGAGTGGAAAAAGGCTTGAGTGGTGAGAACAATAGAGTGTGGTCACAAAAGCCAACGACCTTGAGTGTATACACGAGTGGAAAGAAAATTGAGTGACATCTTTTGAGTGATACTGATAAGACCCAAATTGGCCTAAACGACAACCATCAAGAACCAAGCTTGAAGAGCACAAGGAATGCAAGTCAAGGGCTCCGGAAACGTCTTGAAGATCATGCATTGGAGCGCCAAGGAAGGAGGAGCACTTAGGCACCAAAGGAGAGGCTCGGGGGACGCATTTTGAGCCATTCCAAGGACCCCCAGGAAGGGGCGGACCGCCTAGTCAAAGGGGCGGACCGCCTAGTGAAGTTGATGCCTCAGGATTTTGGGCCGCCTGCTCAATGGGCGGACCGCCCACTCCACAGCATGGAGAAGTAGGCGGACCGCCTACTCCCACTAGGCAGGGGCGCCTACTTGCTGAGATTTTGGACGGGATTTTGCGTATAGTTCCTATTTTGCCCTTAAGTGGCTTGTATTGTTATAACCCACTTTGGGGGTGTTTTAGACATTTCATTAGGTGTATGGGAAAACTATATAAGCTTCCCTTAGCCCTTTATTTCATTAGTTAGTTTTGAAGATAGAATTGAGAAGATAGAATAGGCTTGGCCTTTCTTGTTGAAGCTTGACTTCATGTATCTCTTACGTTGAATCCATGGTGGATCTCCGCTAGTGAGAGTCCCGTTTAATGGTTCAAGTCTCTTCTCCCTATTGAATCAATCTATTTGTTAGTTTGATTCGTTCTTTTCTTCTATTTCTATTCTCCCCAATCCCTTACTTTCTTGTTATCTTGTGATTGTTGCTTCCGCCTCTATTTTACTTGCTTCCGCGAATTTGATTCCTATCATCTTGGTATCAGAGCAAGGATTGGAATTCGTTCTTACGAATCCACGTTCCTTGTTCATCCTATCTTTACTTTATTGTTATTGTGTTTATGTTCTTGGAAAAGAAGAAAAAAAAAACAAAAAAATTGAAAAGTGAAAAAAAAATACAACAAAATTCTTGTTGTGGATTGGATTGGATGATCCCTTTGGTGTTTGATATCGGGGATCGATCTATGATGTTGACCCGTTGATTTGGTACCCTTGTTTTATGATTTGGTGTTGAGAATCAAAAGTTGAAAAAAAAAAATCAAAAACCCCAAAAAAAATTGAAAAACCCTTGAACTTGATTGAAATTGCTTGATTTGGATTCGTTATGGATTGGGTGATGTTATAAATCATTGGGGATTGATTGGAGTAGTTGAAAACACCATTGGGTACCTTCGGATTGGAAAAACACCTTGAAAACAACCGAATTTGGGTGTCAAAAGACCAAAAAACGAGTTTCGGAGCGTGCTGAACCACCCAGTAGGCGGACCGCCCACCCAGTAGGCGGACCGCCCACCTTAGTCTCTGAAGTTTCTGGGCGGACCGCCCCTGTACAACAGGCGGGGCGCCCACTTCTGAAAGGTTTCCATTTGGCTTCGTTTTGTGTGTTTTTGTGTTCCGTTTGTTTCCGTACCTCTTGGTTAGTGTTCCTAAGGTATTTGTCCTATCTTATTAACACTAATCTTTGATCTCTTAGGGTGTTTGTGTGTCTTGAAGTCTATACTTAAAGTCGTAGAACTTGCTTGCTTCAAGTGCGCACTAAACTAGCTTCCGTACATCGAGTCATATCAACTCCACTCCGGACCTTTACTTGGACCTACTAGTTGATTGATCTTACCATTTTGGTTCCTAAAAGAGATAAGGACATCTTTGGGTGGGGGTTTGGGAGTGTGCACCCTCAAAAGAGTGTTGAGAGCCACCACCAAAGGTAAGGGAGAGTAAGTGAGGTTGTTTATACTAACCTTTGCACTTTCTTAACATGTCTTTTGCAGGTACAAGGAGCCATAAGGGAGGTTTGGAGGGCAGTGGGAGTGGTGAGAAAGGTGTGAGTGATTGGGAGTTAGTTGAAGCTTACCTCCCGAGCCTCATGACTATGATGGAGGAAATAGATACTCGACTCCAACACTTGGAGGATGAGATGAAAGAGAATGAGGCCGAGGGAAGAGATGGAATGAGTCGCACTATGGGTTATGGTATTGCTAGTAGTGGTGAAAGGAGGAAGTACCCAATTAGTGAAGGTACTATTGAGGGGATGTGTAAAGGGCATTACATGGATGAACTCATGAGAAAAAGAGATTGGTGTCAATTCATGGTGAGCCTTAATGGGAATCATGGGTATGTGCTTCAAGTGGATAGTGGTGAAGCAAGTTGGATTAGCCATCTTGTGGTGAGAAGGTTGGGAATACCTTGTGTTGATGGAATGGCTAGGGTAGTTATTTCACAAAGGAACTTTGAAGAGGAAGTGGAGTGCAAAGTAGGCCCTTTGGTGGGATGTGATGTCATGTTGGGAAAGCCTTGGCTTTTCAATAAGCACTTCAAGTTCGCCAACTTATTTGATGGTTATCTTGTTAAAGCACAAGGGAAGATGCAATTCCTCCTTCTTAGGAAAGAAGAAGTACAACCAAGCACGCCCATGAACATGAGAAATGGAGGAACACCATTGAGGGGAAGCCCTATGACCCAAAGAGTGCAAACAAGAAGTCCTACGAACATGAGAAGTAGTGGGGCACCATTGAAGAGAAGCCCTACAATCCCAAGCAATGGTGGGACTAGTGCAAGAAGAGAGTTGACATATGTCAACAAGGTGAACCCCAAGCCACAAGCTCCAAAGCAAAGTGGTTCACCAACGAAGAAGAAAGAGACATCAAGTGATGAGTCTCTTAGTCCTAGATTCCGGGTTGATGTTAAAACGCCACCTACTCTGGCCATGGGTATTCTTGGGCCTCGTCCCAACTCACCCGAATTTGAGAGACAAAAGATTGAGAGGAGTAAGGGAGTGACCGGTGACATTCCTCGAGCGGAAAAAGGAGAGGATGTGTTGAGTGATGTGAGTGGGATGTCACCACCCGAATCTACACCCGACCTTGAAAAGAAAATGAGGGAAAAGAAAGAGGGAAAGAGAATTGTAAAGAGTGAGGACACCCCTTATTCTAACCTTAACCCTTTATCTTTTTCTTCTACTTGTGTGACTTCTTGTGTAGGAAATCTTGGAGGCAAGCCATTGGAGCCTCAACCATCTTCCAAAAGTAAAAGACAAGGTGAAGCGAATCTTCAATGTGAACTTCAAGGAGGGGAGTCAATTCAAGATACGTCAAGTTCAATGAGTGAGCTAAATGGCCATTCAAAGGTATGTGAGAGCCCTTCCCTTGAACATGTTGCTTCCTTGTCATGTGAGAGTGTTTGTGAGACCTCTATACTAGTTGATGATATATATGATTACAATGTGTTTGCAACTAGTGTAGAGTCGAATGGTCAACTTGTGTGTGATTGTGAACCACTAGTTGAGAGGGAGGATAAGCCACATCATGATGTGAGCTCGGTTTTCATTGAACCTCTCATTAGTGAGGAATGTGTAGTTGACCTTGCTATTGAACCTTGTTATGACACCCCACCCATATTTGACAAAGGGGAAGATGAGTTGAATGAATACCCTATCCTTTCCCTTGATGAATGGCTTGATAATGGTGGACTTATGTGTTGTAGTGAGGTTGGTAGTGACCTTGAGGAGTCCCTAGTGATTGAAATGGATCGGATTGTTTTCAATGACTCCTCGGGTAATAGTGATGAACCTAGTCTTGATACCATGCTTTTGTGCGACCATGAATCTGAGGTGCATGCTTTTACATTTCCATGGTGCGAAGATAATCTCAATTGTGGTAGCGAATTGTATCGGACTAGGATTGGTAATCGAATAGAACCTCCATGGTTTGAAAAGTTAGGCTCTATGGATGATCCAATGTTTGGAACTCCAAGTGGGATGGGTGGTCTTGATATTGGTTGTGTTAAACCATCTTCTAGTAGTCCTAATCTTCATTGTGGGGACTATAATGATGAAGGGCCAATTTTGGAGACCTTCCTTTGGAGTTTGCCTAGTGAGGGAGATTGTCTTAGAGATGGATTTGGAGGTGAGGAAGCCACACTTGGTGTGTGTAAGAGTGCTTCCAAGAAGGGGAGTGGAGTATTTGATGTTAGTTGCCAATTGAACTATTTTGTTTACTCCATCCCACTTGTTGATCACACCTTGGGTGTTGAGCATGCCAAAGCCGATAGGTCACATTGTGATAATATTAGTTTGAAGGCTTGGTGTGTTGGTTATAAGCTTAGGGGTCGTAGGAAATTTGATTGCTATACCATGCATGTTCCATATCCTATTGATCTCTTTGTTTGTTCTTGTGTTGGGTGCACTTTCATTTGGAGTCAAGTACTTGTTGTTTCCTTTGGAGACATAAGCTTTTTACTTGTTATTGATGCTTGGCTCTATCACAAGAGTGTGTTTTCCCACATTTTTGCCATTAACCTACTCTTGTAGTGGGAAGCTTTGTTTGTGCTTGTTTTGAATGTAGGCTTGATGGTTTGATTTCGAGGACGAAATCCTTTCAAGAAGGGGAGGATGATAATGCCCAAATTGGCCTAAACGACAACCATCAAGAACCAAGCTTGAAGAGCACAAGGAATGCAAGTCAAGGGCTCCGGAAACGTCTTGAAGATCATGCATTGGAGCGCCAAGGAAGGAGGAGCACTTAGGCACCAAAAGAGAGGCTCGGGGGACGCATTTTGAGCCATTCCAAGGACCCCCAGGAAGGGGCGGACCGCCTAGTCAAAGGGGCGGACCGCCTAGTGAAGTTGATGCCTCAGGATTTTGGGCCGCCTGCTCAATGGGCGGACCGCCCACTCCACAGCATGGAGAAGTAGGCGGACCGCCTACTCCCACTAGGCAGGGGCGCCTACTTGCTGAGATTTTGGACGGGATTTTGCGTATAGTTCCTATTTTGCCCTTAAGTGGCTTGTATTGTTATAACCCACTTTGGGGGTGTTTTAGACATTTCATTAGGTGTATGGAAAAACTATATAAGCTTCCCTTAGCCCTTTATTTCATTAGTTAGTTTTGAAGATAGAATTGAGAAGATAGAATAGGCTTGGCCTTTCTTGTTGAAGCTTGACTTCATGTATCTCTTACGTTGAATCCATGGTGGATCTCCGCTAGTGAGAGTCCCGTTTAATGGTTCAAGTCTCTTCTCCCTATTGAATCAATCTATTTGTTAGTTTGATTCGTTCTTTTCTTCTATTTCTATTCTCCCCAATCCCTTACTTTCTTGTTATCTTGTGATTGTTGCTTCCGCCTCTATTTTACTTGCTTCCGCGAATTTGATTCCTATCAGATACACGTGAGGGAGTGAATTTGTGAGGTCCTTAACTCGTTGATTACAATTATGGCTTCGGATGATGATGATTGTGGAGGATATGACTCATGCGGGGATGATGGAGACTATGGTTCCTATGGTGATGATGATGGGTATTGCTATGACGATTCCGGGAACCAAGGCTCATATGATGATGAAGCGGATCACTATGTTGATTATGAAGATGAAGAAGACTATGGGGCTTGTGAAGACGAATGTGATGAATCTTATGCTCCAAGTCAAGAAATGGAAGATGGTGACTCTTCAAGGTATGATGATCCTACTTACTCTTCTTGTGATGAATTTGAACATGATGATAGTGACATAGGGAGAATGGATGATGAGGGTGATTATACGAAGTGTGCATACGCATCTTCTCTTGGTGTTGCTTATGGTGAGCAAGAGAGTAGTAGAGGACCTTCCATTAGTATGGGAGGTGGTGGTGGTTGTTCCATGGGAAATGGGAGAGTTACATCTTCTAATTCCCATGTGAAGGGTGGAATGAGAGAATTTGCTCTTACCGTGGTTGGAGTGCATTGCTCTAGTCGTGGTGGTAGGAGTGGTGTTAAGAGCTATGGAACCAGGGCGAGAGGCAATTATGGGTTCCATAGTGGTGCTCCTTCCTCGACTTTCAGCTACACTTCTAGTGTTGGAAGAGTGACGGGAAGTGGAAGTTGTCCAAGTGGTGTTGCTAGGGGGAGTGGGATAAGTAAGCTTCGGTTTGATAGTGATGGGTATCAAGAGGTTCCAAGATCTTACTTGGATGACCCTATACTACACTTGGACCTACGGAGGTTCCCTGTTGAGGTGGAAGGTTATGGAGGGTACTTGCTCAAGATTGGTGGCACCGATGCCAATTGCATTAATACCTCGGTGGTTGATGAGCTAAGGCTACCTTGCTATGCCTTGAAGGATCCTTATGACTACTACGGAGTGTGGGTTTCCAAGGAAGCTCGGGTGTGTATATCGCATAGGGGATATTGGAATTATATTTGGTGTCATGTGTACCCCATGCAACATTGTCATGTGTGGTTTGGCGAGTCATGGTTGCAAAGCAAGAAGGTGCGATATAGTAAGGGAAGTGATAAGTATTACCTCGGCCAATGGCCAACGATGTATGACTTTGAGCCTATTGGGATAAAGATCAAATCACCTCCTAGTGTACCTTCTAGGCCTATGCAAAGGGAAAAGGAGCAAGAACCTCATCCTATGGTTGAAAGAGTGCCAACAAAAAGTCCTACAATCACAAGCAATGGTGGGACTAGTGCAAGAAAAGAGTTGGCAAGTTTACCATCAAAGAAGAAAGAGATCTCAAGTGATGAGTCTCTTAGTCCTAGATTTCGGGTTGATGTTAAAACTCCACCTACTCCGGCTATGGGTATCCTTGGGCCTCGTCCCAACTCACCCGAATTTGAGAGACAAAAGATTGAGAGGAATAAGGGAGTGACCGGTGACATTCCTCGAGTGGAAAAAGGAGAGGATGTGTTGAGTGTGGTGAGTGGGATGTCACCACCCGAATCTACACCTAACCTTGAAAAGAAAATGAGAGAAAAGAAAGAGGGAAAAAAGAGTGAGGACACCCCTTATTCTAACCTTAACCCTTTCTCTTTTTCTCCTACTTTTGTGAATGCTTGTGTAGGTACTCTTGGAGGCCCATCAATGGAGCCTCAACCATGTCCCAAGAAGGATAGACAAGGTGAAGAAACACTTCAATGTGAGCTTCAAGGTGAAGAGACAAGTCATGACACCCCAAATGCATTGAGTGAGCAAGATGGCCACTCAAAGGTAAGTGATAGCTCATCCCTTGAACATGTTACTTCCTTGTCTCATGGTAGTGTGTGTGCTAACTCTTCACTAGTTGATGATTTGTATGATTACAATGTGTTTGCAACTAGTGTAGAGTCGGATGGTCAACTTGTGTGTGAATGTGAACCACTAGTTGAGAGGGATGATAAGCCACATCATGATGTGAGCCCGGTTTTCATTGAACCTCTCACTAGTGAGGAATGTGTAGTTGACCTTGCTTGTGAACCTTGTTATGACACCCCACCCATATTTGACGAAGGGGAAGATGAGTTGAATGACTACCCTATCCTTTCCCTTGATGAATTGCTTGATAATGGTGGACTTATGTGTCGTAGTAAGGATGGATGTGACCTTGAGGAGTCTCTAGAGTGTGAGATGGATCGATTCGTTTTCGATGACTCCTCGGGTGTGGATAAAGAACCTAGTCTTGGTACCATGTTTTCATGTGACCATGAATTTGAGGTGCATGCTTTTACATTTCCGTTATGTGAAGATAACCTCATTTGTGGTAGCGAATTGTATCGGACTAGAATTGCTAGTAAAATAGAACCTCCATGGTATGTAAAGATAGACTCTAAGGATGATCCACTGTTTGGGACACCAAGTGGGATGAGTGGTCTTGATATTGGTTGTGTTGAACCATCTTCTAGTAGTCCTAACCTTCATTGTATGGACTATAATGATGAAGGACCTATTTTGGAGACTTTCCTTTGGAGTTTGCCTAATGAGGGAGAATGTCTTAGAGATGGATTTGGAGGTGAGGAAGCCACTCTTGGTGTGTGTAGGAGTGCTTCCAAGAAGGGGAGTGGAGTAATTGATGTTAGTTGCCAATTGAACTATTTTGTTTACTCTATTCCACATGTTGATCACACCTTGGGTGTTGAACATGCCAAAGCCGATAGGTCACAAAGTGATAATGTTAGCTTGAAGGCTTGGTGTGTTGGTTCTAAGCTTAGGGGTCATAGGGAATTTGATTGCTATACCTTGCGTGTTCCATATCCTATTGATCTCTTTGTTTGTTCTTGTGTTGAGTGCACTTTAATTTGGAGTCAAGTACTTGTTGTTTCCTTTGGAAACATAAGCTTTTTACTTGTTATTGATGCTTGGCTTTATCACAAGAGTGTGTTTTCCCACACTTTTGCCACTAACCTACTCTTGTAGTGGGAAGCTTTGTTTGTGCTTGTTTTGAATGTAGGCTTGATGGTTTGATTTCGAGGACGAAATCCTTTCAAGAAGGGGAGGATGATAAGCCCCAAATTGGACCCAAAACGCCAACCATCAAGAGCCAAGCTTGAGAGCACAAAGAGTACCGCCAAGGCCCCCGAAAGCATCATTCAAGGCCAAGGGAGAGCTTATGCAAGGGAACGCCATGGAACGAGGAGCCTTAGAGACACATTTCGAGGCGTTCCAAGGTGTCAGGGAAAGAGGCGGACCGCCCACTTACTAGGCGGACCGCCCCCTTCAGCCTTTGAAGTTTAACAGGCGGGGCGCCTACTTGTTCAGGGGCGGGGCGCCTACTCCAGTGAGGAGCAACCAGGCGGGGCGCCTAGTGCTGAGAAGGATGCGGGATTTCCTAGTTTTTATCATATGTAATTTCTATTATGCCCCTACGTGGCTTATGTCTTTAGAACTTACTTAAGGGTACTTTAGGGCTTTCACTATGTATTAAATGAGGCCTATAAATACTCCATAGCTTAGCATTATTCCTTAGCTAGTTTTGAAGATAGAATTGAGAAGATAGAATAGGCTTGGCCTTTCTTGTTGAAGCGTTGACTTCATGTATCTCTTACGTTGAATCCATGGTGGATCTCCGCTAGTGAGAGTCCCGTTTAATGGTTCAAGTCTCTTCTCCCTATTGAATCAATCTAATTGTTAGTTTGATTCGTTCTTTTCTTCTACTTTCTGTTCTTCCCCATCCCTATTTCTTGGTTATCGTGTGTTGATTGCTTCCGCCTCTATCTTACTTGCTTCCGCGTGTTTGGTTCCTATCAATGGACCATTCCAAGTGTTGTCCAAGATCAACAACAATGCATACGTGATAGATTTGCCCGGTGAGTATAATGTGTCGACTACTTTCAATGTTAGTGACTTGACTTCTTTTGATGTAGGTGATGATACCTTGGAGGAGGACGTCTCAATTTCGAGGACGAAATCTTTTCAAGAAGGGGAGGATGATGCAACCCAAATTGCATCGAGACCATTCACTCGAAGTCAAGCCAAGGATATACAAGACGCTCACCTACACTAGGTTTGGAGAGGCGTGGATGATACGAGCTCGGGAGAGGACTTAAAGACAATGCATTGGAGCTCAATCCATGTGGAAACAGGGCAGGAAACAAGGCAGGACGCAGGGGAGCAAAACAGGGCAAAAACAGGGGAGATCTGCTGAGCTTACTGCCTAAGAACTGAAACTTGTTCTTCGCGATCGCGTCAACAACCTTCGCGATCGCGTAGACCAATTCTTTTGCCTGCGCGACCGCGCCAAGTTTCGCGCTATCGCGAGCTTCAGCATTTTAGTGTTCCACGCGATCGCATATAATTCTGCGCGATCGCGAAGAACACTTCAGTGGCAGCGGACCAGAATCTAGGAAATATTGTAATGGGGTGCTATAAATGCCCTCTTTCATCATTTATTGTTTTTTAACTACTTTGAACACAAAACACTTTGAATGAGCATAGCTCTTGACATTGTAACTCTTTTGGCTTGAAATCAATTGGATGAATCCAAGTTGCTCTTCAATCCATCTTCGATCATTCTATTTGCTTGAGCCTCGTGTCTCTTGAGGATAGTTGCTTAGCGTAGGTGATTCTTTCCAATCGTTTGGGGTGTAACGGAACAAGTTCTTCGTTGCTACTCGAACTTTAGTGTGAGTCTCGTCTCGTTCCTTATCTTTTATCGCTTTCGTATTTTCGATTGCATCAGTACTTCAATGACTTTGAGAAGAATAGAATGGCCCTTGACATGGAAACCGAAGATGAAGAGCAAGCTATCATCCGTTTCAAGAGTAGTTTGAACCGGGAGATTGCTTCTCAATTGAGGCTACACATCTTTCATTCTCTTCAAGATGTTTGTGATGCCGCGGTTGAAGCCGAAAAGTGGTTAAAGGAAGAGAAGGCTCCTCGCTATAGGAGTACTACCACCACCACCACTCCAACAACTCGCCCCAAAGAATGGAAGAGCCCATACCAAAGTGGTGCAAGTGGGAGTCGGGATGTGAAGAAGCCTTTTGAAAAGGCTACCCCGAGAAGCGACCACAAAGAGGTTGGAGGTACTTCTAAAACTACTTTAAATACTCCTTCTCCTTCTTCTTTCCAATGTCACAAATGCAAGGGTTACGACCACTTTGCCAAAGAGTGCCCTACCCAAAAAACGATGATTGTGATGGATGATGGGTTGGTCTATGAGGGGGAAAGTGAGTCCGAGGGAGATGTTGAGGATGAGAGTGAGGAAGTTGAGTGTGAGGGTGAAGAGAGAGCGACGGAGGGGGATGATCCTAATATGTTCCTTGTGGTGCGTCGTATTTTGGGTGCTATGGTGAATGAAGAGAGGGAGGATGAGCAAAGGGAAAACTTGTTCCATGCTAGGTGTAGAGTGAAGGGGCAAGTGTGTTCCATGATCATCGACTCGGGTAGTTGTGCAAATGTGGTGAGCCAATCTTTGGTATCACAATTGAAGTTGCCTACCCTTAAGCATCCAAACCCCTACCGTTTGCAATGGTTGAGTGAATGTGGGGAGTTGAGGGTAGTGAAGCAAGTCTTGATTAGGTTCAAGATTGGAAACTACCAAGATGAACACATGTTTGACGTGGTGCCAATGCAAGCTTGCCACCTTCTTTTTGGTAGGCCTTGGCAATACGACAAACAAGTGGTTCATGATGGCCGAGCCAACACTTACACGGTTAAATATGAGGGGAAGAAGTTTGTGCTTACACCCTTGACCCCAAAGCAAGTAAGTGAGGACTATCGGCGCATGAAGGAATTGAGGGAAGCGGCTAAGGCCAAGTCCCCGGTTGTGGCCAAACCTTTGGCCGAGACTCCACCATCTTCCACCGGTCGCATGTGTGCCATGATGCAACCGGGCGAGTACTTGAGAGGTAATGATGGCACCAAAATGCTCATATGCCTAGTGCACAAAGGTATGGTTCTAAACTCCGATTGTGATTTATCTTCTAACCCTAACCCTTTGCCTAGTGCTATTGACAATGTTTTGAAGGTCTATGAGGACATGTTCCCGGAGGAGATGCCGGATGGATTACCTCCCTTGAGGGGTATTGAGCATCAAATTGACTTTGTCCCGGGATCTCAAATTCCCAACAAGCCGGCATATAGAAGTAATCCCGAGGACACAAGGGAGTTACAAAAGCAAATTGATGAGTTGCTTACCAAGGGTTTGGTGAGGGAGAGTTTGAGTCCTTGTGCCGTGCCCGTGATCCTTGTCCCAAAGAAGGATGGCACTTGGAGGATGTGTGTGGATTGTCGAGCGGTCAACAAGATCACGGTAAAGTATCGACATCCCATACCTCGTTTAGATGATATGTTGGATGAGCTTAGGTCCGGCTACCACCAAATCCGGATGAAACCGGGGTGATGAGTGGAAAACCGCATTCAAGACCAAATTTGGTCTTTATGAATGGTTGGTGATGCCTTTCGGCCTCTCCAACGCACCTAGTACCTTCATGAGGCTCATGAACCACGTGCTAAAGCCATTCATCAACAAATTCGTGGTTGTCTACTTTGACGACATATTGATTTATAGCAAGTCAATAGATGACCACGTTGGCCACTTGAGTCAAGTACTTGAAGTGCTACGAGCCGAAAAGCTCTATGCCAACTTTAAGAAGTGTGCCTTTTGTGTTGAAAAGGTTGTCTTTTTGGGCTTTATTGTTAGTGCCAATGGTGTAGAAGTTGATGAATCCAAAGTTGAAGCCATTAGAGATTGGCCTACTCCTACCACCGTTTCTCATGTGAGGAGTTTCCATGGCCTAGCTAGTTTCTATAGGCGCTTTGTTAGAGACTTTAGCACCATCGCCGCACCACTCACCGAGTTGGTGAAGAAAGATAAACCTTTTGTGTGGGGAGAGCCGCAAGAGAGAGCTTTTCAAGAATTGAAAAGTAGGTTGAGTACCGCCCCCTTGCTACAATTGCCCGACTTCGGGAAGGCTTTTGAGGTTGAATGTGATGCCTCGGGGGTGGGAATTGGGGGTGTTCTCATGCAAGAAGGGAAACCCGTTGCCTACTTTAGCGAGAAGTTGAAGGGCGCAACCTTGAATTACTCCACATATGACAAGGAGTTGTATGCCCTAGTGAGAGCTTTAGCCCATTGGCAACACTATCTATGGCCTCGGGAATTCGTGATCAAGAGTGACCATGAGTCACTCAAGCATCTAAGAGGCCAAGAGAAGTTGAACAAGAGACATGCCAAGTGGGTGGAGTTCATTGAGTCTTTTCCCTATGTAATTCATTACAAGAAGGGAAAGGACAATGTTGTAGCCGACGCGCTTTCTAGGAAGTTCGCCCTCGCTACCACTCTTGCTTCTAGACTTATGGGTTTTGAGAATATCAAATCTTTGTATGAACATGACCCAAAGTTCAAGAGCATTCATGATGCTCTAGTGAGTGGGAAGCGGGTGGAGAAGTACCAATGGGTGGATGGCTACATTTTCAAGAAAGGGAGAGTATGTGTCCCCGAGTCCTCTTGGCGAGAATTGCTAGTGCGTGAAGAACATTGTGGAGGCTTGATGGGTCACTTTGGGAGGGATAAGACTTTGGCCATTCTTATGGAGCAATTCCATTGGCCTAAGATGGGGTTGCATGTTGAGCGGCTATGCAATGCTTGTTTAGATTGCAAGCACGCCAAGTCTAAGTCGAATCCCCATGGCTTGTATACTCCTTTGCCTATTCCTACTAGCCCGTGGATGGACATTTCGATGGATTTTGTTATGGGTTTGCCACGGTCTAGAGGGGGCCATGATAGCATTTATGTTGTCGTGGATCGGTTTTCCAAAATGGCTCACTTCATTCCTTGTAAGAAGAGTAGTGATGCACACCATGTAGCTTCTTTGTTTATTGATAATGTGTTAAAATTGCATGGCGTGCCTCAAACCATTGTAAGTGATAGGGACACTAAGTTCCTAAGCCATTTTTGGAGATGTTTGTGGGGTGCCCTTGGCACCAAATTGTTGTTCTCTACGTCCCACCACCCTCAAACGGATGGTCAAACCGAGGTGGTGAACCGAACCTTGGGGTCTCTTCTTAGAGCTATGACCCGAGGTAAGGCCGGGACTTGGGTGGAGAAGTTACCGCTCATGGAGTTTGCATATAACCGCACTTTGCATAGAATGATTGGCATGACTCCATTTGAGTGCGTTTATGGTTTTAATCCTTTGATTCCACTTGATCTCACCCCTTTGCCAAGGGAAATGGTTGTTGATGTTGCAGGTACAAGCCGAGCTAAGGCCTTGATGGAACTCCATGCCAAGGCAAAGAAGAACTTGGAGGAAGCTTATGAAAAGTTAGCCACCAAGAAGAACAAAGGGAGAAAGAAAGTGGACTTCAAGAAAGGAGATTGGGTGTGGGTGCACTTCCGGAAAGAAAGATTTCCAAACATTAGAAAAGGGAAGTTGGCACCCCGGGGAGATGGCCCATTCCAAGTGATATCCAAAATTAACAACAATGCCTATGTGATTGATCTACCCGGTGAGTACAATGTTTCAAACACTTTCAATGTTAGTGACTTGGCTCCTTGTGATGTAGGTGATGCCGTGGAGGATGACGCCTTAATTTCGAGGACGAAATCTTCTCAAGAAGGGGAGGATGATGCCGGGCAAACTAGCTCGAGACCCTTTACGAGAAGCCAAGCCAAAGCTATCCACGATGCTCATCTTCACTTGGTATGGAAAGGCTTGGACATGGAAGATGGAAGCTCCGGAACAACTTTGAAGATCATGCATTGGAGCACCATGGAAGGGGGACCATCTCGGACACTTGGAGAAGCTCAAGAGACACAAAAGGAGACACCCCAAGAAGCTTCAGAAAGAGGCGGACCGCCTACCTGAAGAGGCGGACCGCCTACAATGTGCTCACTCTCTGGAAATTGAGGAGGCGGACCGCCTAGCCACAAGAGGCGGCCGCCTACTCACTGGTGGTTCTCTGGATTCAGTCAAGGCGGAGCGCTTCCAAGGGGGAGGCGGAGCGCCTACCCCTGCTACATGCCAAACCGAGTTTTTGCTACTTTTCGCGTGTAATTCCAACTTTGGCCCTAAGTGGCTTCTATTGTTTAAACCCACTTAGGGGTATTTTAGACACTTCATTACATGCTTGTAGAAGGCTATAAAAGCCTTCATTAAGTCTTGAATTCATTCAGCGATCTTTGAACACAAAAACAAGAGAATTACTCTTTGAATGAAAACCTTGATTCTTGGCTTGAATTTCAATTGGATGAATCCAAGTTGAACCTCAAACCTTTTCGATCACTCTATTTGCAAGGACTTCGTGATTCTTGAGGATAGTTGCGTAGTGTTAGGTGATTCTTTCCAATCGTTCGGGGTGTAACGGAACGAGTTCTTCGTTTCTACTCGAACCTTAGTGTAAGTCTCGTCTCACTTTATCTCTGTATCGCTTTCGTAGGATTTCCCTACATCACCAGCTCGGTTAAAGGAGCTGCCACGGTGCTAAAGTCACGAACAAACCTTCGGTAAAAGCTAGCTAAGCCATGGAAGCTACGAACTTGTGAGACCGAGGTTGGAGTTGGCCAATCTTTGATGGCTTCGACTTTTGACTCGTCGACTTCGACACCATTAGCACTGACAACGAATCTTAGAAAGACCGCACGATCAACACCAAAGGCACTTCTTGAAGTTAGCATATAACTTCTCTTCTCGAAGCTTACCGAGCACAAGCCTGAGGTGTTCGACATGTTCATCCATGGTTCGACTATAAACGAGTATGTCATCAAAATAAACGACAACGAACTTGTTTATGAACGGTTTGAGCACATGGTTCATCAATCGCATGAATGTGCTAGGGGCGTTGGATAAGCCAAATGGCATTACCAACCATTCATAGAGACCGAATTTGGTCTTGAATGCGGTTTTCGACTCGTCTCTGGGTTTCATTCGGATCTGATGGTAACCGGACCTGAGGTCAATCTTTGTAAAGCATGAAGAACCACTTAGTTCATCTAGCATGTCATCTAGTCGTGGAATAGGATGACGATACTTTACCGTTATTTTGTTGACTGCTCGACAGTCAACGCACATTCGCCAAGTTCCATCCTTCTTCGGGACAAGGATAACTGGAACGGCGCAAGGACTCAAGCTCTCTCGAACGAGGCCCTTGTTCAGCAACTCATCAACCTGCCGTTGGAGCTCTTTGGTGTCCTCGGGATTACACCGGTATGCAGGTTTGTTGGGGATTTGAGACCCCGGTACGAAGTCAATTTGGTGCTCGATTCCTCTCAACGGAGGCAATCCACCTGGCATTTCCTCGGGAAACATGTCTCCGAAGTCCTGCAAAACACTTTGTACAGCACTAGGCAAAGGGTTATTGTTAGAAAATTCATCATTAGAGTTTAGAAGAATACCCTTGTGCACGAGGCAGATGATCATCTGACCATTGTCGTTGCCTCGTAAGATCTCACCGGGTTGCATGATTGCACAGATTTCCTTTTACTTCGGGCGGTGAGTTTGTCTCTTCGGCCCTCAATTTTGCTCCCATCGGAAGCTTAGCTTTGGCTGCTTCTCTCAATTCTTTCATCCGTTTATAGTCCTCGGTGACTTGCTTTGGAGACAAGGGTTTGAGTATGAAACTCTTCCCTTCGAGCTTGACAGTGTAAGTGTTGGATCTTCCGTTATGAACAACCGACCGGTCATACTGCCACGGTCTCCCCAATAGCAAATGACAAGCTTGCATTGGCACCACATCGAATATCATTTCATCTTGATACTCGCCAATTCTAAACTTGATCCACACTTGTTTGACAACCCTCAACTCTCCACACTCGTTCAGCCATTGTAATTTGTAAGGGTGGGGATGCTTCATCGTAGATAGTCCCATTTGTGAAACCAAGGTTTGGCTCACCACATTCGCACAACTACCAGAGTCAATGATCATCGAACACACCTTTCCCCTCACTCGACATCGGGCATGAAAGAGGTTTTCTCTTTGGTTGTCCTGTTCTTCAAGAGTCATGCAGCTCAAATTCCTTCGAACCATAAGAAACATTTCCGGATGATCAGCTTCGGCAGCCTCATGACTATCATCACCTTCAGCTCGGTCAGTCTCCTCGATAAATTCCTCCTCGGTGTCACTCGCTTGCTCATGGACGGTTCCATCTTCGAGCAGAAGCATAACTTTTCGAGTTGGACACTCTTTTGCCATGTGACCATAACCCTTGCATTTGTGGCACTGAATATTTGAAGCACTAAGAGAGTTTAGTTGAACTTTACCTCCCATTTCTCTCGATTGGTTACCGGTCACACCCCTCTCGAAGGGTCTCTTCGAATCTCGAACAGCGTTGGCACTTGTTTGGTTTGGACTCTTCAAGTCTTTACCTCGGTTCAAGGGAGTAGAAGTAGTGATCCTCGATACCGGTTTGCCTTATCGTTCTTCACCAATTTTTCAGCTTCGGTGGCAGCATCGAACAGATCTTCCAACGTGTGATACACGTGTAGCCTTAATTGAGATGACACATCCCTAGCCAAGCAATTTTTTTTTTTTGAACCGGATAATGGCCTGCTCTTCGTCTTAGACCAGATCAAGATTCAATCGAACCTTTTCGAATTCATCATGGTACTCCTGGACAGACTTGGACCCTTGTTTCAGCTCATAGAGCTTTTGCATTTGAGTTTGCCTGTACTTGGCACTCAAATACTTAGCATCCATTGCTCTCTTCAGCTGTGGCCAAGTATTGACTTCGGGATAGGCATTCCTTCTTCTATGCCTTTTGTCAGCTTCCCACCATTGATGCAATACGAACCAGGCTCACCTGTTCGATTCATCAACAAGTCCACCGAGGAGTCACATGGCATCCACGATCAAAGTGTGACCGGGATGGAAGATGCCGAAGACTGCCTCACCGTGCAGCAACGTGGAAATCCACCGAGCAGGCAACAAGTGACTGTGATCGTTGCTGACACTGACTTCGGAAGCTTTGAGACGGGGCACAACTTATGAGAGCTCAACGATCAAGTTTGAGCCCGAAGGAAGAAATGACAAGCTCGAGCCCGAAGCTGAAAGCAACCGATCCAAGGAAGAACGATGCCGAACGAAGAATCGATCGAAGGGCTACAAGTGTGCCCGAGGCAGGAGAGCGTTCGATTCCAAATGTGACCGAGGCAAACAAGCGACCGAAGACAAGGTGTTCGAGCTGAGCTGCCGAACACATCAAACTGCTCCAGCCCTGCGTGGCTTTGTCTCATTGGTCACCTGTGACCATTTACTATTTTGCCCTTTTAATGTTGTCTATATAAACTCCTAGCAAAGCTCATTAGAGGACAGTTAGCTGATATTGAATTGAGAGAATAGAGATAGAATTGGCCGAGCCATTCTTGTTGAAGCCCGAGGCTTCGTTTATGCCTTCTATGGCTTGGAACCGAAATGGATTTCATCCCTAGTATGAATTCCTTGTTAGGTTCAAGTTTCATTTCTCCCTTGGATAATCAATCAATGAGTTGACTTAGATTATCCATTCTTTCTTCTATTTCTGTTCTCCCCCTTCCCCGAATTCTTGTTATCCGTGTTTCTTTTATTGCTTCCGCATCTTATCTTCATCGTTTCCGCGTCTTGTTTGTTGTCTCCGATTGCAAAGCTTCGACTCCGGTTTAGCTTGCATCAGTTTTTGGTATCAGAGCAAGACTTGGATTTCGTTCCTACGAATCCACGTTCCTTGTTCAAATCTATCTTACTTCCTGTTGTTCTTATTTTAAAAAAAAAAAAAGTAAAAAGAAGAAAATTCAAAAATTTGTGTTGATTGTTGATTGTTTGGATTAAACAGTCACATATTTGGATTCACCACTGTCGAAGGAATTGATTGAGTACCCGACGTACAACATTTGTAACTAGGGTTTTTCCATAGTTTTGGACCGTGTTCTTGACGTGGTGTTGTTGAAAATCGAACCCCAGTTGTGTTTTGGTGTTTAATGATGAAAACTGGAGGTTGTTGAGGAATTTGGGTCGATTTTAGTGCTTGAAAATCGAAGTTCCAGTGTTTAGCCACCGTCCGTACATCGGAACATTGTTAAATTGTTAACAGTGTACGGACGCCGCCATAGCTAGTCTTAGCTCGGCTTGGAACTGAACAATTTCTCCGTGTTAAGTTTACCGGAGACGACCCAAATCTTGTGCTTAATCTGTTGATAGTGGACTGTGAACGAATCTTGAAAATTGTCCGTACACCGGAGTGAAGGTTCACTGTTCCATTGAAGAAGAAAGGGGTTAACTGCTAAATCTAAAACCCCAGGTGAAAAGTTGTCGGCTAGAAAAGGGAAAGCGGATAAGGTTAAACCCTATCTGAACCGAGGAGGAAACACTTGTACCGAGGTCACGTGTTCGGAAAATTCCGAAGCGGAACCGAGGAGGTAGGTTCTCTTAGGATTTCACTTTTCTTGTGTCCGAAATTCCCGATAGTGGATCTCTGGAGTAATTCTTTCTACTCGAGGTCGTACTATCGAATTGAGCTTATTAGGAACTCGTGCGAGGGGTGACCGAAGTCCAATTTCGTAGATAATTCTTTTGACTCCCCGTGCGCAGTTAAATAGCTACCGTTCCATCGAGTCGTATAAACTCCTTCCGAACCTAAGCTTGGAAAGTACTAGTTGTGACTTATCACTTCGGTTTCCTAACAAGAAGGCAAGGCCAACTTGAGTGGAAAAAGGCTGAGTGGTGAGAACAATAGAGTGAGGTCACAAAAGCCAACGACCTTGAGTGTAAACACGAGTGGAAAGAAAAATTGAGTGAGCATTACTCGAGTGATACACGTGAGGGAGTGAACTTGTGAGGTCCTTTTATTCTTGTTTGTTGCAGCTATGTCTTCGGATGATGGTAGCTATGGAGGTTATGATTCGTGTGGAGATGATGGAGACTATGGTTCCTACGGAGGTGATGTCTGTTATAACGACACCGGGGACTATGGCTCTTACGAGGACGAAGCAGGTCACTATGGTGAATACGAAGAAGACTACGAAGCCTGTGAAGATGAACGAGAAGAATCTTTTGCTTCGGCTCAAGAATACGAAGAAAGTGACGCTTCGAGGTATGATGACTCTACTTACTCTCATTGTGATGATCTTGAATACGATGAAGGTGACATCGAGGAAGTCGATGATGAAGTTGACCGAGCAAACTATTTAATGTCTTCTTCCGTCGGTGTCTCGTGTGGAGCACAAGGGAGTAGTAGAACCCCTTCCATCGGGTTGGGAGGTGGTGGAGGTTGTTCCATGGGAGGAGGAAGATTTTCAACTTTTAGTCGTGGCACACGATTCAATGCTTCCAAGTCCTATGGAAAGGGTGGCTCGAGGAGCACTGGTGGTTGTGGACCCGAGGAGGGTAGAGGAGGTTTCTACCGAACTCCCTCCCCGAGGAGGAGTTCTTACGGGTTCCACGCTCGAACTCCTTCCTCGACTTTCAACACTAATACTGTTGGGAGAGTGAAAGGAAGTGGGAGTTATTCTAGTGGTGTTACCATTAGTGGAGGAATAAGGAGGACCCAAGTTGATGGTCTTGATGGATTGGGATACTCAAGTTCGTGCTTGGATCTTCCTATCCGAAGCTTGAGTAGAAGTAGGTTCGCTGTTGAAGTGAATGGCGGTGGAAGAGATTCTATACTTGAAAGAGTGCCAACGAAGAGTCCTGCGAGCGCACGAAGTGGTGGGAAAATTGCAAGAAAAGAGTCGACCGAAGTCAACAAGGTTATCACGGTGGCCGATCTCATCATTGAACTAATGGGGATCGGAACCGAACTTCAAAGTTTGGATGCCCGACTTGCTAACCTTGGTCCAGCAAGGTTTCCGAGGACACCAGCTTCGGAGCCATGTTCGGCAACGAAGAATGAGACCTCGGTTGATGAGTCTTCGAGCCCTAGACTTCGGGTCGATGTTAAAGGTCCACCTACTCCAGCTATGGGTATTCTTGGTCCCCGACCAAACTCACCCGAATATGAGAGACAAAAGATAGAGAGGAGTAAGGGAGTGACCGGTGACAACTCTCGAGAGGAAAAAGGAGAGGCTGTGAAGAGTGATGTGAGTGAGTTGTCACCACCCAAACCCACACCTGCCCGTGAAAGAAAAATGAGGGAAAAGAAAGAGGGAAAAAGAATCGATGAGAGTGAGGACACCCCTTATTCTAACCTTAACCCTTTAACTTTTTCTTCTACTTGTTCGAAATCTTGTGCAGGAACTCTTGGAGGCAAACCGATGGAGCCTCAACCATTTGCCGAAGTAAATGGGCAAGGTGAAGAAAATCTTTCATGTGAGCTCCACGGAGAAGAAACTACTTGTGAGACCTCGAGGACAGTAAAAGAAACCGAAGTCCATTCCGAGGTAAGTGTTCGAATTCCTTCCCGTGAGCATGATACTTCCTTGTCTTGTGAAATTGCTAGAGAAATCTCTATGCTAGTTGATGATTTGTATGATTACAATGTTTTTGCAACTAGTGTAGAGTCGAATGGTCAGCTTGTGAGTGAATGTGAACCACTAGTTGAGAGAATTGATATGCCACATCATGATGTGAGTTCGATCTTCATCGAATCTCTCTTTAGTGATGAAGTTGTAGTTGACCTTACTTGTGACCCTTGTTATGACACACCACCAATCTTTGATAAAGTGGAAAATGAGTTGTTTGACCATACCCTTGTTGAAATTATTGCCTATGGTGGATCTCTGTGTTGTAGTGAGGATAATGATACCCTTGAGGAGTCCTTAGTGGATGAGTTGGATCGAATCATATTCGATGACTCCTCAAATGTGGTCGATGACCTGGGTTCGGATACACCTTTGATGGGAAGTGAACTTATTTTCACCAACCCTCTGTTCGAAGGAGATGGTGATGAGCATCCGACTCGAGGAGAACCACCTCGGTTTGAAAGGCTTAACCCCGTAGATAATCCATTATTTGAGACCTTCTTCGGAAGTTTGTCGAAAGAGAAGGGTTGTCTTGGAGTCCATTTGGGAGGTGAAAAGCTACCTCTTGGTGTGAATAAGATTGCTTTTAAGAAGGGGAGTGGAGTATTCGATGTTAGTTGTCGAGTCAATCATTTTACTTGCTCCATTCCACATGCTGATCACACCTCGAGTATAGTGCGTACCGAAGCCCATAAACCCCATGGTAATGAAAGTAAATTGAGGGCTCGGTATGAAGACTATGAGTTTAGAGGTGATAGGGCCTTTGATCGTTACATCTTACATGCAAAGTGTCCTATTGATCTCTTCGATTACTCATGTGTTCGATATAGTTCTTATTTGAGCCAAGAACTTGTTGTTTCCTTCGGAGACATAGGCTGTTTGATTTGCATTGATGCTTGGCTCTATCATAAGAGTGTGTTTTCCACACTCTCGAACACTAACCTACTTTCGAAGTAGGAAGCTTTGTTTGTCTCTGCTTTGTTTGCAGGTCTTGCCGGTTTGATTTCGAGGACGAAATCCTTTCAAGAAGGGGAGGATGATGCAATACGAACCAGGCTCACCTGTTCGATTCATCAAGCAAGTCCACCGAGGAGTCACATGGCATCCACGATCAAAGTGTGACCGGGATGGAAGATGCCGAAGACTGCCTCACCGCGCAGCAACGTGGAAATAGATGCATAAGCTTCGAACGAAGCAATGGCATGGGCAGCTTTTTTCTCCTCGGTCATCTCATTGGTTTCAAAGATGCGCTCTATTTTAAGCTTCCATTCAAGATACTCTTCGGGATCACTAGTTCCTTTAAAGGGTGGAATAGTGATCTTGACACTGTTCAAGTGTGAGTCTCGAACTCCACGAGCCTGTTCGGGATACTCATCATCACGATCATCAGCCTCACGGTCAATATTTCTTCCAACATTTACGCCTCGGCCTCGACCTCGGAAATTTCCACGACCTCGGTGAGCTTGCCTTCGTTGAGCGAAGAGCGGCTCACGTTCATATTCGTCCTCGGGAAATTCCTCTTCATCAACCTCTTCGGCTACAGCGCCAAGGTCTCTTCGGGCCTTTGGAAGTGGTATCCTTTCTCCTCGGGGAATGCCAAAGTTTTGATATCCAGCTTGGGGATTGCCCAAGTTTAGTTCTCTTCGAATTGCTTCACTTGTCAACTGATGTTGTCGTACAAGCTCAGCATACAGCTCAGGTTTCATTGGAGTGGAGCTACTCGTTCCAGCGCCGGACCCATGCATGGCCACGGACACGCTCCCCTGCTCGAGGGTAGCTACTCGAGCACTCACTCCTCTTACTTCGGCACTGATGCCTTGTATCGCAGCCATGAGATCGGCTAACGACACTTCGGGCTTCTCAATGCCTTTTCCATCGCCTCCATTCCCAGCCATGGTACCTGCACAAATCAAAGACCAAACAAATGTTAAAGGTTAGAAATCACCTCACACACTCCCTCACCTTTGATGGGTGGCACTCGGGTCCACTCAATTTATGGGTTCGGTTTTCGGTCACTCAAGAACTTGTAGCCAATGGCTTCCTCGGTTGATCAACTTCTCTCAATTCCTTCGAATTCGACAAGTTGCAATGTCTTACTTCGGGAAGAGTGAGTTGATTTGACTCGATGGAACGGACAGCTATTTACCCTTGCGCTTGGGAAGTCAAGAAATTTTCTACGAAGTTGGACTTCGGTCACCCCACGCACGAGTTCCTAGGAGCTCAAATGAAAACCTAGGAGAATCTACCCTTTTGATTCCCTTTGGAATCTTTTTTGAACTCACCAACTCTTGTCCGTACAAGAGTGGTCCCTCCTTGGTACGGATAGGGTTTTACCGTATCCAATTTCCTCTTTTCAGCCGACAACTTTTCACCTTGGGTTTTAATGTTCACACTTTACCCCTTTCTTCTTCAATGGAACAGTGAAACCTTGCTACGGCGTACGGACAAATTAACTTCGGTTCACTGATCAAAAATTTCAACAGATCTGGGTTGCTCTTTCGACTCCGGTTCCAAACAACAACGGAGGAAATCAAACAAAGTTCTTCGAGCTAAGCACCAGCTCGTTCGTGTCGTACACTATTACGATTTTCGTAACAATTTTCCGGCGTACGGACAACGATTCAACACAGAACTTCGAAGTTCAAGCACAAAACAAACCCAAATCACTCAAGAACCACCAATCTTCATCGGTTTCAACCAAACACGATGGGGGTCCAAGTTCCAGTCACCATTAAAGCTCAAAACAGTCCAAAATTTCACCAAGAAACCCTAGTCATGAAAATGGTACGTCGGGTACTTGTTGGAATCAGAACTCGATGGTGAACAAGAATCAATGGTTGTTTAATCCAAACAACCAATAATCAAACACAGTTTTTGAATTTCTGTTTTTTTTTTCTACTTTTTTTTTATTTTTTTTTTTTTTGTAAATACAGTAGCAGCTCAAACAAAAAATCAAGAACACGAAACGGAAAACAAAGACACAAACACGAAAATAATGAACAGGATTTGAGGTTGCAAGAACAAACTCAAACCGTGCTCTGATACCAAGATGGTGCAAGCAAACCCGAGGGGAAATGCTAAACACAAACGCGGAAGAAAATCAACAAGTAAAGTAAAGATAGAAGCAAGACAAATCTTGCTTCGATTCAAAAGAACAGTGAGGAACCTATCTCAAAGCTCAATCGAAGGGAAATCAAGACGCACCTATACTATGCAACAATCCTCAAGAAAGACCCGCTTCTTGCAAATTGAATGATCAAGAAGAATTTGTTCAAACGAATAACACCGATTGACACAAGTTCTTTAAAGGCCCACGTCGGGGAATGGCTCCATCGGAGACTCACAATAGCACTTGCTATGTTTTTCATAAACTAAAATCTGGATGCTTTACAATGAAGTAAAATGGACTATTTATAGACTATGCTAAGGATAAAGTAGTAAATAGTCACAAGTGACTAATAAAAATAAGCCACGCAGGGCTGAGCTAAGTTTGTGTTCGGCAGCCTTGACTTCAGTGCGTGGTCGCTTGCTCGAACTCATTGTCCTCGGACGCTCACTTGTCCTCGAGCTCAATGTCCTCGGTCACTTTGCCTTCGGGCTCAAATCTGAAGATAATGCCTTTGGTTCTTGAGCCCGGCCACTCAGCTTCGGAGGAGCAGTTGTTTCCCTTCGGCCAGGCTAAGTAAATGTGCACATCGTGCAGCTGCTTGGCTTGACTTCGGGTCAGTGGTCTCCCCGGTGGATCGAACACTTGATCAGGTCTCCTCAGTGGATCGAACACTTGATCAGCACGTGTTCGGGCTGCATCATAGGTGGTCCTCCTTCCTTGGCGCTCCTTTGCATGATCTTCAAGTCGCTTCCCGGAGCCCGTGACTTGTCTTCCTTTTACTCTCAAGCTTGGTTCTTGATGGTTGGTGCTTTGACTCCAATTTGCCCCGCATCATCTTCCCCTTCTTGAAACGATTTCATCCTCGAAATCAAACCATCAAGACCTATAATCAAAGACAAGCACAACCAAAACCTCCTACTACAAAAGTAGGTTAGTGCAAGTAGTGTGGAAAACACACTCTTATGGTATAATCAAGCATCAATAACAATGATAAAGCGCATGTTTCCAAAGAAAACAACAAGTACTTGGCTTCCCCAATGGGTGCACTCAACACATGGTACATCAAAGAGATCGATAGGGTATATAATATGCAAGATCAAGTCATCAAAATCCTATGATCCCTACGTCCAATAAGAACACACCAAAACTTCCCATTACAAGAGTAAGCAAGTCCAACAAGAGTGAGTACATGTGATATGAAAATCACACTCTTGTGATACAACCAAGTATCAATACTCATAAAAAAGCTTATGTCTCCCAAGGAAACAACAAGTTCTTGGCTCAACAATGACAAGCACTCATTACCATAACAAGCGAAGAGATTAATAAGGCATGGAACATGCAAGATTAAGCAACTAAGTTCCTTATGACCTCCAAGCTTATGGTCAACATACCAGCCTTCAATGCATTACTATCACAATGTGCTTCACTGGCTTTGGCATGCTCAACACCCAAGGTATGATCAACATGTGGGGTGGAGTAAACAAAATAATTCAATTGGCAACTCACATCAAATACTCCACTCCCCTTCTTGGAAGCTGATGTAGGGAAAAATACGCGGAAGCAAACTATACGATAAACGAGCGGAAGCAAGTAAAGGATAACAAGAAATCGAGATTGGGAAGGCAAGAAAGTAGAAGAAAGAATCGAATTCAATTTACTAACGTTAATTGAATCCAAAAGGGAGAAGGGAAACTCGAACCTTACAATGGAATCAAACTAGGTGTCGATCTCCATAGGTTCCAAGTCGAGACATACACGAGCCTCGGGCTCAAACAAGAAGGGCTCGGCCTCTTCAATGTCCTCTCACAAATTCTATCTTCTATCAAATGGCTAACTAATGAACTAAATGGCCTAAGGAAGGTATTTATAGTCTTCCTTTACACTTAATGAAATGTCTAAAACACCCCCAAAGTGGGTTATAACAATACAAGCCACTTAAGGGCAAAATAGGAAAAACACACAAAATCCCGTGCAGGCCAACAGGGGGAGGCGCTCCGCCTCAGGATGAGGCGCTCCGCCTCCAGCTGATGAGGCGCTCCGCCTCAGGATGAGGCCCTCCGCCTTCTTCTGTTCGGCTCTCTGCTTTTTGGTAGGCGCTCCGCCTCAGCTTTGAGGCGCTCCGCCTCCTTCTGGAACTTGTGCAAGAGGCTCAAAATGAGCTTGGGGTGGATCCCCTTGGAGCCCAAGTGGTCCCCCATCCATGGTGCTCAAAAGCATGATCTTCAAGTTGCTTCCGGAGGCCTTGATGGTACTCCTTGTGCTCTCAAGCTTGGTTCTTGATGGTTGTCGTTGAGGCCAATTTTCCCGGCATCATCCTCCCCTTCTTGAAAGGATTTCGTCCTCGAAATCGAACCATCAAAACCTACAATCAAAGCAAGCACAACCAAAATTTCCTACTTCACAAGTAGGTTAGCTTAACAAGAATAAGTGCAAGTAGTGTGGAAAACACACTCTTGTGATAAAGCCAAGCATCAATGCCAATTAAAAAGCGCACGTTCCCAAAGGAAACAATAAATTCTTGGCTCACAAAGAACAAGCACCCATCATCAAAACAAGCAAAGAGATCAAAGTCATGCAACATATGGCAATCAAATGTCCTATGACCCCTAAGCTTACCATCAACACACCAAGCCTTCAAATCAATTTTATCACATTGTGACACATTGGCTTTGGTATGTTCAACACTCAAGGTGTGCTCTACATATGGGATGGAGTAAGTAAAGTAGTTCAACTCACAACTAGCATCGACTACTCCACTCCCCTTCTTAAGAGCATTCATACACACACCGAGAGGTACCTCCTCACCTCCCAAATCGACCCCAAGACAATCCTCCTTATTGGACAAACTCCAAAGGAAGGTCTCCAAAATAGGTCCTTCATCATTATAGTCCACACAACGAAGGCTAGGACTACTAGAAGGTAGGTCAACACGACCAATACCAAGACCACTCTCCTCACTCGGAGCTCCAAACGTTGGATCATCCATAGAGCCTAACTTTACAAACCATGGAGGTTCGACTCTACTACCGACCCTAGTCCGATACAATTCACCACCACAAATGAGATTGCCTTCAAACAATAGAAATGTAAAGGCATGCATGATAAGGGGCAAAATACGCGGAAGCTAACTAAATGATAAACGAGCGGAAGCAAGTAAATGTGATAAAGTGATATCAAAGATATCGAGAAATTTAAGACTAGGAAGGCAAGAATTAGAAGAAAGAATGGATAAACAATTCAAACAAGAATTTAATTATCCAAAGGGAGAAAGTGAAACTCGAACCTTATAAGGATTTCACACTAGCGATGAATCTCCATAGGTTCCAAGTCAACGAGATACATGAAGCCTCGGGCTTCGACAAGAAAGGCTCGGCCTTCTCTCAATTCTCTCTTCTCAAATTCTATGTTCAATGTTAGCTAGCTAATGAAAATGAAGAGCTAAAATGCTATATATACATTTACATTGTTATTTGGACAAAAATGGCCCTTGAAGCTGATTCTGGTCCGCTGCTCCACTCCAAGGCATCGCGATCGCGTAAGGAAGCAAGCGATCGCGCAGACAACATTCCGACTCATCGCGATCGCGCCAATGGCTCGCGATCGCGCAGGACTCCAGTTTCTTCAGCTTCGCTTTCGCGCAGGACATGACGCTGTCGCGCAGGGCATTCCAATACTCTTCGCGATCGCGTGAGACATGTCGCGATCGCGAAGAACAAAAGTTCTTCCTTAGGCAGTGAGCTCCCAGTTTGCTCCCCTGTTTTGCCCTGTTTTGGGCTGCTCAGTTTCCTGCCCTGTTTTCCTCCGTCTTTGGCGCTCCAATGCATGATCTTCAAGATGTTCCCGGAGGCCTTGACTCGTATCCGTTGTGCTCTCGAGCTTAGTTTTTGATGGTTGTCGTTTAGGCCATTTTGGGCCGCATCATCCTCCCCTTCTTGAAAGGATTTCGTCCTCGAAATCGAACCATCAAAACCTACAATCAAAACAAGCACAACCAAAACGTCCTACTTCACAAGTAGGTTAGCTCAACAATAATAAGTGCAAGTAGTGTGGAAAACACACTCTTGTGATAGAGCCAAGCATCAATACCTATGAAAAAGCTTACGTCCCCAAAAGAGACAACAAAGTCTTGGCTCGACAAGAACAAGCACTCATTCTCAAAACAAGCAAAGAGATCAAAGTCATACAAGATGTAGCAATCAAATGTCCCATGACCCCTAAGCTTACCATCAACACACCAAGCCTTCAAATCAATTTTATCGCAATGCGACACATTGGCTTTGGCATGCTCAACACTCACGGTGTGCTCAACATATGGGATGGAGTAAGTAAAGTAATTCAATTCACAACTAACATCAACTACTCCACTCCCCTTCTTACGAGCATTCTTACACACACCGAGAGGTACCTCCTCACCTCCTAAATCAACCCCAAGACAATCCTCCTTATTGGACAAGCTCCAAAGGAAGGTCTCCAAAATTGGCCCTTCATCATTATAGTCCACACAACGAAGGCTAGGACTACTAGAAGATGTGTCAACATGACCAATACCAAGACCACTCTCCTCACTTGGAGTTCCAAACGTTGGATCATCCATAGAGCCTAACTTGACAAACCATGGAGGTTCGACTCTACTACCGACCCTAGTCCGATACAATTCACCACCACAAATGAGATTGCCTTCAAACAATAGAAATGTAAAGGCATGCACCTCAAATTCATGGTTACACAAAAGCATAGAATCAAGACTAGGTCTTTCAATCTCACTCGAGGAGTCATCGAAAATAAATCGATCCACCTCACACACGAGAGACTCCTCAAGGTCACACTCATCCTCACTACGACACAAGGAACCACCATTATCCATTAAACAATCAAAGGGAAGAATAAGATTATCATGCATTTCTTCTTCTCCTTTATCAAATATAGGTGGGGTGTCATAACAAGGTTCACAAACAAGGTCAACCACGACATCTTCACTAAAGAGAGGTTCAATGAAAACCGAGCTCACATCATGATGTGGCTTTTCAACCCTCTCAACTAGTGGTTCAATTTCACACACAAGTTGACCCGAAGGCTCTACACTAGTTGCAAACACATTATACTCATGCAAATCATCAACTAGCATAGAGTTGTCACAAACAAGATCACAAGACAAGGAAGTATCATGCTCAAGGATAGAAGAACTAACACATACCTTTCAGTCGCATTCGGGCTCACTCAATGTGCTTGAAGCATCATGGGTAGTTCCTTCACCTTGTAGCTCACACTTGGCATCTCCTTCACCTTGTCTTTCCATCTTGGAACACGGTTGAGGCTCCATCGGTTTGCCTCCAAGAATACCTACACAAGTACTCAAACAAGTAGAAGAAAAAGCAAAAGGGTTAAGGTTAGAATAAGGGGTGTCCTCACTCTTTTTTCCCTCTTTCTTTTCCCTCATTTTTCTTTCAAGGTCGGGTGTAGATTCGGGTGGTGACAACCCACTCACGTCACTCAACACAACCTCTCCTTTTTCCACTCGAGAGTTGTCACCGGTCGCTCCCTTACTCCTCTCTATCTTTTGTCTCTCAAATTCGGGCGAATTGGGACGAGGCCCGAGAATACCCATAGCCGGAGTAGGTGGACTTTTCACGTCAACCCGGAATCTAGGACTTGGAGACTCTTCACTTGATGTCTCCTTCTTCTTTGTTGGTGAACCATTTGGAATTGAAACTTGTGGTTTCGGGTTCACCTTGTTGACATTGGCCAACTCTTTTGTAGCACGAGTCCCACCATTGCTTGTGTTTGTAGGACTTCTTGTTTGCACATTGTTGCCCATGGAATGAAGTTCTTGCTCCTTGCTCCTTTGCATAGCCAAAGAAGGGGTACTAGTAGGCACTCGGCTTTTCGCCCGGTAAGGCACAAAGTCATAGACTCTTTGCCCTACGCCCACGAGATACGCACCCTTCACCATACTATATTGCACCCTCTTCCTCTCCAACCACGGCTCACCCATCCACACATCAACATGACGCATGGGATACACGTCACACCACACATAGCATCTATAACTCCCATGAGATATGAGTACCCGAGCCTCCTTAGAAACCCACACTCCATCATACTCATAAGGATGCGCTAGCTTATGGCATGGTATCCTAAGCCTATCAACCAAAGAGGTGCTAATACAATTGGCATCGGTATCACCAATCTTGAGCAAGTATCCATCAATACCATTCACCCCAACAACGAACCTACATCTACCCAAGTTTTGTAGATCGGCATCCAAGTGAGAACTTGAATGCCTACAAGTGTCAACTCCGACAACTTGGGTCTTCCTTATTCCTCCACTACTAGCAAGATTGCTAGTGTAACTTCCACTTCCCGTCACTCTCCCAACATTAGAGATGTTGTTGGAAGTCGAGGAAGGAGTACCACTATGGAACCCATAATTGCTTCTCGCCTTGGTTCCATAGCCCCTAGCATCACTCCTACCACCACTACTAGAGCAATGCACCCCCGTAACGGTAAGAGCAACACTTCTCATCCCACCTTTCACATGGGAACTAGAAGATGCAAATCTCCCATTTCCCATGGAACGACCACCACCACCTCCCATGCTAATGGAAGGTCCTCTACTACTCCCTTGTACTCCACAAGCAACACCAAGAGAAGATGCATATGAACAATTTCTATAATCAACATCATCATCAACTCTATCTATGTCACCATCATGCTCAAGTTCATCACAAGTAGAGTAAGTAGGATCAATGTACCTTGAAGCGTCACCATCTTCGATTTCTTGACTAGAAGCATAGGAATCATCACAATCTTCATCACAAGCCTCATAGTCTTCATCAATTTCACGATCATCATAGTGAACCGCTTCTTCAACATAGGAGCCATGGTTTCATCATCATAGTAATGGCCATCATCACCCTCATAGGAACCATAGTCTCCATCATCACCATACGAGTCATAGCAACTCGCATCATCGCCACATGAGCCATAACTCCCACAATCATCATCCGACATTGTTGTAATCACCAAGAACAAAACCTCCCGAAAGTCACTCCCTCACGTGTATCACTCAATATATGTACACTCAAGAGCGAGGCCTTATCAACTTGGGAACCAAGGTAATCACAACTAGCATGTCCAAGTTAAAGTTCGGAGTGGAATTAATGAGACTCGATGTACGGACGGCTATTTAAAGTGCGCACTTGAGGCCAAAAGGAGTTCTACGACTCTTCTTTGAATTCTAATCTCCTCTACGCACGAATACCTAATACGCTAAAGGATTAGTGTCTTTCAAGTAGGCCAATTACCTTCAAAACACTAACCAAGAGGTATGGTAGAAAATGGGACACAAAAGATTTGACTCGAATTGTGACCAAACGGATTCGGAATCGGATGAAATTTTGTTTGTGATCTACAAACTCATCATATTTAATGGTCCAATTGGAGTTTAGATGTTTGGAAACTGTTTAGAAGTCGTTGCGAACATTCTGTCCCAAACTGGAATTTTCTGGAAAAACTTGTTCTTCGCTATCGCGTGGGTAGACGCGCGATCGCGATGACTTAAATTTGGGAATTGTCGCGATCGCGTGAAGCTTTGCGCGATCGCGCAGGTTTGTGTTCCAGAACCAGAACCCCGACTGCAATTTCAGTTTTTGGCACACAAAATCACCCCGACTCGACTTTTACTCAGTTCCAATGATACCAAATGGTGTTTTCAAGTGTAACAACCAATTCCCAATAGGTTTAAACCTCTAACACAGCTTCGATTCAAGTTTGAAGCGTTTTCAAGAAATCTTCAACTTTTGGGTTTGATTTTCGAGTTTTTGAATCGCAACACCAAAATACGAAATATAGGTATCAAAACGACGAGAGTACAACAAGGAACAATCCCCACTACTTTTTAACACTCGGGGACTTGTATCCAACCCGCTCGACCAAATTTTGTTCAAGTTTTCAAGTTTTTCTATTTTTTTTTTTGTTTTTCTTCAAATTTCAACAACAAACAACAACACAATAACGATACTAACACGTTGAACAAGGAACGGGGGTCTGTAAGAACATAACCCGAGCCTTGCTCTGATACCAACTGATAAGGGGCAAAATACGCGGAAGCTAACTAAATGATAAACGAGCGGAAGCAAGTAAATGTGATAAAGTGATATCAAAGATATCGAGAAATTTAAGACTAGGAAGGCAAGAATTAGAAGAAAGAATGGATAAACAATTCAAACAAGAATTTAATTATCCAAAGGGAGAAAGTGAAACTCGAACCTTACAAGGATTTCACACTAGCAATGAATCTCCATAGGTTCCAAGTCAACGAGATACATGAAGCCTCGGACTTCGACAAGAAAGGCTCGGCCTTCTCTCAATTCTCTCTTCTCAAATTCTATGTTCAATGTTAGCTAGCTAATGAAAATGAAGAGCTAAAATGCTATATATACATTTACATTGTTATTTGGACAAAAATGGCCCTTGAAGCTGATTCTGGTCCGCTGCTCCACTCCAAGGCATCGCGATCGCGCAAGGAAGCAAGCGATCGCGCAGACAACATTCCGACTCATCGCGATCGCGCCAATGGCTCGCGATCGCGCAGGACTCCAGTTTCTTCAGCTTCGCTTTCGCGCAGGACATGACGCTGTCGCGCAGGGCATTCCAATACTCTTCGCGATCGCGTGAGACATGTCGCGATCGCGAAGAACAAAAGTTCTTCCTTAGGCAGTGAGCTCCCAGTTTGCTCCCCTGTTTTGCCCTGTTTTGGGCTGCTCAGTTTCCTGCCCTGTTTTCCTCCGTCTTTGGCGCTCCAATGCATGATCTTCAAGATGTTCCCGGAGGCCTTGACTCGTATCCTTTGTGCTCTCGAGCTTAGTTTTTGATGGTTGTCGTTTAGGCCATTTTGGGCCGCATCAATGCACCTCAAATTCATGGTTACATAGAAGCATAGAATCAAGACTAGGTCCTTCACTTTCACTCAAGGAGTCATCGAAAATAAATCGATCCATCTCACACTCAAGAGACTCCTCAAGGTCAAATCCACCCTCACTACGACACAAGGAACCACCGCCATCAATTAAGCAATCAAAGGGAAGAATAAGATCATCATGCAATTCATCTTCTCCTTTATCAAATATGGGTGGGGTGTCATAACAAGGTTCACACACAAGGTCAACTTCAACATTTTCACTAAAGAGAGGTTCAATGAATACCGAGCTCACATCATGATGTGGCTTTTCAACCCTCTCGACTAGTGGTTCAATTTCACACAAAGTTGACCCGAAGGCTCTACACTAGTTGCAAACACATTATAGTCATGCAAATCATCAACTAGCCATGAGTTCTCACTAACAACATCACAAGACAAGGAAGTATCATGCTTAAGGATAGAAGGACTAACACTTACACTTGAGTCGCATCCGGGCTCACTCAATGTACATGAAGCTTCATGGGTAGTGCCTTCACCTTGTAGCTCACTTTCGGCATCTCCTTCACCTTGTCTTTCCATCTTGGAACATGGTTGAGGCTCCATCGGTTTGCCTCCAAGAATCCCTACACAAGAATTCAAACACATAGAAGAAAAAGATAAAGGGTTAAGGTTAGAATAAGGGGTGCCCTCACTCTCAATTTTTCTTTTTCCCTCTTTCTTTTCCCTCATTTTTTTTCCAAGTTCGGGTGTAGATTCGGGTGGCGACAACTCACTCACATCACTCAATATAATCTCTCCTTTTTCCACTCGAGAGTTGTCACCGGTCGCTCCCTTACTCCTCTCTATCTTTTGTCTCTCAAATTCGGGCGAATTGGGACGAGGCCCGAGAATACCCATAGCCGGAGTAGGTGGACTCTTCACATCAACCCGGAATCTAGGACTTGGAGACTCATCGCTTGAGGTCTCCTTCTTCTTGGTTGGTGAACCACTTGGATTTGCAACTTGTGGTTGGTTCACCTTGTTGATTTTTATCAACCCTTTACTTGAACTAGTCCCACCACTTCTTGTACTTGTAGGACTCCTTGATTGCACATTTTTGTCCATGGAATGAAGATCTCGCTCCTTGCTCCTTTGCATCGCCAACGAAGGTGTACTAGTAGGCACTTGGCCCCTTGCCCAATAAGGCGCAAAGTCATAGACCCTTTGCCCTATGCCCACAAGATACGCATCCTTCATCACACTATATTGCACCCTCTTACCTTGCAACCACGGCTCACCTAGCCAAACATCAACATGTTGCATTGGATACACATCACACCATACATAGCATCTATAATTCCTATGAGATAGAAGTACCCGAGCTTCTTTGGAAACCCACACTCCCTCATACTCATAAGGATCCTCTAGCCTACGGCATGGTATCCTCAATTTTTCAACCAAAGAGGCGCTAATACAATTGGCATCGGTCTCATCAATTTTGAGCAAGTAACCTCCAATACCATTTACCTCAACAACGAACCTTCTTCTACCCAAGTTTTGTAGATTGACATCCAAGTGAGAACTTGATTGCCTACAAGTGTCAACTCCGACAACTTGGGTCTTCCTTTTCCCTCCACTACTAGCAAGATTGCTAGTGTAACTTCCACTTCCCGTCACTCTCCCAACATTAGAGATGTTGTTGGAAGTCGAGGAAGGAACCTTGCCATGGAACCCATACGTGCCTCTCGCCTTGGTTCCATAGCCCATAGTACTACTCCTACTACAACCATCCACGCCCTTCACGGCATATAACCCCTTTGTAGCAAAAGCAACACCATCTCTCAAACCACCCTCCACATGGGAATTAGAAGCATTAGGTCGCTTAGCGAACCTAGAGGATGCAAGCTTCTTCTTTCCCACGGAACAACCACCACCACCTCTCATACTAATGGAAGGTCCTCTACTACTCCCTTGTACACCACAAGCAACACTAAGAGAAGATGCATATGAACAATTTCTATACTCAACATCATCATCAACTCTATCTATGTCACTATCAACAATATCAAATTCTTCACAAAAGGAGTAAGTAGGATCAATGTACCTTGAAGCGTCACTATCTTCATTTTCTTGACTAGAAGCATAAGGATCAACACATTCATCTTCATGAGCCTCATAGTCTTCGTCAATATCACGATCATCATAGTGAGCCGCTTCATCCTCATGGGAGCCATGGTTTCCATCATCATAGTAATGGCCATCATCACCCTCGTAGGAACCATAGTCTCCCTCATCACCATACGAGTCATAGCAACTCGCATCATCCCCACATGAGTCATAATCCCCACATTCAACATCCGACATTGTTGCAACACCCAGAAGAACAAAACCTCCCGAAAGTCACTCCCTCACGTGTATCACTCAATATATGAACACTCAAGAGCGAGGCCTTTACAACTTGGGAATCAAGGTGATCATAACTAGCATGTCCAAGTTAAAGTTCGGAATGGAGTTAATGAGACTCAATGGACGGACGGTTATTTTAAGTGCGCACTTGAGGCCAAAAGAGAATCTACGACTCTTCTTTGAATTCTAGTCTCCTCTACGCATGAATACCCTAATACGCTAAAGGATTAGTGTCTTTCAAGTAGGCCAATTACCTTAGGAACACTAACCAAGAAGCCCGTGGGCGATTAACAAGTGAAAACCTACAAAAAAACTACCCGGGAAAACCCTTCAGCAAGAGGCGCTCCGCCTCAGGATGGAGGCGCTCCGCCTCAGGAAAATCCAGAGAGCAGCCCAGAGGGAGGCGCTCCGCCTCAAAATGGAGGCGCTCCGCCTAGGCCAATTTCCTGCAACTTTGCAAAACGCGTTTTTGGCTCGTTTTGCACTCAAAATCCAACGTTTTCGACTTGTTTTCGATTCTAATGATACCCAAAGATGTGTATGATGTTTCTAAACATTCCCCAATAGGTTTTAACCCGAAACAAACAACAATCAATCGATTTTGATTCTTGAGCAAAATTCTAGGGTTCTTGAAAATTTTGGAGATTTGATTTCTTCAAACTTTGAAATACACCACCAAATCTTATAATTTTGGTACCAAAAGAACGGGAATCACACAAGGAACAAACCCCAATGATTTTTAATGTATGGGTGTCCCAATCCAACAAGTTCCACCAAATTTTGTGAAATTTTAAAGTTTTTCTATTTTTTTTGTTTTCTTCAAATTTTTCAAGAACAACAACAAGAACAATGATAAACTAACACAATGAACAAGGAACGGGGGTTTGTAAGAACATAACCCGATCCGTGCTCTGATACCAACTGATGTAGGGAAAAATACGCGGAAGCAAACTATACGATAAACGAGCGGAAGCAAGTAAAGGATAACAAGAAATCGAGATTGGGAAGGCAAGAAAGTAGAAGAAAGAATCGAATTCAATTTACTAACGTTAATTGAATCCAAAAGGGAGAAGGGAAACTCGAACCTTACAATGGAATCAAACTAGGTGTCGATCTCCATAGGTTCCAAGTCGAGACATACACGAGCCTCGGGCTCAAACAAGAAGGGCTCGGCCTCTTCAATGTCCTCTCACAAATTCTATCTTCTATCAAATGGCTAACTAATGAACTAAATGGCCTAAGGAAGGTATTTATAGTCTTCCTTTACACTTAATGAAATGTCTAAAACACCCCCAAAGTGGGTTATAACAATACAAGCCACTTAAGGGCAAAATAGGAAAAACACACAAAATCCCGTGCAGGCCAACAGGGGGAGGCGCTCCGCCTCAGGATGAGGCGCTCCGCCTCCAGCTGATGAGGCGCTCCGCCTCAGGATGAGGCCCTCCGCCTTCTTCTGTTCGGCTCTCTGCTTTTTGGTAGGCGCTCCGCCTCAGCTTTGAGGCGCTCCGCCTCCTTCTGGAACTTGTGCAAGAGGCTCAAAATGAGCTTGGGGTGGATCCCCTTGGAGCCCAAGTGGTCCCCCATCCATGGTGCTCAAAAGCATGATCTTCAAGTTGCTTCCGGAGGCCTTGATGGTACTCCTTGTGCTCTCAAGCTTGGTTCTTGATGGTTGTCGTTGAGGCCAATTTTCCCGGCATCAGAAGCACTCTTACACACACCAAGAGTGGCTCCCGCACCTCCAAATCCATCTCTAAGACAACCTCCCTCACTAGGCAAACTCCCAAGGACGGTCTCCAAAATAGGTTCTTCATCATTGTAGTCCACACAACAAAGGTTAGAGCTACTAGAAGATGGTCCAACTGATGCAATCTAAAATAGCGGAAGCAAGCAATACGACACAAACTAGGCGGAAGCGATAAATAACTAGATAGGTGATATCAAAGATATCGGGAAACAAGGATTGGGGAGTCAAGAAACGAGAAGAAAGAACGGATTAATGAATTCAAGACATGAATTAATAATCCAAAAGGGAGAAAGTGAAACTCGAACCTTACAATGGACTCAACTAGGTGTCGATCGCCATAGGTTCCAAGTTAACGAGATACATGAAGCCTCGGGCTTCGAACTAGAAGGGCTCGGCCTCTTCTCTAATTCTCTCTTCTCAATATTCAATACAAGCTAAAAACTAAACTCCAATGAAGAACAAAATGTCCTATATATACATTACACTGAAAATGGACAAAAATGGCCCTGAAGCTGATTCTGCCTCGCTGCTCAATACTTCTTCTTTGCGATCGCGCCAGGAAAGCTCGCGATCGCGCTGGTCATTCCTCAAAGCATCGCGATCGCGCCAAGGGCTCGCGATCGCGCAGGTTCCAGCATTTCCCAGCATTGTTCATCCTCGCCTTCGCGTGCAGGTCGCGCTATCGCGCAGGGTCTTCAACTACTCTTCGCGATCGCGCAGGTGAGGTCGCGATCGCGCAGAGGAAATCCTCTTCCTTAGGCAGTGAGCTCCCAGTTTGCTCCCCTGTTTTGCCCTGTTTGGGCTGCTCAGTTTCCTGCCCTGTTTCCTCCATCCGTTGGCGCTCCAATGTATGATCTTCAAGTTGTTTCCGGAGGCCTTGACTCGTATCCGTTGTGCTCTCGAGCTTGGCTTTTGATGGTTGTCGTGTAGGCCATTTTGGGCTGCATCATCCTCCCCTTCTTGAAAGGATTTCGTCCTCGAAATCGAACCATCAAAATCTACAATCAAAACAAAGCACAACCAAAATTTCCTACTTCGCAAGTAGGTTAGCTTAGCAAGAATAAGTGCAAGTGGTGTGGAAAACACACTCTTGTGATAGAGCCAAGCATCAATTCCAATGAAAAAGCTTATGTCCCCAAAGGAGACGACATAGTCTTGGCCCGACAAGAACAAGCACTCATTGTCAAAACAAGCAAAGAGATCAAGGATATGCATGTGGCAATTAAATTCCCCACGACCCCTAAGCCCATGACCAACACACCAAGCCTTCAAATCAATTTTGTCACAAAGTGACACATCGGCTTTGGCATGCTCAACACTCAAGGTGTGCTCAACATATGGATGGAGTAAGTAAAGTAGTTCAATTCACAACTAACATCGACTACTCCACTCCCCTTCTTAAAAGCATTCTTACACACACCGAGAGGTACCTCCTCACCTCCTAAATCAACCCCCAGACAATCCTCCTTATTGGACAAGCTCCAAAGGAAGGTCTCCAAAATTGACCCTTCATCATTATAGTCCACACAACGAAGGCTAGGACTACTAGAAGATGTGTCAACATGACCAATACCAAGACCACTCTCCTCACTCGGAGTTCCAAACGTTGGATCATCCATAGAGCCTAACTTGACAAACCATGGAGGTTCGACTCTACTACCGACCCTAGTCCGATACAATTCACCACCACAAATGAGATTGCCTTCAAACAATAGAAATGTAAAGGCATGCACCTCAAATTCATGGTTACACAAAAGCATAGAATCAAGACTAGGTCCTTCAATCTCACTCGAGGAGTCATCGAAAATAAATCGATCCATCTCACACACGAGAGACTCCTCAAGGTCACATCCATCCTCACTACGACACAAGGAACCACCATTATCAATTAAGCAATCAAAGGGGAGAATAAGATTATCATGCAATTCATCTTCTCCTTTATCAAATATAGGTGGGGCGTCATAACAAGGTTCACGAACAAGGTCAACTACAACATCTTCACTAAAGAGAGGTTCAATGAAAACCGAGCTCACATCATGATGTGGCTTTTCAACCCTCTCAACTAGTGGTTCAATTTCACACACAAGTTGACCCGAAGGCTCTACACTAGTTGCAAACACATTATACTCATGCAAATCATCAACTAGCATAGAGTTATTACCAAAAAGATCACAAGACAAGGAAGTGTCATGCTCAAGGGAGGAAGAACTAACATATACCCTTGAAGGGTCATGAACGTCTCCACCTTGTAGCTCACATTCGGCATCTCCTTCACCTTGTCTTTCCATCTCGAAACATGGTTGAGGCTCCATCGGTTTGCCTCCAAGAATCCCTACACAAGAATTCAAACACAAAGAAGAAAAAGATAAAGGGTTAAGGTTAGAATAAGGGGTGTCCTCACTCTTTTTTCCCTCTTTCTTTTCCCTCATTTTTTTTTCAAGGTTGGGTGTAGATTCGGGTGGTGACATCCCACTCACATCACTCATCACATCCTCTCCTTTTTCCACTCTAGGAATGTCACCGGTTACTCCCTTACTCCTCTCTATCTTTTGTCTCTCAAATTCGGGCGAATTGGGACGAGGCCCGAGAATGCCCATAGCCGGAGTAGGTGGACTTTTTACATCAACCCGGAATCTAGGACTCGGAGACTCATCTCTTGATGTCTCCTTTTTCTTTGTTGGTGAACCATTCGGCTTTGGAAGTGGCTTCGGGCTCACCTTGTTGACATTTGCCAACTCTTTTGTAGCACTAGTCCCACCATTGCTTGTGTTTGTAGGACTTCTTGTTTGCACATTGTTGCCCATGGAATGAAGTTCTTGCTCCTTGCTCCTTTGCATAGCCAAAGAAGGGGCACTAGTAGGCACTCGGCTCTTCGCCCGGTAAGGCACAAAGTCATAGGACTCTTTGCCCTACGCCCACAAGATACGCACCCTTCACCATACTATATTGCACCCTCTTCCCCTCCAACCACGGCTCACCCATCCACACATCAACATGATGCATGGGATACACGTCACACCACACATAGCATCTATAACTCCCATGAGATATGAGTACCCGAGCCTCCTTAGAAACCCACACTCCATCATACTCATAAGGATGCGCTAGCTTATGGCATGGTATCCTAAGCCTATCAACCAAAGAGGTGCTAATACAATTGGCATCGGTATCACCAATCTTGAGCAAGTATCCGTCAATACCATTTACCCCAACAACGAACCTACATCTACCCAAGTTTTGTAGATTGGCATCCAAGTGAGAACTTGAATGCCTACAAGTGTCAACTCCGACAACTTGGGTCTTCCTTATTCCTCCACTAGTGGCAACACCACTAGAACAACCTCCACTTCCCGTCACTCTCCCAACATTAGCAATGTTGTTGGAAGTCAAGGAAGGAATCTTGCCATGAAACCCATAAGTGCCTCTCGCCTCGGTTCCATAGCCCATAGTACTACTCCTACTACAACCATCCACGCCCCTCACGGCACATAACCCCTTTGTAGCAAAAGCAACACCATCTATCAAACCACCCTCCACATGGGAATTAGAAGCAATAGGCCGCTTAGCGTACCTAGAAGATGCAAGCTTCTTCTTCCCCACGGAACAACCACCACCACCTCCCATACTAATGGAAGGTCCTCTACTACTCCCTTGTACTCCATTAGCAACACCAAGAGAAGATGCATAAGAACAATTCATATATTCATCATCATCATCAACTCTATCTATGTCACTATCATGCTCAAATTCTTCACAAGAAGAGTAAGTAGGATCATCATACCTTGAAGCGTCACTATCTTCAATTTCTTGACTAGAAGCATAGGCATCATCACATTCTTCATCATAAGCCTCATAGTCATCATCAATCTCACGATCGTCATAGTGAACCGCTTCATCATCATAGGAGCCATGGTTTCCATCATCATAGTAATGGCCATCATCACCCTCGTAGGAACCATAGTCTCCATCATCACCATACGAGTCATAGCAACTCGCATCATCGCCACAGGAGCCACAATCTACTCCAACATCATTGTCCGACATTGTTGCAATCACCAAAGAACAAAACCTCCCGAAAGTCACTCCCTCACGTGTATCACTCAATATATGTACACTCAAGAGCGAGGCCTTATCAACTTGGGAACCAAGGTAATCACAACTAGCATGTCCAAGTTAAAGTTTGGAATGGAATTAATGAGACTCGATGTACGGACGGCTATTTAAAGTGCGCACTTGAGGCCAAAAGGAGTTCTACGACTCTTCTTTGAATTCTAATCTCCTCTACGCACGAATACCTAATACGCTAAAGAATTAGTGTCTTTCAAGTAGGCCAATTACCTTCAAAACACTAACCAAGAGGTACGGTAGAAAACGGGACACAAAAGATTTGACTCGAATCGGCACCAAACGGATTTGGAATCGGATGAAAATTTGTTTGTGATCTACAAACTCATCATATTTAATGTTCCAATTGGAGTCATGATGTTTGGAATCTGTTCGGAAGCCGTTGCGAACATTCTGTCCCAAAACTGGAATAATTTTTTTCTTCGCTATCGCGAAATTGCTCTTCGCGATCGCGAAGGGTTAATTTCTGCGATTTCACAGCAGCTCAAAAACGGGTTTTTTGGCGATTTTGGCCAAAACTTTGGCTCGATATCAACCCGAAACACAAAACCAACGATACCCAAAGGTGTATACAACTAATATCATCAAACCCCAATAGTTTTTCAACCCCAAACAACAACAACAAGCTTCGATTCAAGATTGAAGCGTTTTCAAGAATTTTCAAACCTTTTGGATTTTGATTTTGGAAATTTTGATTCGTAACACCAAAACACGAGATATGGGTATCAAAACGACGGGATTACAACAAGGAACAAACCCCACTACTTTTTAACACTCGGGGATTCGTATCCAACCCGCACCACCAATTTTTTTCAACTTTTCTAGTTTTTCAATTTTTTTGTTTTTCTTCACCTTTCAAGAACAAACAACACAATCACAACAACGACAAGAACAAGACCGAGGATTCGTAAGAACGAAGCCTAGCCGTGCTCTGATACCAACTGATGCAATCTAAAATAGCGGAAGCAAACAATACGACACAAACTAGGCGGAAGCGATAAATAACTAGATAGGTGATATCAAAGATATCGGGAAACAAGGATTGGGGAGTCAAGAAACGAGAAGAAAGAACGGATTAATGAATTCAAGACATGAATTAATAATCCAAAAGGGAGAAAGTGAAACTCGAACCTTACAATGGACTCAACTAGGTGTCGATCGCCATAGGTTCCAAGTTAACGAGATACATGAAGCCTCGGGCTTCGAACTAGAAGGGCTCGGCCTCTTCTCTAATTCTCTCTTCTCAATATTCAATACAAGCTAAAAACTAAACTCCAATGAAGAACAAAATGTGCTATATATACATTACACTGAAAATGGACAAAAATGGCCCTGAAGCTGATTCTGCCTCGCTGCTCAATACTTCTTCTTCGCGATCGCGCCAGGAAAGCTCGCGATCGCGCTGGTCATTCCTCAAAGCATCGCGATCGCGCCAAGGGCTCGCGATCGCGCAGGTTCCAGCATTTCCCAGCATTGTTCATCCTCGCCTTCGCGTGCAGGTCGCGCTATCGCGCAGGGTCTTCAACTACTCTTCGCGATCGTGCAGGTGAGGTCGCGATCGCGCAGAGGAAATCCTCTTCCTTAGGCAGTGAGCTCCCAGTTTGCTCCCCTGTTTTGCCCTGTTTTGGGCTGCTCAGTTTCCTGCCCTGTTTCCTCCATCCGTTGGCGCTCCAATGTATGATCTTCAAGTTGTTTCCGGAGGCCTTGACTCGTATCCGTTGTGCTCACGAGCTTGGCTTTTGATGGTTGTCGTGTAGGCCATTTTGGGCTGCATCACCAACACAACCAATACCACGACAACTTATCTCACTTGGAGTTCCAAACAATGGACTGTCTATAGAGTTCAAATTTCCAAACCATGGATGTTTAAATCCAAACTCTTCTCTAGTTAGATATTCACCATCTTCTCTTTGAAAAGCCTCTACAAACAAAGGGTTTGTGAAAACAAGTCCACTACCCATCAAAGGTGAGGCATCCAAACTAGAGTCATCATCCATACTTGAGGAGTCATCGAATACAATTCGATCCATCTCATCCACTAGGGACTCCTCAAGGTCACTACCATCCTCACTACAACACATATGTCCACCATTATCAAGCAATTCATCAAGGGAAAGGTGATGCAGCTGGGCTATCAAGGATTGGGCCCGGGGCTATCAAGGATTGGGCCCGCATCATAGGAGCCGCCCGTAGTGGGGTCCACCCCCTGGAGGAGTTGCGTTGCTCGGGGTGGTCATGGTGGTGTCAGGGACGGACCTCGATTTGGGGTTGATCCGGCGGTATAAGAGTTGCGTTGCGCCTCTACCAACAGCTATGGCTTTTGGTAGAAATGGTTGCAGTGCACTCTTAAAGTTTGGTATCAGAGCCAACCCGGGTTCGATTCCTGGCTACACCATGCGAAGTTCGGGGACGAACTTGCTTTAAAGAAAGGGGGGATGATGCAGCTGGGCTATCAAGGATTGGGCCCGGGGCTATCAAGGATTGGGCCCGCATCATAGGAGCCGCCCGTAGTGGGGTCCACCCCCTGGAGGAGTTGCGTTGCTCGGGGTGGTCATGGTGGTGTCAGGGACGGACCTCGATTTGGGGTTGATTCGGCGGTATAAGAGTTGCGTTGCGCCTCTACCAACAGCTATGGCTTTTGGTAGAAATGGTTGCAGTGCACTCTTAAAGTTGATGATGCAGCTGGGCTATCAAGGATTGGGCCCGGGGCTATCAAGGATTGGGCCCGCATCATAGGAGCCCCCCGTAGTGGGGTCCACCCCCTGGAGGAGTTGCGTTGCTCGGGGTGGTCATGGTGGTGTCAGGGACGGACCTCGATTTGGGGTTGATCCGGCGGTATAAGAGTTGCGTTGCGCCTCTACCAACAGCTATGGCTTTTGGTAGAAATGGTTGCAGTGCACTCTTAAAGTTTGGTATCAGAGCCAACCCGGGTTCGATTCCTGGCTACACCATGCGAAGTTCGGGGACGAACTTGCTTTAAAGAAAGGGGGGATGATGCAGCTGGGCTATCAAGGATTGGGCCCGGGGCTATCAAGGATTGGGCCCGCATCATAGGAGCCGTCCGTAGTGGGGTCCACCCCCTGGAGGAGTTGCGTTGCTCGGGGTGGTCATGGTGGTGTCAGGGACGGACCTCGATTTGGGGTTGATCCGGCGGTATAAGAGTTGCGTTGCGCCTCTACCAACAGCTATGGCTTTTGGTAGAAATGGTTGCAGTGCACTCTTAAAGTTTGGGATGATGCAGCTGGGCTATCAAGGATTGGGCCCGGGGCTATCAAGGATTGGGCCCGCATCATAGGAGCCGCCCGTAGTGGGGTCCACCCCCTGGAGGAGTTGCGTTGCTCGGGGTGGTCATGGTGGTGTCAGGGACGGACCTCGATTTGGGGTTGATCCGGCGGTATAAGAGTTGCGTTGCGCCTCTACCAACAGCTATGGCTTTTGGTAGAAATGGTTGCAGTGCACTCTTAAAGTTTGGTATCAGAGCCAACCCGGGTTCGATTCCTGGCTACACCATGCGAAGTTCGGGGACGAACTTGCTTTAAAGAAAGGGGGGATGATGCAGCTGGGCTATCAAGGATTGGGCCCGGGGCTATCAAGGATTGGGCCCGCATCATAGGAGCCACCCGTAGTGGGGTCCACCCCCTGGAGGAGTTGCGTTGCTCGGGGTGGTCATGGTGGTGTCAGGGACGGACCTCGATTTGGGGTTGATCCGGCGGTATAAGAGTTGCGTTGCGCCTCTACCAACAGCTATGGCTTTTGGTAGAAATGGTTGCAGTGCACTCTTAAAGTTTGGTATCAGAGCCAACCCGGGTTCGATTCCTGGCTACACCATGCGAAGTTCGGGGACGAACTTGCTTTAAAGAAAGGGGGGATGATGCAGCTGGGCTATCAAGGATTGGGCCCGGGGCTATCAAGGATTGGGCCCGCATCATAGGAGCCTGATGCAAGCAAAACCGAAGTTGAAGCTTTGCAATCGGGGACAACAAACAAAACGCGGAAACGATTAAGATAAAGGGGCGGAAGCAATAAGTAACCAAGATAACAAGAAATCAAAGGATGGGGGAGAACAGAAATAGAAGAAAAGAATGGATAATCTAACTCAAAACATGATTGATTATCCAAGGGAGAAAGGAAACTTGAACCTAACAAGGATTCATACTAGTGATGACATCCATTTCGGTTCCAAGCCATAGAAGGCATACACGAAGCCTCGGGCTTCAAACAAGAATGGCTCGGCCAATTCTATCTCTATTCTCTCAATTCAATATCCACTTTAAAAACTGACTCTCATCAGCTATGCTAGGAGTTATATAGACAATATAAAGGGGCAAAATAGTAAAAGGGTCACAGGTGACCAATAAGATAAAGCCACGCAGGGCTGGAGCAGTTTTATGTGTTCGGCAGCTCAGCTCGATCACATTGGTTCGGTCGCTTGTTTGCCTCGGTCACATTTGGAATCGAACGCCCTCCTGCCTCGGGCACAGCCCTTCGATCGATTCTTTGTTCGGCGTCGATCTTCCTTGGATCGGTTGCTTTCAGCTTCGGGCTCGAGCTTGTCATTTCTTCCTTCGGGCTCAAACTTGATCGTTGAGCTCTCATAAGTTGTGCCCGGTCTCATAGCTTCCGAAGTCAGTGTCAGCAACGATCACAGTCACTTGTTGTCTGCTCGGTGGATTTCCAACGTTGCTGCTCGGTGAGGCAGTCTTCGGCATCTTCCATCCCGGCCACACTTGATCGTGGGCGTCATGTGACTCCTCGGTGGACTAGCTTGATGAATCGAACGGGTGAGCCTGGTTCGTATTGCATCATCCTCCCCTTCTTAAAAGGATTTCGTCCTCGAAATCAAACCGGCAAGACCTGCAAACAAAGCAGAGACAAACAAAGCTTCCTACTTCGAAAGTAGGTTAGTGTTCGAAAGTGTGGAAAACACACTCTTATGATAGAGCCAAGCATCAATGCAAATCAAACAGCCTACGTCTCCGAAGGAAACAACAAGTTCTTGGCTCAAATAAGAACGATATCGAACACATGAGTAATCGAAGAGATCAATAGGACACTTTGCATGTAAGATGTAACGATCAAAGGCCCTATCACCTCTAAACTCATAGTCATCATACCGAGCCCTCAATTCACTTTTTTCACCATGGGGCTTATGGACTTCGGTATGCACTATACTCGAGGTGTGATCAACATGTGGAAGGGAGTAAGTAAAATGATTGACTCGACGACTAACATCGAATAGTCCACTCCCCTTCTTAAAAGCAATCTTATTCACACCAAGAGGTAGCTTTTCACCTCCCGAAGGAACTCCAAGACATCTCTTCTCTTTAGACAAACTCCAAAGGAAGGTCTCCAAAATCGGATCATCCCTAGAGTCTAACTTTTCAAACCATGGAGGTTCTATTCGATTGCCAATCCTAGTCCGATACAATTCGCTGTCACAAATGAGATTATCTTCACATAATGGAAATGTAAAAGCATGCACCTCAAATTCATGGTCACACAAAAGCATGGTATCAAGACTAGGTTCATCACTCTCACTCGAGGAGTCATCGAAAATAAATTGATCCATCTCACACACGAGAGACTCCTCAAGGTCACATCCATCCTCACTACGACACAAGGAACCACCACTATCGAATAAGTAATCAAAGGAAAGAATAAGATTATCATGCAATTCATCTTCTCCTTTATCAAATATCGGTGGGGTGTCATAACAAGGTTCACAAGCAAGGTCAACTACAACTTCATCACTAAAGAGAGATTCGAGGAAGATCGAGCTCACATCATGATGTGGCGTATCAATTCTCTCAACTAGTGGTTCACATTTACTCACAAGTTGACCATTCGACTCTATACTAGTTGCAAAAACATTGTAATCATACAAATCATCAACTAGCAGAGAGGTTCCTCTAGCAATTTCACAAGACAAGGAAGTATCATGCTCACGGGAAGGAAATCGAACACTCACCTCGGGATGGCCTTTGGCTTCTTTTGCTGTCCTCGAGATCTCACAAGTAGTTTCTTCTCCGTGGAGCTCACATGAAAGATCTTCTTCACCTTGTCTATCTACTTCGGTACAGAGTTGAGGCTCCTTCGGTTTGCCTCCAAGAGTTCCTGCACAAGATTTCGAACAAGTAGAAGGAAAAGATAAAGGGTTAAGGTTAGAATAAGGGGTGTCCTCACTCTCAATGATTCTTTTTCCCTCTTTCTTTTCCCTCATTTTCTTTTCAAGGTCTGGTATGGGTTTGGGTGGTGACAACTCACTCACATCACTCAACACAGCCTCTCCTTTTTCCTCTCGAGAGTTGTCACCGGTCACTCCCTTACTCCTCTCGATCTTTTGTCTCTCATATTCGGGTGAGTTGGGTCGAGGCCCAAGAATACCCATAGCTGGAGTAGGTGGACTTTTAACATCGACCCGAAGTCTAGGACTCGAAGACTCATCAACCGAGGTCTCATTCTTCGTTATCGAACAGAGTTCCGAAGCTGGTGTCTTTGGGGACCTTGCCGGACCAAGGTTAGCAAATCGGGCTTCCAATTTTTGTAGTTCGGCTTCGAGCCCCATTAGTTCAGCCATAACATCGGCCGTTGTGATAACCTTGTTAACTTCGGTCGACTCTTTTCTTACAATCTTCCCACCACTTCGTGCACTCGTAGGACTCTTCATTGGCAACCTTTCAAGACCATCAACTTGGGTTCTCCTTATCCCTCCACTTGTGGTAACACCACTATGATAACTCCCACTTCCTTTCCCAGCATTATTGGTGATGAAAGTCGAGGAAGGATTTCGAACATGGAACCCGTAAGAACTTCTCCTCGGTGAAAGAGTTCGGTAGAAACCTCCTCTACCCTCCTCGGGTCTATTTCCACCAGTGCTCCTCGAGCCACCCTTTCCAAAGGACTTGGAAGCATTGAATCGTGTGCCACGACTATAAGTTGCAAATCTTCCTCCTCCCATGGAACAACCTCCACCACCTCCTATCCCGAAGGAAGGAGTTCTACTACTCCCTTGTGCTACACACGAGACACCGATGGAAGAAGTCATCAAATAGTTTGTTCGGTCAACTTCGTCATCGACTTCCTCGATGTCACTTTCATCGTATTCATGGTCGTCACAATGAGAGTAAGTAGAGCCATCATACCTCGAAGCGTCACTGTTTTCGTAATCTTGACCCGAAGCAAAAGATTCTTCTCGTTCACTTTCACAGGCTTCGTAGTCTTCTTCGTCTTCGTATTCACCATAGTGACCTGCTTCGTCCTCGTAAGAGCCATAGTCCCCGGTGTCGTTATAACAATCATTACCTCCATAGGAACCATAGTCTCCATCATCTCCACACGAATCATACCCTCCATAGCTACCATCATCCGAAGACATAGCTGCAACAAACAAGAGTAAAAGGACCTCACAAGTTCACTCCCTCACGTGGATCACTCGAGTAATGTTCACTCAATTTTCTTTCCACTCGTGTTTACACTCAAGGTCGTTGGCTTTTGTGACCTCACTCTATTGTTCTCACCACTCAGCCTTTTTCCACTCAAGTTGGCCTTGCCTTCTTGTTAGGAAACCGAAGTGATAAGCCACAACTAGTACTTTCCAAGCTTAGGTTCGGAAGGAGTTTATACGACTCGATGGGACGGTAGTTTTTTTTTTTTTTTTAACTGCGCACGGGGAGTCAAAAGAATTATCTACGAAAGTTGGACTTCGGTCACCCCACGCACGAGTCCTATTAAGCTCAAATTTGATAGTACGACCTCGAGTAGAAAGAATTACTCCAGAGATCCACTATCAAGAATATTCGGACAAAGAAAAAGAGAAATCCTAAGAGAATCTACCTCCTCGGTGCCGCTTCGGAATTTCCCGAACACGTGACCTCGGTACAAGTGTTTCCTCCTCGGTTCAGATAGGGTTTAACCTTATCCACTTTCCCTTTTCTAGCCGACAACTTTTTACCTGGGGTTTTAGGTTTAACAGTTAACCCCTTTCTTCTTCAATGGAACAGTGAACCTTTACTCCGGTATACGGACAAATTTCAAAATTCGTTCACAGTCCACTATCAACAGATTAAGAAAAAGATTTGGGTCGTCTCCGATTTTGGCAACGTCGGAGTTCACTCCAGTTCCAACCGAAGCTAAGAACGCAGCTCACGTCGTCCGTACACTGTCAACAATGTCAACAAGCTTCCGGCGTACGGACAGTGTCTATAGCAGTGGAACTTCGATTTTAAGCACAAAAATCGACCCAAATACCTCAACAACCTCCAGTTTTCATCGGTAAACACCAAAACACAACTGGGTTCGATTTTTCAACAAAACCACGTCAAGAACACGGTCCAAAACAATGGAAAAACCCTAGTTATAAATGTTGTACGTCGGGTACTCAATCAATTCCTTCGACAGTGGTTAATCCAAATATGTGATTGTCTAATCCAAACAATCAAGAATCAATCCAAATTTTTGAATTTTCTTCTTTTTACTTTTTTTTTTTTTGTAAAAATAAGAACACTAACAGAAAGTAAAGATAGATTGAACAAGGAACGTGGAGTCGTAAGAACGAATTCCAATCCTTGCTCTGATACCAAGCTGATGCAAGCAAAACCGAAGTTGAAGCTTTGCAATCGGGGACAACAAACAAAACGCGGAAACGATTAAGATAAAGGGGCGGAAGCAATAAGTAACCAAGATAACAAGAAATCAAAGGATGGGGGAGAACAGAAATAGAAGAAAAGAATGGATAATCTAACTCAAAACATGATTGATTATCCAAGGGAGAAAGGAAACTTGAACCTAACAAGGATTCATACTAGTGATGACATCCATTTCGGTTCCAAGCCATAGAAGGCATACACGAAGCCTCGGGCTTCAAACAAGAATGGCTCGGCCAATTCTATCTCTATTCTCTCAATTCAATATCCACTTTAAAAACTGACTCTCATCAGCTATGCTAGGAGTTATATAGACAATATAAAGGGGCAAAATAGTAAAAGGGTCACAGGTGACCAATAAGATAAAGCCACGCAGGGCTGGAGCAGTTTTATGTGTTCGGCAGCTCAGCTCGATCACATTGGTTCGGTCGCTTGTTTGCCTCGGTCACATTTGGAATCGAACGCCCTCCTGCCTCGGGCACAGCCCTTCGATCGATTCTTTGTTCGGCGTCGATCTTCCTTGGATCGGTTGCTTTCAGCTTCGGGCTCGAGCTTGTCATTTCTTCCTTCGGGCTCAAACTTGATCGTTGAGCTCTCATAAGTTGTGCCCGGTCTCATAGCTTCCGAAGTCAGTGTCAGCAACGATCACAGTCACTTGTTGTCTGCTCGGTGGATTTCCAACGTTGCTGCTCGGTGAGGCAGTCTTCGGCATCTTCCATCCCGGCCACACTTGATCGTGGGCGTCATGTGACTCCTCGGTGGACTAGCTTGATGAATCGAACGGGTGAGCCTGGTTCGTATTGCATCAGAGCCGCCCGTAGTGGGGTCCACCCCCTGGAGGAGTTGCGTTGCTCGGGGTGGTCATGGTGGTGTCAGGGACGGACCTCGATTTGGGGTTGATCCGGCGGTATAAGAGTTGCGTTGCGCCTCTACCAACAGCTATGGCTTTTGGTAGAAATGGTTGCAGTGCACTCTTAAAGTTTGGTATCAGAGCCAACCCGGGTTCGATTCCTGGCTACACCATGCGAAGTTCGGGGACGAACTTGCTTTAAAGAAAGGGGGGATGATGCAGCTGGGCTATCAAGGATTGGGCCCGGGGCTATCAAGGATTGGGCCCGCATCATAGGAGCCGCCCGTAGTGGGGTCCACCCCCTGGAGGAGTTGCGTTGCTCGGGGTGGTCATGGTGGTGTCAGGGACGGACCTCGATTTGGGGTTGATCCGGCGGTATAAGAGTTGCGTTGCGCCTCTACCAACAGCTATGGCTTTTGGTAGAAATGGTTGCAGTGCACTCTTAAAGTTTTGATACCAAACTTTAAGAGTGCACTGCAACCATTTCTACCAAAAGCCATAGCTGTTGGTAGAGGCGCAACGCAACTCTTATACCGCCGGATCAACCCCAAATCGAGGTCCGTCCCAAATCGAGGTCCGTCCCTGATGCAGCCCAAAGTGCTGATCAACCGAGGACACATCAATCGAAGGCAGTGACTGATCAACCGAGGAGGCCAATTACTCGAAGCCAAGCTAAGCTGCTCCATGACATGCATATCCAATTGGCTATGTCGGGAAGAGGCATGTGTTCGGAAGAAGAATTGCAAAGTGATGAAACCAAGGGCTACATCTTCAAGTTTGAGCCCGAGGACAAAGTCCCCGAACAGCAGCTCTTAGCCCCGGGCAGCACAGAGCCGAACACAACATCATGTGTTCGAAGCTAAGTCAGCGCCCGATGACAAATGTGTTCGAGCAGGCAATAGAGAACCGAAGCCAGGCTCACCGAAGTCAAGAACCGAAGCCAGGCTCACCGAAGTCAAGGTTGCCGAACACATTTTTAACTCAGCCCTGCGTGGCTTATTTTTATTGGTCGACTGTGACCTATTTACTAGACTACCCTTAGTATTTCCTATATAAACCTTATTTCCTTACATTGTAAGTAGCTAGTTTTTGGATATTGAAATTGAATGAAAGTGCCGAGCACATTTCTTGTCTCCGTCGTGAGCAAAACCCCGGTGAGGGCTTTTAAGGACTTGTGGCTTTCGGTTAGTCCGATTGAACATTCCTCTTGATCATTCAGTTTGCAAGAGGCAATGTTCTCTTGAGGATTGTTGCATAGTTAGGGTGATTCTTGTATCCCTTTCGATCGAGCTTTGGGACAGGTTCCCCACTGTTCTTTTGAAAGAAGCAAGTTTTGTCTTGCTTTTTATCTTCTTCCATACTTGTTCTTCTTCCGCGTCGTGCTTAGCTTTCCCTTCGGGAATTGCATTGCACCATCTTGGTATCAGAGCACGGTTTGGGCTTGTTTCTACAACCCCAAATCCTGTTCACGTTATCTTTATTTTCGTGCGTTTGTGTCTTTGTTTCCGTTTCGTGTTCCTGTTTTGTTACTGTTGTTATCTTACAAAAAAAAAAAAAAAAAAAAAAGTGATAAAAGAAAATTCAAAAATTGTGTTTGATTGTTGGTTGTTTGGGAAAAACAATCTTGGATTCTTGTTCACCATCGAATTCTGATTCCAACGAATACCCGACGTACTGATTTCGTGACTAGGGTTTCTTGGTGAATTTTGGACTGTTTTGAGCTTTAATGGTGACTGACTCGAACCCCATTGTGTTTAGAAGAAACCGATGAAGAGTGGTGGTTCTTGAGTGATTTGGGTTTGTTTGTTGCTTGAAAAATCGAAGTTCTTAAGTTTGAAACGTTGTCCGTACGCCGGAAAATTGTTACAAGTCCGTAACAGTGTACGACACGTCGAGCTGGTTCCTGGCTCGAAGAACTTGGATTTCCTCCGACGTTGGAACCGGAGTTGAAAGCAACCCAGATCTGTGAAAGAATTGTGAGCAGTGATCCGAAGTTGAATCTTCCGTACGCCGGAGTAAGGTCACTATTCCATTGGAGAAGAAGGGGTTAAAGTTTGAACATTAAAACCCCCAGGTGAAAATTGTCGGCTGAGAAAAGGAAAGTGGATAAGGTAAAACCCTATCCGTACCAAAGGGGACCACTGTTGTACGGACAGGAGTGGGTGTGATCGAAAAAGATTCCAAAGGGAATCAAAGGGTAGATTCTCCTAGGTTCTCACTTTCTTCGTGTCAAAATTCTAGTTGGTGGATCTTTTGAGTAATTGTCCTACTCGAGGTCGTACCAACCCATTTGAGCCGATAGGAACTCGTGCGAAGGGGTGACCGAAGTCCCAACTTTCGTAGAAATTTCTTTTGCCTCCCCGAGCTCAATTAAAAGCGTCCGTTCCATCGAGTCGAACATCACTTCACTCTTCCCGAAGAGACAGTGACTATTATCGAACTTGAAGGATCTTAGAGGACCGATCAATTGGACGAGCCACTGTTAACAAGTCCTTGAGTGATCAAAAACCGAACCCATAAATTGAGTGGACCCGAGCGCCACCCATCAAAGGTGAGGGAGAGTGTGAGGTGATTTCTAACCTTAACCATTGTTTGATCTTTGACTTGTGCAGGTACCATGGCTGGGAACGAAGGTAAAGGCATTGAAAGGCCCGAAGTGTCGTTAGCCGATCTCATGGCTGCGATACAAAGTGTCAGTGCCGATGTGAGAGGAGTGAGTGTTCGAGTAGCTCAACTCGAACAAGGAAGCGCGTCCGTGGCCATGCATGGGTCCGGCGCTGGAACGAGCGAATCCACTCCAATGAAACCTGAGCTGTATGCTGAGCTTCTTCGACAACATCAGTTGACGAGTGAAGCAATTCGAAGAGAACTTAACTTGGGCAATCCCCAAGCACAACAAAACTTGGGCAATCCCCAAGCTGGAAATCAAAACTTGGGCATTCCCCGAGGAGAGAGGTTACCACTCCCAAGGAACCGAAGAGACCTTGGTGCTGTAACCGAAGAGGCTGATGATGAGGAATTTCCCGAGGACGAGTATGAACGTGAGCCGCCATTCGCTCATCGAAGGCAAGCTCACCGAGGACGTGGAAATTTCCGAGGTCGAGGCCGAGGCGCAAATGTTGGAAGAAATATTGAGCGTGAGGCTGATGATCGAGAAGGAGAATATGTCGAACAGGTTCATGGTGCTCGAGACTCAAATCTGAACAGTGTCAAGATCACTATTCCTCCCTTTAAAGGAACTAGTGATCCCGATGAGTATCTTGAATGGAAGCTTAAAATGGAGCGCATCTTTGAAACCAATGAGATGACCGAGGAGAGGAAAGCCCGACATGATAGCATCTTCGTTGTGGTTGATCGTTTTTCCAAAATGGCTCACTTTATTCCTTGCAAAAAGTGTGATGATGCACAGCATGTAGCTACATTGTTTGTTTCTAATGTGTTGAAATTGCATGGTGTCCCTCGTACTATTGTGAGTGATCGAGACACAAAGTTCTTGAGTCATTTTTGGAAATGTTTGTGGGGTGCCCTCGGCACAAAGCTACTATTCTCGACGTCTCACCATCCTCAGACTGATGGACAGACCGAGGTAGTGAACCGAACCCTTGGATCGTTGCTTCGAGCAATGACCAAAGGCAAGGTTGGGAACTGGGCTGATCGTTTGCCCATGATGGAGTTTGCATACAATCGAACGGTGCATCGAATGATTAACATGACCCCGTTCGAATGTGTGTATGGTTTTAATCCTTTAATTCCACTTGATCTAACCCCATTGCCTCGAGATGTTGTTACTGATTTTGCAGGTACTCACCGAGCCAAAGTTCTGCTCGAGTTGCATGCTAAGACGAAGAAGAACCTCGAGGAAGCCTATGCAAAGGTTGCCTTGAAGAAAAACAAGGGGCGAAAAAAGTTGGAATTAAGGAAGGGAGATTGGGTTTGGGTTCACTTCCGAAAGGAACGATTCCCGAACCTAAGGAAAGGAAAATTGGCTCCTCGAGGGGATGGTCCATTTCAAGTACTGAGCAAAATAAACAACAATGCTTATGTCATCGACCTCCCAGGTGAGTATAATGTGTCCAACACCTTCAATGTTGCTGATTTGACTCCTTGTGTTGTAGGCCAAACATCAGAAGCAGAGGATGAATCGATTTCGAGGACGAAATCCTCTCAAGAAGGGGAGGATGATGCAGCCCAAAGTGCTGATCAACCGAGGACACATCAATCGAAGGCAGTGACTGATCAACCGAGGAGGCCAATTACTCGAAGCCAAGCTAAGCTGCTCCATGACATGCATATCCAATTGGCTATGTCGGGAAGAGGCATGTGTTCGGAAGAAGAATTGCAAAGTGATGAAACCAAGGGCTACATCTTCAAGTTTGAGCCCGAGGACAAAGTCCCCGAACAGCAGCTCTTAGCCCCGGGCAGCACAGAGCCGAACACAACATCATGTGTTCGAAGCTAAGTCAGCGCCCGATGACAAATGTGTTCGAGCAGGCAATAGAGAACCGAAGCCAGGCTCACCGAAGTCAAGAACCGAAGCCAGGCTCACCGAAGTCAAGGTTGCCGAACACATTTTTAACTCAGCCCTGCGTGGCTTATTTTTATTGGTCGACTGTGACCTATTTACTAGACTACCCTTAGTATTTCCTATATAAACCTTATTTCCTTACATTGTAAGTAGCTAGTTTTTGGATATTGAAATTGAATGAAAGTGCCGAGCACATTTCTTGTCTCCGTCGTGAGCAAAACCCCGGTGAGGGCTTTTAAGGACTTGTGGCTTTCGGTTAGTCCGATTGAACATTCCTCTTGATCATTCAGTTTGCAAGAGGCAATGTTCTCTTGAGGATTGTTGCATAGTTAGGGTGATTCTTGTATCCCTTTCGATCGAGCTTTGGGACAGGTTCCCCACTGTTCTTTTGAAAGAAGCAAGTTTTGTCTTGCTTTTTATCTTCTTCCATACTTGTTCTTCTTCCGCGTCGTGCTTAGCTTTCCCTTCGGGAATTGCATTGCACCAGTCCCCGACACCACCATGACCACCCCGAGCAACGCAACTCCTCCAGGGGGTGGACCCCACTACGGGCGGCTCCTATGATGCGGGCCCAATCCTTGATAGCCCCGGGCCCAATCCTTGATAGCCCAGCTGCATCATCCCCCCTTTCTTTAAAGCAAGTTCGTCCCCGAACTTCGCATGGTGTAGCCAGAAATCGAACCCGGGTTGGCTCTGATACCAACTGATGCAATCTAAAATAGCGGAAGCAAACAATACAACACAAACTATGCGGAAGCGATAAACAAGATACGAGATATCTAAAGATATCGGGAAACAAGGATTGGGGAGTCAAGAAACGAGAAGAAAGAACGGATAATTGGAATTCAAGACATGAATTATATTATCCAAAAGGGAGAATGAAACTCGAACCTTACAAGGAATTCACGCTAGTGGTGAATCTCCATAGATTCCAAGTCGATGAGATACATGAAGCCTCGGGCTTCGACAAGAAAGGCTCGGCCTTCTCTCAATTCTCTCTACTCTCAATGTTCATACAATGTCAAAAACTAATGAAATGAAACTAAAACTAGCTATATATACATTTACATGTCAAATGGACAAAAATGGCCCCTGAAGCTGATTCTGGTCCGCTGCTCAACTCCAAGTCATCGCGATCGCGCTCAGACACACGCAATCGCGCAGAACAGCATTTCCCTCATCGCCATCGCGCAAGGTCCACGCGATCGCGCAGAACCAACAATATCTCTGCCTCGCGATCGCGCAAGAAGGCACGCTGTCGCGCAGGCAAAACCAGGACCCTTCGCGATCGCGCAGGTAGTGACGCGATCGCGAAGAACAGACGTTCTTCCTCAGGCAGTGAGCTCCCAGTTTGCTCCCCTGTTTTGCCCTGTTTTGGGCTGCCTGTTTTCCTGCCCTGTTTCCTCCGTCCTCGGCGCTCCAATGCACGATCTTCAAGACATCTCCGGAGGCCTTGACTCGTATCCGTTGTGCTCTCGAGCTTGGCTTTTGATGGGTGTCGGTTAGGCCATTTTATATTGCATCAAAAGGATAGGGTATTCATTCAACTTATCTTCCCCTTTATCAAATATTGGTGGGGTGTCATAACAAGGTTCACAAGCAAGGTCAACTACACAATCTTCACTAAAGAGAGGTTCAATAAAAATGGAGCTCACATCATGATGTGGCTTATCATACCTTTAAACTAGTGGTTCACAATCACACACAAGTTGACCTACCGACTCTTCACTAGTTGCAAACACATTGTAATCATACAAATCATCAACTAGTGTTGAGTTATCACAAACACTATCACAAGACAAGGAAGTAACATGTTCAAGGGAAGAACTTTCACATACCTTTGAGTGGCCATCTTGCTCACTCAATGCACTTGAAGTGTCTTGAGTTGTTCCTTCACCTTGAAGCTCACATTGAAGATCTTCTTCACCTTGTCCTCCAATCTTGGAACATGATTGAGGCTCCATTGGTTTCCCTCCAAGAGTACCTACACAAGAGCTAATACAAGTAGAAGAAAAAGATAAAGGGTTAAGGTTAGAATAAGGGGTGTCCTCACTCTCAATGATTCTTTTTCCCTCTTTCTTTTCCCTCATTTTCTTTTCAAGGTTTGGTGTAGATTCGGGTGGTGACATCCCACTCACATCACTCAACACATCCTCTCCTTTTTCCACTCGAGGAATGTCACCGGTCACTCCCTTACTGGCGCAAGCAAACCCGAGGGAAATGCTAGACACGAACGCGGAAGATAAATACAAGAAAAGTAAAGATAGAAGCAAGACAAATCTTGCTTCGATTCAAAAGAACAGTGAGGAACCTGTCTCAAAGCTCGATTGAAAAGAAATCAAGACGCACCTATACTATGCAACAATCCTCAAGAAAGACCCGCTTCTTGCAAATTGAATGATCAAGAAGAAATTGGTCAATCGAATAACACCGGTTGACACAAGTTCTATAAAAGCCCACGTCGGGGTTTGGCTCCATCGGAGACTCACAATAGCACTTGCTATGTTTTTATAAACTCAAAAACATCTGTCCTACAATGAAATGGAATGGACTATTTATAGACTATGCTAAGGATAAAGTAGTAAATAGTCACAAGTGACAAATTAAAACAAGCCACGCAGGGCTGAGCTAAGTTTGTGTTCGGCAGCCTTGACTTCGGTGCTCGGTTGCTTGCTCGAATTCATTGTCCTCGGACGCTCACTTGTCTTCGAGTGCATTGACCTCGGTCACTTTGCCTTCGGGCTCAAATCTGAAGATATCACCTTCGGTTCTTGAGCCCGGCCACTCAGCTTCGGAGCAATTGTTTTCTTTCGGCCAGGCTAAGTGAATGTGCACATCGTGCAGCAGCTTGGCTTGACTTCGTGTCATCGGTCTCCTCGGTGGATCGAACACTTGATCAGCACGTGTTCGGGCTGCATCATCCTGCCCTTCTTGAGAAGATTTCGTCCTCGAAATCGAGCCCTCCTCGTCCTCCGAAGTTTGACCTGCAACACAAGGAACTAAGTCAGCAACATTAAAGGTGTTGGACATGTTATACTCACTAGGGAGGTCGATCACGTAAGCATTGTTGTTGATCTTGGTCAACACTTGAAATGGACCATCCCCTCTAGGAGCCAACTTTCCTTTCCTTTGGTTCGGGAAGCGTTCCTTTCGGAAGTGAACCCAAACCCAATCTCCCTTCTTTAATTCCAGCTTTTTACGCCCCTTGTTTTTCTTTAAAGGAACCTTTGCATAGGCCTCCTCGAGGTTCTTCTTCACCTTCGTATGCAATTCGATCAAAGCAGCTGCTCGGTGAGTACCTTCAAAATCAAGAATAGAATCTCAAGGAAATGGGGTCAAATCAAGTGGAATCAAAGGATTAAAACCATACACACATTCGAACGGGGTCATGTTTATCATTCGATGTACCGTTCGATTGTATGCAAACTCCATCATGGGCAAACGATCAGCCCAGTTCCCAACCTTGCCTTTGGTCATTGCTCGAAGCAAAGACCCCAAGGTCCGGTTAACTATCTCGGTCTGTCCATCAGTCTGAGGATGGTGAGACGTCGAGAATAGTAACTTGGTGCCGAGGGCACCCCACAAGCACTTCCAAAAATGACTCAAGAATTTTGAGTCTCGATCACTCACAATAGTACGAGGTACACCATGCAATTTCAATACATTAGAAACAAACAATGTAGCTACATGCTGTGCATCATCACACTTTTTGCGAGGGATAAAGTGAGCCATTTTTGAAAAATGATCAACCACAACAAAGATGCTATCATGTCCTCCCCCCGACCTCGGTAACCCCAAGACAAAGTCCATGGATATATCAACCCAAGGTCGATCAGGCACATGCAACGGGGTATACAAACCATGAGGGTTGGACTTCGATTTAGCTTTCTTGCAAACGAGACAAGCGTTGCAAAGCTTTTCCACATCTCGTCGCATTTTGGGCCAATGGAACTGCTCGGTCAAGATACCAAGACTTTTTCGACACCGAAGTGTCCCATCAGTCCACCGGAGTGAGTTTCTCGAACTAAGAGCTCTCTCCACGATGACACTGGCACACAAACCCTCCCATTCTTGAAGAGGTAGCCATCGTGCCACTGATATTTCTCAACCCTTCGGCCACTAAAGATTGCGTCACGAACGCATTTCAGCTTGGGATCGTCATCGTACATCGACTTGATGCTTTCAAATCCCATGAGCCTAGAGGCGAGAGTGGTCGCTAAGGCAAATTTCCTTGATAGCGCATCGGCCACAACATTGTCTTTACCCTTTTTGTAATGAATTACATAGGGAAAGCTCTCAATGAATTCAACCCACTTGGCATGTCTTCGGTTCAACTTCTCCTGTCCTCGGAGATGCTTCAAGGACTCATGATCACTTTTGATCACAAACTCTCGAGGCCACAAATAATGCTGCCAATGGGCGAGTGCCCGAACGAGGGCATACAACTCCTTGTCATACGTAGAGTAGTACAAGGTTGCACCCTTAAGCTTTTCGCTAAAGTAAGCGATTGGCTTCGATTCTTGCATCAGCACTCCTCCGATCCCAACTCCAGATGCATCACACTCGACTTCGAATGCTTTGCCGAAGTCAGGGAGTTGTAACAACGGGGCAGAACAAAGCCTCCGTTTCAATTCTTGGAAAGTGATAAGACCCAAATAGGCGGAAGCGATAAACTAATGATGCGGAAGCAATAATCAAAAGATAACAAGAAAGTAAGGGATTGGGGAGAATAGAAATAGAAGAAAGAATGAATCAACTAAACGCATAGATTGATTCAAAAGGGAGAAGAGACTTGAACCAATAAACGGGACTCACACTAGCGGTGATCCACCATGGATTCAACGTAAGAGATACATGAACCAATAAGAGATACATGAAGTCAACGCTTCAACAAGAAAGGCCAAGCCTATTCTATCTTCTCAATTCTATCTTCAAAACTAGCTTCGGTTTGATGAGACTAAGTGAAGTATTTATAGGCTTCACTTAGTCATAATAAAAGGTCTAAAGTACCCCCAAAGTGGGTTAAAACAAATAAGGCCACGCAGGGCTATAGTTGGAAGTTCATGCAAAAAGAAGTAAAATATCCCGCATGCTGAAACAGGGGGAGGCGCTCCGCCTCAGGATGAGGCGCTCCGCCTCCAGCTGATGAGGCGCTCCGCCTCAGGATGAGGCGCTCCGCCTTCTTCTGTTCGGCTCTCTGCTTTTTGGTAGGCGCTCCGCCTCAGCTTTGAGGCGCTCCGCCTCCTTCTGGAACTTGTGCAAGAGGCTCAAAATGAGCTTGGGGTGGATCCCCTTGGAGCCCAAGTGGTCCTCCATCCATGGTGCTCAAAAGCATGATCTTCAAGTTGCTTCCGGAGGCCTTGATGGTACTCCTTGTGCTCTCAAGCTTGGCTCTTGATGGTTGGCGCTTTGGCTCCAATTTGGGGCTTATCATCCTCCCCTTCTTGGAAGGATTTTGTCCTCGAAATCAAACCATCAAGCCTACATTCAAAACAAGCACAATAAAGCTTCCCACTACAAGAGTAGGTTAGTGGCAAAAGTGTGGGAAAACACACTCTTGTGATAGAGCCAAGCATCAATAACAAGTAAAAAGCTTATGTCTCCAAAGGAAACAACAAGTACTTGACTCCAAATGAAAGTGCACCCAACACAAGAACAAGTAAAGAGATCAATAGGATATGGAACATGCAAGGTATAGCAATCAAATTCCCTATGACCCCTAAGCTCATGACCAATACACCAAGCCTTCAAATCAATATTATCATAATGTGACACATTGGCTTTGGCATGCTCGACACCCAAGGTGTGATCAACATGTGGAGTGGAGTAAACAAAATAGTTCAATTGACAACTAACATCAAATACTCCACTCCCCTTCTTGGAAGCACTCTTACACAAATCAAGAGTGACTTCCTCACCTCCAAATCCAACTCCAAGACAATCTCCCTCATTAGGCAAGCTCCAAAGGAAAGTTTCCAAAATAGGTCCTTCATCATTATAGTCCACACAATGAAGGTTAGGACTACTAGAAGATGGTTCAACACAACCAATATCAAGACCACTCATCCCACTTGGAGTTCCAAACATTAGATCATCCATAGAGTCTAACTTTTCAAACCATGGAGGTTCTATTCGATTACCAACCCTAGTCCGATACAATTCGCTACCACAAATGAGATTATCTTCACACAATGGAAATGTAAAAGCATGCACCTCAAATTCATGGTCACACAAAAGCATGGTATCAAGACTAGGTTCATCACTATTACCCGAGGAGTCATTGAAAACAATCTTATCCATCTCAATCACTAGGGACTCCTCAAGGTCACTACCAACCTCACTACAACACATAAGTCCACCATTATCAAGCAATTCAAGGAAAAGGATAGGGTATTCATTCAACTCATCTTCCCCTTTGTCAAATATGGGTGGGGTGTCATAACAAGGTTCACAAGCACGGTCAACTACACATTCCTCACTAATGAGAGGTTCAATGAAAATCGAGCTCACATCATGATGTGGCTTATCCTCCCTCTCAACTAGTGGTTCACAATCACACACAAGTTGACCATTCGACTCTACACTAGTTGCAAACACATTGTAATCATACAAATCATCAACTAGTGTTGAGTTAGCACAAACACTACCATGAGACAAGGAAGTAACATGTTCAAGGGACGAGCTATCACTTACCTTTGAGTGGCCATCTTGCTCACTCATTGCATTTGAAGTGTCATGAATTGTCTCTTCACCTTGAAGCTCACACTGAAGAGTTTCTTCACCTTGTCTATCCTTCTTGGGACATGATTGAGGCTCCATTGATTGGCCTCCAAGAGTACCTACACAAGCATTCACAAAAGTAGAAAAAAAAGATAAAGGGTTAAGGTTAGAATAAGGGGTGTCCTCACTCTTTTTTCCCTTTTTGTTTTCTCTCATTTTCTTTTCAAGGTTAGGTGTAGATTCGGGTGGTGACATCCCACTCACATCACTCAACACATCCTCTCCTTTTTCCACTCGAGGAATGTCACCGGTCGCTCCCTTACTCCTCTCAATCTTTTGTCTCTCAAATTCGGGTGAGTTGGGACGAGGCCCAAGAATACCCATAGCCGGAGTAGGTGGACTTTTAACATCAACCCGGAATCTAGGACTAAGAGACTCATCACTTGATGTCGCTTTCTTCTTTGTAGGTGAACCACTTGGCTTTGGAAGTGGTTTCGGGCCCACCTTGTTGACATTTGTCAACTCTTTTGTAGCACTAGTCCCACCATTGCTTGTGTTTGTAGGACTTCTTGTTTGCACATTGTTGCCCATGGAATGAAGTTCTCGCTCCCTCCTCCTTTGTATGATCCTAGCTTGCATTTCAACGGACATCTTTCCCCATCTTCCGTAAGGTGCAAACTCATAAACCCCTTGACCCGTGGCCACTAGATATATATCTCGCTTAGCATCATAGTGAACCTCCTTGCTGTGCAACCATGGATCACCTAACCAAACACCCCTATTTGGTGCGGGATACACGTCACACCAAACATACTCGTGGTAACCCTTATGAGATATGAGTACCCGTGCCTCCTTGTAAACCCAAACTCCTTTGTACTCATAAGGATACTTTAAATTATAGCATGGGATCTTTAGTCTAGTAACTAAGGAAGGGTGAATGCAATTGGCATCGGATTCACCAATTTGGAGCAAGTTTCCATCCACTCCATTTACCCCAACAACAAACCTACTTCTACCCAAGTTTCGTATAGGCACATCCAAAGAAGAGCTTGAATGTCCAAGACTAGTATTACCATCAACTCGGGTTTTCCTTATCCCTCCACTAGTGGCAACACCACTAGAATAACCTCCACTTCCCGTCACTCTCCCAACATTAGAAGTGTTGTTGGAAGTCGAGGAAGGACCACCACTACGGAACTCATAATTGCCTTTCGCCTTGGTTCCATAGCCCGTAGCACCACTCCTACCACCACTACTAGAGCAATGCACCCCCGTAACGGTAAGAGCAACATTTCTCAATCCATCCTTCACATGGGAGTTAGAAGCATCAAGCCGTTTAGCATAAGTAGAATAGGCAAGCTTCTCCCTTCCCATGGAACAACCACCACCTCCTTCCATACCAATGGAAGGACCTCTACTACCCCCTTGCACACCATAAGCAACACCAAGAGAAGATGCATATGCACAATTCGTATAATCAACCTCATCATCCATTCTCTCTATGTCACTATCATCATGTTCAAATTCATCACAAGAAGGGTAAGTAGGATCATCATACCTTGATAATTCGTATACCTTCTTGTCTCTTAGTAATCACAATGGCAAGATCAATCAACTAATGCACCCAAGTAATGGTTCGGAATGGAGTTTTAAGTGACTCGATGTACGGAAGCTAATTTAATGCGCACTTGAAGCAAGCAAATTCTACGACTTTAAGTGAAGACTTCAAGACACACAACACCCTAAGGAACCAAAGATTAGTGTTAATAAAGTAGGACTAATACCCTAGAAACACTAACCAAGAAGTTAGGAAGCAAAGAACAAGCGAAAATCTACAAGAAAACTACCCGAAAAAGGCTTCAGGAAGTAGGCGCTCCGCCTCAGGATAGTAGGCGGCCGCCTGGGCAAACCTACAGGGGGAGGCGCTCCGCCTCTTTGGGGGAGGCGCTCCGCCTCAGAAAATCCAGAGAGCCTACAGAGCTGAGGCGCTCCGCCTCCTGCAACTTTCAGCAAAATTCAACAACGGGTTTTTCAACTTTAACACCTAAAAATCCAACAAACCACACGTTGTTTTAGCAATCCAAAGGTACCCAAATGTTGTTTCAACCAAGATAAGCAAACCCCAATGATTTTTAACAAACCCCAATCAAAAACAACGAATTCACCATGTTCATCTTCTTCAAAGACTAGGGTTTATCAAAAGGGTTTCAACAAGGATTGTGATTCTTCAAAGTTGGTGTTATATATGTTCAAATCCCACAAAATTGGTACCGATTCGTTTGTTTTTCAATGAAGTTCAATCCCCAATATCAAGTTTCCAATAGAACATCAATCCAACCCAAGAATCAAGCCAAAATCATCAAGAACAAGTTCATCAAGGGTTTAAGGACAATTGGGGTTTCAATTTTTCAAACTTCACCAATCCAAGTAATTTTGGTACCCAAGCAACGGGAATTCAATCACAATCAAGAATCTATAACACCCATAACATAAATCATCCAATCCAACAAGATACACCAATTTTTGTATTTTTCAATTTTTCAATTTTTTTGTGTTTTTCTTCTTTCAATAACTTCAACAAGGAAACTAAAGATAGAATCAACCTAAGGCACGAAGAATCAAGGGTCGGGGGTTTGTAGGAACAAAACCCGAGCCTTGCTCTGATACCAAGATGATAAGACCCAAATAGGCGGAAGCGATAAACTAATGATGCGGAAGCAATAATCAAAAGATAACAAGAAAGTAAGGGATTGGGGAGAATAGAAATAGAAGAAAGAATGAATCAAACTAAACGCATAGATTGATTCAAAAGGGAGAAGAGACTTGAACCAATAAACGGGACTCACACTAGCGGTGATCCACCATGGATTCAACGTAAGAGATACATGAAGTCAACGCTTCAACAAGAAAGGCCAAGCCTATTCTATCTTCTCAATTCTATCTTCAAAACTAGCTTCGGTTTGATGAGACTAAGTGAAGTATTTATAGGCTTCACTTAGTCATAATAAAAGGTCTAAAGTACCCCCAAAGTGGGTTAAAACAAATAAGGCCACGCAGGGCTATAGTTGGAAGTTCATGCAAAAAGAAGTAAAATATCCCGCATGCTGAAACAGGGGGAGGCGCTCCGCCTCAGGATGAGGCGCTCCGCCTCCAGCTGATGAGGCGCTCTGCCTCAGGATGAGGCGCTCCGCCTCAGGATGAGGCGCTCCGCCTTCTTCTGTTCGGCTCTCTGCTTTTTGGTAGGCGCTCCGCCTCAGCTTTGAGGCGCTCCGCCTCCTTCTAGAACTTGTGCAAGAGGCTCAAAATGAGCTTGGGGTGGATCCCCTTGGAGCCCAAGTGGTCCTCCATCCATGGTGCTCAAAAGCATGATCTTCAAGTTGCTTCCAGAGGCCTTGATGGTACTCCTTGTGCTCTCAAGCTTGGCTCTTGATGGTTGGCGCTTTGGCTCCAATTTGGGGCTTATCAGAAAGCCCTTTCTTGGGACTCTCCCCACACAAATGGATTGTCTTTCTTAACCAGCTCGGTTAAAGGAGCTGCCACGGTGCTAAAGTCACGAACAAACCTTCGGTAAAAGCTAGCTAAGCCATGGAAGCTACGAACTTGTGATACCGAGGTTGGAGTTGGCCAATCTTTGATGGCTTCGACCTTTGACTCGTCGACTTCGACATCATTAGCACTGACAACGAATCCAAGAAAGACTACACGCTCGACACAAAAGGCACACTTCTTGAAGTTAGCATATAACTTCTCCTCTCGAAGTTTATCAAGCACTAGCCTTAGGTGTGTAGCATGTTCACCCATAGATTTACTATAAACAAGTATGTCATCGAAATACACGACAACAAACTTATTTATGAACGGTTTGAGCACATGGTTCATCAGTCGCATGAATGTGCTCGGTGCGTTGGAAGCCAAATGGCATCACCAACCATTCATAGAGATCGAATTTGGTCTTGAATGCGGTTTTCCACTCGTCTCCGGGTTTCATTCGGATTTGGTGGTAACCGGACCTGAGGTCAATCTTTGTAAAGCATGAAGAACCACTCAATTCATCAAGCATGTCATCTAGTCGAGGAATAGGATGACGATAATTTACCGTTATTTTGTTGACTGCTCGACAGTCAACACACATTCGCCATGTTCCATCCTTCTTCGGGACAAGGATAACTGGAACGGCGCAAGGGCTCAAGCTCTCTCGAATGAGGCGCTTGTTCAGCAATTTATCAACCTGCCTTTGGAGTTCTTTGGTGTCTTTGGGATTACACCGGTATGCAGGTTTGTTGGGAATTTGAGACCCCGGTACGAAGTCAATTTGGTGCTCGATTCCTCTCAACGGAGGTAATCCACCTGGCATTTCCTCGGGAAACTTGTCTCCGAAGTCCTGCAAAATACTTTGGACAGCACTAGGCAAAGGGTTATCGTTAGAAAAATCATTATTAGAGTTTAGAAAGATACCCTTGTGCACGAGGCAGATCATCATCTGATCGTTGTCGTTGCCTCGTAGAAACTCACCCGGCTGCATAATTGCACAGATTCCTTTCACTTCGGGCATTGAGTTTGTCTCTTCGGCCCCCAATTTTTCTCCCATAGGAAGCTTAGCTTTGGCCGCTTCTTTCAATTCTTTCATCCGTTTATAGTCCTCGGCGACTTGCTTTGGAGACAAGGGTTTTAGTATGAAACTCTTCCCTTCGAGCTTGACAGTGTAAGTGTTGGATCTTCCATTGTGAACAACTGACCGGTTATACTGCCACGGTCTTCCCAATAGCAAATGACAAGCTTGCATTGGCACCACATCGAATATTATTTCATCTTGATACTCGCCAATTCTAAACTGGATCCACACTTGTTTGACAACCCTCAATTCTCCACACTCATTCAGCCATTGTAATCTGTAAGGGTGGGGATGCTTCATCGTAGATAGTCCTATTTGTGAAACCAAGGTTTGGCTTACCACATTTGCATAACTACCAGAGTCAATGATCATGGAACACACCTTTACCCTCACTCGACATCGGGCATGGAAGAGATTTTCTCTTTGGTTGTCCTCTTCTTCAAGAGTCATGCAGCTCAAATTCCTTCGAACCACAAGAAATATTTCCGGATGGTCAGCTTCGGCAGCCTCATGATCATCATCACCTTCAGCTTGGTCAGCCTCCTCGATAAATTCCTCCTCGGTGTCACTCGCTTGCTCATGGACGGTTCCATCTTCGAGCAGAAGCATAACTTTGTGAGTTGGACACTCTTTTTCCATGTGACCATAACCCTTGCATTTGTGACACTGAATATTTGAAGCACTAGGAGAGTTTAGTTGAACTTTACCTCCCACTTCCCTAGGTTGGTTACCGGTCACACCCCTTTCGAAGGGTCTCTTCGAAGCTCGAACAGTGTCGGCACTTGTTTGGTTTGGACTCTTCCATTCTTTACCTCGGTTCAAGGGGGTAGAAGTAGTGACTCCTCGATACCGGTTTGCCTTATCGTCCTTCACCAATTTTTCAACTTCGGTGGCAGCATCGAACAAATCTTCCAACGTGTGGTACACGTGTAGCCTCAATTGAGATGACACATCCCTAGCCAAACCATTTTTTAATCGGATGATGGCTTGCTCTTCGTCTCCAACCAATTGAACCTTTTCGAACTCATCATGATACTCTTGGACTGACTTGGACCCTTGCTTTAGCTCATAGAGCTTTTGCATATGAGTTTGCCGGTACTTGGCACTCAAATACTTAGCATCCATTGCTCTCTTCAACTGTGGCCATGTAATGACTTCGGGGTAGGCATTCCTTCGTCTATGCCTTTTGTCAGCTTCCCACTACGTAGATGCATAAGCTTCGAACGAAGCAATGGCATGGGCAGCTTTTCTCTCTTCGGTCATCTCATTGGTTTCGAAGATGCGCTCCATTTTAAGCTTCCATTCAAGATATTCATCTGGATCACTAGTTCCTTTAAAGGGTGGAATAGTGATCTTGACACTGCTCAGGTTGGAATCTCAAACGCCACGAACCTGTTCGGTATACTCATCATAGCGATCATCAGCCTCACGCTCAATATGCCTTTCAACATTTGCGCCTCGGCCTCGACCTCGGATATTTCCACGACCTCGGTGAGCTTGCCTTCGTTGAGCGAATGGCGGCTCACGCTCATATTCATCCTCGGGAAATTCCTCTTCATCAACCTCTTCGACAACGGCTCCAAGATCTCTTCGGGCCTTTGGAAGTGGTATCCTTTCTCCTCGGGGAATGCCAAAGTTTTGATAGCCAGCTTGGGGATTGCCCAAGTTTTGTTGTGCTTGAGGATTGCCCAAGTTAAGTTCTCTCCGAATTGCTTCACTCGTCAACTGATGTTGTCGAACAAGCTCAGCATACAGCTCAGGTTTCATTGGAGTGGAGTGGCTAGTTCCAGCACCGGACCCATTCATGGCCACGGACGCGCTCCCTTGTTCGAGTTGAGCTACTCGAACACTCACTCCTCTTACTTCGGCACTGACGCCTTGTATCGCAGCCATGAGATCGGCTAACGACACTTCAGGCTTCTCAATGCCTTTGCCATCGCCTCCATTCCCAGCCATGGTACCTGCACAAATCAAAGACCAAACAAATGTTAAAGGTTAGAAATCACCTCACACACTCCCTCACCTTTGATGGGTGGCACTCGGGTCCACTCAATTTATAGGTTCGGTTTTGGTCACTCAAGAACTTGCAGCCAATGGCTTCCTCGGTTGATCAACTTCTCTCGATCCTTTCGAAATTGACAAGTTACGATGTCTTACTTCGGGAAGAGTGAGTTGATTTGACTCAATCGGAACGGACAGCTATTCTCTCTTGCGATTCGGAAGTCAAAGAAATTTCTACGAAGTTGGACTTTGGTCACCCACGCACGAGTTCCTATTAGCTCAAATGAGTTAGTACGACCTCGAGTAGGAAGATTACTCCAAAAGATCCACTAACTAGAATTTTCGAACAGAAGAAAGTGAAAACCTAGGAGAATCTACCCTTTGATTCCCTTTTGGAATCTTTTTCGAACACCCCAACTCTTGTCCGTACAAGAGTGGTCCCTCCTTGGTACGGATAGGGTTTTACCTCATCCAATTTCCCTTTCTCAGCCGACAACTTTTCACCTGGGGTTCTGATGTCCACACTTTACCCCTTTCGTCTTCAATGGAACAGTGAAGTTTTAGCTCCGGCGTACGGACAAATCAGCTTCGATTCACTGACCACAAGCAACAACAGAATCTGGATTGTTTTTCGACTCTGGTATCAAACAACAACGGAGGAAATCAAACAAAGTACTTGAGCTAAGATTTCAGCTCCTTCGTGTCGTACACTGTTACAATTTGTAACAATTTTCCGGCGTACGGACAACAATTCAAACACAGAACTTCGAATCTTTAAACACAAAACAAACCCAAATTACTCAAGAACTACCAATCTTCATCGGTTTCAACCCAACACGATGGGGTTCGAGTTCCAGTCACCATTAAAGCTCAAAACAGTCCAAAATTTCACCAAGAAACCCTAGTCACGAAAATGGTACGTCGGGTACTCGTTGGAATCAAGAATCAATGGTGAACAAGAATGGGTTGTTTAATCCAAACAACCAACAATCAAACACAATTTTTGAATTTTTGTTTTTCTACTTTTTTTTTTTTTTTTTTTTTGTAAACACTCAGCAACAACAATCAAACACACGGAAGAAAGCTGAAACTGAAGACACAAGCACGAATATAACGAACAGGATTTGAGGTTGTAAGAAAAAACTCAAACCTTGCTCTGATACCATGATGGTGCAAGCAAACCCGAGGGAAATGCTAGACACGAACGCGGAAGATAAATACAAGAAAAGTAAAGATAGAAGCAAGACAAATCTTGCTTCGATTCAAAAGAACAGTGAAGAACCTGTCTCAAAGCTCGATTGAAAAGAAATCAAGACGCACCTATACTATGCAACAATCCTCAAGAAAGACCCGCTTCTTGCAAATTGAATGATCAAGAAGAAATTGTTCAATCGAATAACACCGGTTGACACAAGTTCTTTAAAAACCCACGTCGGGGTTCGGCTCCATCGGAGACTCACAATAGCACTTGCTATGTTTTTTATAAACTCATAAACTTCTGTCCTACAATGAAATGGAATGGACTATTTATAGACTATGCTAAGGATAAAGTAGTAAATAGTCACAAGTGACCAATTAAAACAAGCCACGCAGGGCTGAGCTAAGTTTGTGTTCGGCAGCCTTGACTTCGGTGCTCGGTTGCTTGCTCGAACTCATTGTCCTCGGACGCTCACTTGTCTTCGAGTGCATTGACCTCGGTCACTTTGCCTTCGGGCTCAAATCTGAAGATATCGCCTTCGGTTCTTGTGCCCGGCCACTCAGCTTCGGAGCAATTGTTTTCCTTCGGCCAGGCTAAGTGAATGTGCACATCGTGCAGCAGCTTGGCTTGACATCGTGTCATCGGTCTCCTCGGTGGATCGAACACTTGATCAGCACGTGTTCGGGCTGCATCACTTACTCCTCTCAATCTTTTGTTACTCAAATTCGGGTGAGTTGAGACGAGGCCCAAGAATACCCATAGTCGGAGTAGGTGGACTTTTAACATCAACCCGGAATCTAGGACTAAGAGACTCATCACTTAAGGTCTATTTCTTCTTTGTTAGTGAACCACTTGGCTTTGGAGCTTGTGGTTTGGGGTTCACCTTGTTGACAATTGTCAACTCTTTTCTTGCACTAGTCCCACCATTGCTTGTGATTGTAGGACCTCTTGTTTGCTTTCTTTAATCCTTGGATTGAGATACTTTGATGCCGGGCAAATTGCCCTCAACGACAACCATCAAGAACCAAGCTTGAAGAGCACAAAGGTTGCAAGTCAATGATAAGGATCAAATACGCGGAAGCAAGTAACAACGATGCGGAAGCAATAATCAAAGATAATAAGAAAGTAAGGGATGGGGAAGAACAGAAATAGAAGAAAGAATGGATAAACGATTCAAACCATGAATTGAATATCCGAGAGAGGAAGGGAAACTTGAACCATACAAGGAATCCGTACTAGTGACGGATCTCCATAGGCCCCAAGCAAAGAAATAATCCGAAGCTTCAAGCTTCTACAAAGAAGAAGGCCTTGCCTCTCTTACTATGTCTATTCTTCAAATCTAAACAAGCTAGATGAAATAAATGACTAAGTGTGGTATTTATAGGTTCACCACACTTCTAAATAAAATGTCTAAATAGCCCCTAAGTCTAGTCAAAACATTACATATCACTTAGGGCTATAGTTGGAATTACACCCAAAATAAGTAGGAAACCCGGATGGGCCTTCAGCACACTAGGCGCCCCGCCTGAATACAAGGCGCCCAGAGTAGGCGCCCAGCCTGGAAAAGGGGCGGTCCGCCTCTGTAGTAGGCGGCCAGAGGTCCTGAGAGGTTTAGTCAACTAGGCGGTCCGCCTAGTCCAATGGGCGGTCCGCCTCTTTCCTGGGAGACTTGGAAACGGCTCAAAATGGACTCTAAGTGTCCCTCCTTGGTCCGTAGCCGGTCCTCCCTCATTGGCGCTCAAGTCCATGACTCCAAATCACTCTCGAACCCTCCTCCGGTGCCATTGTCTTGGATCCTTTGTGCTCTCAAGCTTGGCTCTTGATGGTTGGCGCTTTGGCTCCAATTTGGGGCTTATCATCCTCCCCACCATCAAGCCTACATTCAAAACAAGCACAAACAAAGCTTCCCACTACAAGAGTAGGTTAGTGGCAAAAGTGTGGGAAAACACACTCTTATGATAGAGCCAAGCATCAATACCAATAAAAAAGCTCATGTCTCCCAAGGAAACAATAAGTGCTTGACTCAAAAAGAAAGTGCTTCGAACACAAGAACAAGCAAAGAGATCAATAGGACATGGAACATGTAATATATAGCATTCAACTTCCCTATGACCCCTAAGCTTAGAACCAACATACCAAGCCTTCAAATCAATGCCTTCACAATGTGACACTTTGGCTTTGGCACGCTCAACACTCAAAGTGTGATCAACATATGGGAGGGAATAAGCAACATAATTCAAACGACAACTAACATCAAATACTCCACTCCCCTTCTTGGAAACACTCTTACACACACCAAGAGTGACTTCCTCACCCTCAAACCCACCTCTAAGACAATCTCCCTCACTAGACAAACTATCAAGGAAGGCTTCCATAATAGCTTCCTCATCATTATAGTCCACACAATCAAGCTTAGGACTACTAGAAGATGAACCAACACAATCAATTCCAAGATCATTCATCTCACTTGAAGTTTCAAACAATGGATTGTCTATAGAGTTAAACCTATCAAGCCATGGAGGGTCAATTTCACACTCTTCATACACACTTGAGGAATCATCAAAAATAAGCATATCCATCCCATCAATTAGGGATTCCTCAAGGTCATTACCATCCTCACTACAACACATAGGTCCACCAAAGAGAAGCATATCAATAAGGGCATGATCACTCAACTCATCTTCCCCTCTATCAAAAATTGGTGGTGTGTCATAACAAGGTCCACAATCATGGTCAACTACAATATCTTCACTAAAGAGAGGTTCAATGAAAATCGAGCTCTCATCATGATGTGGCTTATCATTCCTCTCAACTAGTGGCTCACAATCACACACAAGTTGACCATTCAACTCTACACTAGTTGCAAACACATTGTAATCATACAAATCTTCAACTAGTGTTGAGCTAGCACAAACACTACCATGAGACAAGGAAGTAACATGTTCAAGGGTCGAGCTATCACTTACCTTTGAGTGGCCATCTTGTTCACTCAATGCATTTGAAGTGTCATGACTTGTCTCTTCACCTTGAAGCTCACATTGAAGAGTTTCTTTACCTTGTCTATCCTTCTTGGGACATGATTGAGGCTCAATTGTTTTGCCTCCAAGAGTACCTACACAAGCATTCACAAAAGTAGGAGAAAAAGATAAAGGGTTAAGGTTAGAATAAGGGGTGTCCTCACTTTTTTTCCCTCTTTCTTTTCTCTCATTTTCTTTTCAAGGTTAGGTGTAGATTCGGGTGGTGACATCCCACTCACATCACTCCTCACATCCTCTCCTTTTTCCGCTCGAGGAATGTCACCGGTCACTCCCTTACTCCTCTCAATCTTTTGTCTCTCAAATTCGGGTGAGTTGGGACGAGGCCCAAGAATACCCATAGCCGGAGTAGGTGGAGTTTTAACATCAACCCGGAATCTAGGACTAAGAGACTCATCGCTTGATGTCTCTTTCTTCTTTGTTGGTGAACCACTTTGCTTTGGAGCTTGTGGTTTGGGGTTCACCTTGTTGACAAGGGTCAACTCTTTTCTTGCACTAGTCCCACCATTGCTTGTGATTGTAGGACTTCTCTTCAATGGTGTCCCACTAGTTCTCATGTTCGTAGGACTTCTTGTTTGCACTCTTTGAGTCATAGGGCTTCTCCTCAATGGTGTTCCTCCATTTCTCATGTTCATGGGCTTGCTTGGTTGTACTCCTTCTCTCCTAAGAAGGAGGAGTTGTAACTTCCCTTGTGCTTTAACACGGTAGCCTTCCAACGCTTCTCGGGCAATCGTGAAGTATCTATTGAAAAGCCAAGGCTTTCCCAACATAACATCACATCCCACTAAAGGACCTACTTTGCACTCCACTTCTTCTTCAAAGTTCCTTTGTGAGATAACTACCCTAGCCACTCCATCAACACAAGGTATTCCCAACCTTCTCACTACAAGATGGCTAATCCAACTTGCTTCACCACTATCCACTTGAAGCACATACCCATGATTCCCATTAAGGCTCACAATGAATTGATACCACGCCCTTTGGATCATGGACTCATCCATGTAACGCCCTTTACAAAACCCCTCAAGAGTGCCTCCACTAATTGGGTACTTCCTAATTTCACCACTACTAGCAATACCATAACCCATAGTGCGACTCATGCCATCTCTTCCCTCGGCCTCATTCTCTTCTATCTCATCCTCCAAGTGTTGGAGTCGAGTGTCTATTGCCTCCATTTGAGCCAAGATGCTCGGAAGGTAGGCCTCAACTAACTCCCTCTCGCTCATACCTTTCTCACCACTCCTACTGCCCTCCAAACCTCCCTTATGGCTCCTTGTACCTGCAAAAGACATGTTAAGAAAGTGCAAAGGTTAGTATAAACAACCTCACTTGCTCTCCCTTACCTTTGGTGGTGGCTCTCAACACTCTTTTGGGGTGCACACTCCCAAACCCCCACCCAAAGATGTCCTTATCACTTTTAGGAACCACAATGGTAAGATCAATCAACTAGTAGATCCAAGTAAAGGCCCGGAGTGGAGTTGAGGCGACTCGATGTACGGAAGCTAGTTTAGTGCGCACTTGAAGCAAGCAAATTCTACGACTTTAAGTATAGACTTCAAGTGATGCAATGGAAAATACGCGGAAGCTACAAACGATATAAAAGTGCGGAAGCTAAAACAAGATAGGCGATATCTATGAAGATATCGAGATAAAAAGCAAGACGAGGCTTGAACGTTTACCTAAGTAGCACCGAGGAACTCGTCTCGATACACCCCGGGTGAAGTCAAGGATCACCTATACTACGCAACTACCCTCAAGAGACACCCGGCCCTTGCAAATAGAATGATCAAAGAGGTTACGATGTTCAACTTGGAATCCACCAAGTGAAATCATGCCCGTTCACGGGTTCAACATTGAGATTCACTCAAAGGGAATATCATTCTACATTCAAAGATAGCTAAAAATGCAATAAATGAACTAAGGGAGTATTTATAGTTTCCCATTACAACATTTGCCAAGTTTCTGGTCCGCACTGCCAAAGTCTTCATCGCGATCGCGCAACACTAAGTCTTCAATCCTCGCGATCGCGTGGAAAGAGACGCTATCGCGCAGAACAGAAAAGTCTTCAAGCCTTCAGTCCTTCGCGATTGCGTGTAAGGCGACGCTGTCGCACAGAGTAGAGGAAGCCCCTTCGCGATCGCGTGAGTATCGTCGCGATCGCGAAGAACAGATGCCCTTCGTCAGGCAGTAAGCTCAGAAGTGCTGCCCTGTTTTGCCCTGCTTTGGCTCCCCTGTTTCCTGCACTGTTTCCCAGCCCGGCTTCCACTTGATTGAGCTCTAATGCATGGTCTTCAAGTTGTTTCCGAGCTCATATCATCCATGCCTTGACTTCCGGACCAAGTGTAGGTGTCGATGCAATTTGGGCTGCATCATCCTCCCCTTCTTAAGGAAATTTCGTCCTCGAAATTAAGGCGTCCTCCTCCGAGAGATTACCACCTACATCAAAAAGGCAAACAAAAACAAAAACTCCTACTACGAGAGTAGGTTAGTGCACTAAGTGTGGGAAAACACACTCTTGTGGTACAACCAAGTATCAATGGCAACAAAGAAGCTCACACTCCCAACGGAGCTAGCAAGTACTTGGTTTGACAACAAAGTGCTCCCGACACAAGAACAAATAAAGAGATTAATAGGGCATGGCATATGCAAGATTAAGCTATCAAATTCCCTACAATCCCTAGGTTCAAGATTAGCACACCAAGACCTTCCACTACGCGAATAGAGAGATCCAACAAGAGTGAGTGCAAGCACGGTGGAAAATTCGCTCTTGTTATAGAGCCAAGTATCAATACCATTCAAGAAGCTCATGTCCCCAAAGGGAACAACAAGTTCTTGGCTCCATAGTGTCAAGCACTCACAACCACAACAAGCAAGGGAATCATTAGGACATAGAACATTCAAGATCAAGCAATCAAAGTTCCGATGACCCCTAAGCTCATGATCAACATACCAAACCTTCAAGGCAATATTTTCAAAATGTAGCGCAATGGTTGTGGCATGTTCCATTCTCAAAGTGTGGTTAACATATGGGAAAGGGTAGGCAAAGTAGAGCAATACACATTTAGTATCAAATACCCCACTCCCCTTCTTAAAAGCCCTCATACTCACACTAAGAGGTACCTCCTCACCTCCAATTTCATCCTCGAGACAACCCCCCTCACAAGGTAAGCTCTCAAGGAAGGCATTATTAATGGCCTCTTCATCATCATAACCCATTCCAACAAGGGCAGGGTCACTAGAAGATTCATCTACCTCACTCGAAACTCCCAACAAAGAGTTGTCTATGGGATCAAATCCCTCACACCACGGAGGTTCCATTTCATCCTCAACTCTAGTCCGATACAAATCACCTTCACAATTAAAGATGCCTCCACACAATGGAAATATAAAAGCATGCACCTCAATTTCATAGTCAAACAAAGGCATAGCATCAAGACTAGGATTTTCACTCTCGCTTGAGGAGTCATCATAGACAACTTTGTCCAATTCATGCAATTTGGACTCCTCAAGTTCACTCTCATCCTCACTACGACACACAAGTCCACCAAAATCAATTATATCAACAAGGGTGGAGTCACATAACTCATCTTCCCCTTTATCAAATATGGGTGGGGTGTCATAACAAGGGCCACAAGTAGGGTCAACTATCTCACTTTCACTAGAGAGAGGTTCTTTGAATAACATGCTCACATCAAGATGCGGCCTTTCACTCCTCTCTACTAGGTCACACGCAAACTCGAGTTGACCCTTAGACTCTTCACTAGTTGCAAGGGCAATATAGACATCACAAGCAACAACTAGTTTTGAGTCCCTACAAGACAAGGGATCAACATGCTCATGAGAAGGAAAGGTAACACTTACATTTGAGCCGCTCCCGTGAGCACTCACAGCGTTTGAAGTGTCATGTTTGAGTCCTCCTTCATGAAACTCACAATGTCGAGCTCCATCCTCTTGTCTTTCTTTCTCATCAACCGGTTGAGGCTCCACTAGCTCGCCTCCAAGAGTACCTACACATAAGCCAAAACAAGTAGAAAGAGAAGAAGATAAATCATGGTTAGAACAAAGTGTGTGATGCAGCCCAAAATGGCCTAAACGACAACCATCAAAAGCCAAGCTCGAGAGCACAACGGATACGAGTCAAGGCCTCCGGAAACATCTTGAAAGATCATGCATTGGAGCGCCAACGGATGGAGGAAACAGGGCAGGAAACTGGGCACAACAAAACAGGGCAAAACAGGGCAGCACACTGGGAGCTTACTGCCTGACGGAGGATATCTTTTCTTCGCGATCGCGCCACTACTCACGCGATCGCGAAGGGACTTCCCTTGTTCTGCGCGAACGCGCCCTCCATAGCGCGAAGGCGATGCTGAAGATTCCATGCTGAAGATGCCAGTGACCTGCGCGATCGCGAGCTTGCTTGCGCGATCGCGATGCCTTAGAAGTTGACTTGCGCGATCGCGATCATTCCCTGCGCGATCGCGATGAGGAAGAGTTGATCAGCGAACCAGAAACAGCTGCAGGGCCATTTTTGTCCATTTTGAGTGTAAATGTATATATAGCACATTACTCTTCATTTTGATAGTGGAGTTTAGCTTGAATTGAGTATTGAGAAGAGAGAATTAGAGAAGAGGCCGAGCCCTTCTAGTTCGAAGCCCGAGGCTTCATGTATCTCGTTAACTTGGAACCTATGGCGATCGACACCTAGTTGAGTCCATTGTAAGGTTCGAGTTTCACTTTCTCCCTTTTGGATTACTAATTCATGTCTTGAATTTATTAATCCGTTCTTTCTTCTCGTTTCTTGACTCCCCAATCCTTGTTTCCCCGATATCATTGATATCACCTATCGTGTTATTTATCGCTTCCGCCTTGTTTGTGTCGTATTGTTTGCTTCCGCTATTTTAGATTGCATCAGTTGATATCAGAGCAAGGCTCGGGTTATGTTCTTACAAACCCCCGTTCCTTGTTCCTTGTGTTAGTATCGTTGTTGTGTTGTTCTTGTTGTTGTTGAGATTTGAAGAAAACAAAAAAATAGAAAAACTTGAAAACTTGAACAAAATTTGGTCGAGCGGGTTGGATACAAGTCCCCGAGTGTTAAAAAGTAGTGGGGATTGTTCCTTGTTGTATTCCCGTCGTTTTGATACCTATATCCCGTGTTTTGGTGTTACGAATCAAAATTTCCAAAATCAAAATCCAAAAGTTTGAAAATTTCTTGAAAACGCTTCAATCTTGAATCGAACCTTGTTGTTGTTGTTTGGGGTTGAAAAACTATTGGGGTTTGATGATATTGGTTGTATACACCTTTGGGTATCGTTGGTTTTGTGTTTCGGGTTGAAATCGAGCCAAAAATTTTGGCCAAAATCGCCAAAAAACCCGTTTTTGAGCTGCTGTGAAGTTGCAGAAATTAACCCCTCGCGATCGCGAAGAGCAATTCGCGATAGCGAAGAGCAAAATATTTTTTTGAAAAAAATAACCCTTCGCGATCGCGCGCGTCTGGTCGCGATAGCGAAGAACAAAAAATTTTTCAGAATTCCAGTTTGGGACAGAATGTTCGCAACGGCTTCCGAACAGTTTCCAAACATCTAAACTCCAATTGGACCATTAAATATGATGAGTTTGTAGATCACAAACAAATTTTCATCCGATTCCAAATCCGTTTGGTGCCGATTCGAGTCAAATCTTTTGTGTCCCGTTTTCTACCGTACCTCTTGGTTAGTGTTTTGAAGGTAATTGGCCTACTGGAAAGACACTAATCCTTTAGCGTATTAGGTATTCGTGCGTAGAGGAGATTAGAATTCAAAGAAGAGTCGTAGAACTCCTTTTGGCCTCAAGTGCGCACTTTAAATAGCCGTCCGTACATCGAGTCTTATTAATTCCACTCCGAACTTTAACTTGGACATGCTAGTTGTGATTACCTTGGTTCCCAAGTTGATAAGGCCTCGCTCTTGAGTGTACATATATTGAGTGATACACGTGAGGGAGTGACTTTCGGGAGGTTTTGTTCTTTGGTGATTGCAACAATGTCGGATAATGATGAATGTGGGGATTATGGCTCATGTGGCGATGATGCGAGTTGCTATGACTCGTATGGTGATGATGGAGACTATGGTTCCTACGAGGGTGATGATGGCCATTACTATGATGACGGAAGCCATGGCTCCTATGATGATGAAGCGGTTCACTATGATGAACGTGAGATTGATGATGACTATGAGGCTCATGATGAATTTGTTGATCCTTATGCTTCTAGTCAAGAACCCGAGGATGGTGACGCTTCAAGGTATGATGATCCTACTTACTCTTCTTGTGAAGAATTTGAGCATGATAGTGACATAGATAGAGTTGATGATGATGTTGAATATATGAATTGTTCTTATGCATCTTCTCTTGGTGTTGCTAATGGAGTACAAGGGAGTAGTGGAGGACCTTCCATTAGTATGGGAGGTGGTGGTGGTTGTTTCGTGGGAAAGAAGAAGCTTGCATCTTCTAGGTACGCTAAGCGGCCTAATGCTTCTAATTCCCATGTTGAGGTTGGTTTGGGAAATGGTGTTGCTTTTGCTACAAAGGGGATGTATGCCGTGAGGGGCGTGGATGGTTGTAGTAGGAGTAGTGCTATGGGCTATGGATCCAAGGCGAGAGGCACTTATGGATTCCATAGCGAGGTTCCTTCCTTGACTTCCAACAACATTGCTAATGTTGGGAGAGTGACGGGAAGAGGAGATTGTTCTAGTGGTGTTGCCACTAGTGGAGGGATAAGGAAGACCCAAGTTGTCGGAGTTGACACTTGTGGGCATTCAAGTTCTCACTTGGATGCCAATCTACAAAACTTGGGTAGATGTAGGTTCGTTGTTGGGGTGAATGGTATTGATGGATACTTGCTCAAGATTGGTGATACCGATGCCAATTGTATTAGCACCTCTTTGGTTGATAGGCTTAGGATACCATGCCATAAGCTAGCGCATCCTTATGAGTATGACGGAGTGTGGGTTTCTAAGGAGGCTCGGGTACTCATATCTCATGGGAGTTATAGATGCTATGTGTGGTGTGACGTGTATCCCATGCGTCATGTTGATGTGTGGATGGGTGAGCCGTGGTTGGAGGGGAAGAGGGTGCAATATAGTATGGTGAAGGGTGCGTATCTTGTGGGCGTAGGGCAAAGAGTCTATGACTTTGTGCCTTACCGGGCAAAAAGCCGAGTGCCTACTAGTGCCCCTTCTTGGGCTATGCAAAGGGGCAAGGAGCAAGAACTTCATTCCATGGGCAACATTGTGCAAACAAGAAGTCCTACAAACACAAGCAATGGTGGGACTAGTGCTACAAAAGAGTTGGCAAATGTCAACAAGGTGAACCCGAAGCCACTTCCAAAGCCGAGTGGTTCACCAACAAAGAAAGGGGAGACATCAAGTGATGAGTCTCCTAGTCCTAGATTCCGGGTTGATGTAAAAAGTCCACCTACTCCGGCTATGGGCATTCTCGGGCCTCGTCCCAATTCGCCCGAATTTGAGAGACAAAAGATAGAGAGGAGTAAGGAGCGACCGGTGACATTCCTCGAGTGGAAAAAGGAGAGGATGTGTTGAGTGATGTGAGTGGGATGTCACCACCCGAATCTACACCCGACCTTGAAAAGAAAATGAGGGAAAAAGAAAAATTGAGAGTGAGGACACCCCTTATTCTAACCTTAACCCTTTTGCTTTTTCATCTACTTGTTTGAGTACTTGTGTAGGTATTCTTGGAGGCAAACCGATGGAGCCTCAATCATGTTCCGAGGTGGAAAGACAAGGTGAAGGCGATGCCAAATGTGAGCTACGAGGTGAAGGAACTACCCATGGCGCTCCAAGTACATTGAGTGAGCCCGGATGCGACTCAAGTGTAAGTGTTAGTTCTTCTATCCTTAAGCATGATACTTCCTTGTCTTGTGATCTTGTTTGTAACAACTCTATGCTAGTTGATGATTTACATGAGTATAATGTGTTTGCAACTAGTGTAGAGCCTTTGGGTCAACTTGTGTGTGAAAATGAACCACTAGTTGAGAGGGTTGAAAAGCCACATCATGATGTGAGCTCGATTTTCATTGAACCTCTCTTTAGTGAAAATGTTGAAGTTGACCTTGTTTCTGAACCTTGTTATGACACCCCACCTATATTTGATAAAGGAGAAGATGAATTGCATGATAATCTTATTCTTCCCTTTGATTGCTTAATTGATAATGGTGGTCTCATGTGTTGTAGTGAGGGTGGATTTGACCTTGAGGAGTCTCTTGAGTGTGAGATGGATCGATTTATTTTCGATGACTCCTTGAGTGAGAGTGAAGGACCTAGTCTTAATTCTAAGCTTTTGTGTAACCATGAATTTGAGGTGCATGCCTTTACATTTCTATTGTTTGAAGGCGATCTCATTTGTGGTGGTGAATTATATCGGACTAGGGTCGGTAGTAGAGTCGAACCTCCATGGTTTGTCAAGTTAGGCTCTATGGATGATCCATCGTTTGGAACTCCGAGTGAGGAGAGTGGTCTCGGAATTGGTCATGATGACCTATCTTCTAGTAGTCCTAGCCTTCATTGTGTGGACTATAATGATGAAGGACCTATTTTGGAGACCTTCCTTTGGAGTTTGTCCAATAAGGAGGATTGTCTTGGGGTTGATTTGGGAGGTGAGGAGGTACCTCTCGGTGTGTGTATGAATGCTCTTAAGAAGGGGAGTGGAGTAGTCGATGTTAGTTGTGAATTGAACTACTTTACTTATTCCATTCCATATGTTGAGCACACCTTGAGTGTTGGACATGCCAAAGCCAATGTGTCACATTGTGATAAATTTGATTTGAAGGCTTGGTGTGATGATAGTAAGCTTAGGGGTCATAGGACATTTGGTTGCTATATGTTGCATGACTTTGATTTCTTTGCTTGTTTTGAAAATGAGTGCTTGTTCTTGTCGAGCCAAGACTTTGTTGTCTCCTTTGGGGACATAAGCTTTTTCATTGGTATTGATGTTTGGCTCTATCACAAGAGTGTGTTTTCCACACCACTTGCACTTATTATTGTTGAGCTAACCTACTTGTGAAGTAGGAAGTTTTTGGTTGTGCCTTGTTTTGATTGTAGGTTTTGATGGTTCGATTTCGAGGACGAAATCCTTTCAAGAAGGGGAGGATGATGCAGCCCAAAATGGCCTAAACGACAACCATCAAAAGCCAAGCTCGAGAGCACAACGGATACGAGTCAAGGCCTCCGGAAACATCTTGAAAGATCATGCATTGGAGCGCCAACGGATGGAGGAAACAGGGCAGGAAACTGGGCACAACAAAACAGGGCAAAACAGGGCAGCACACTGGGAGCTTACTGCCTGACGGAGGATATCTGTTCTTCGCGATCGCGCCACTACTCACGCGATCGCGAAGGGACTTCCCTTGTTCTGCGCGAACGCGCCCTCCATAGCGCGAAGGCGATGCTGAAGATTCCATGCTGAAGATGCCAGTGACCTGCGCGATCGCGAGCTTGCTTGCGCGATCGCGATGCCTTAGAAGTTGACTTGCGCGATCGCGATCATTCCCTGCGCGATCGCGATGAGGAAGAGTTGATCAGCGAACCAGAAACAGCTGCAGGGCCATTTTTGTCCATTTTGAGTGTAAATGTATATATAGCACATTACTCTTCATTTTGATAGTGGAGTTTAGCTTGAATTGAGTATTGAGAAGAGAGAATTAGAGAAGAGGCCGAGCCCTTCTAGTTCGAAGCCCGAGGCTTCATGTATCTCGTTAACTTGGAACCTATGGCGATCGACACCTAGTTGAGTCCATTGTAAGGTTCGAGTTTCACTTTCTCCCTTTTGGATTACTAATTCATGTCTTGAATTTATTAATCCGTTCTTTCTTCTCGTTTCTTGACTCCCCAATCCTTGTTTCCCCGATATCATTGATATCACCTATCGTGTTATTTATCGCTTCCGCCTTGTTTGTGTCGTATTGTTTGCTTCCGCTATTTTAGATTGCATCAGTGTGTCCTCACTCTCACTCGAGATTTCCTCTCCCCTCACTTCTTTCATTTTTCGCTCAAGGCCAATTGTAGGTCCGGGTGATGCTTCACTCTCAACTCGCAAGGGCATGACCATAAGATTGTTGGTTCCGGGCTCAAGCACCATGGGTGACTTGGCTTTAGCGGCTTCCCTCAACTCCCTCATAATCCTATAGTCATTACTTACTTGCTTCGGTGTCAAGGGCTTGAGTATATACTTTTTAGAGCCGTGCAAGACCATGTAAGAGTTGGTCCTACCATCATGTACTACACTCCGATCATATTGCCACGGCCTACCAAACAAGAGATGACAAGCTTGCATAGGGGCTACATCGAACATTACCTTGTCTCGGTAGTTGCCAATGCTAAACTCAATCAAAACTTGCTTCTCCACCCTCAACTCTCCACACTCACTCAACCATTGTAAACGGTATGGATGCGGATGTGCTCTAGTAGGCAATTGCACTTGGGAAAGCAAGGCCTCACTCACTATGTTAGCACAACTGCCCGAATCAATGATCATTGAGCACACTAGACCCATCACTCGACACCTAGCATGGAAGAGGTTCTCCCTTTGCACATGCTCCGGATCTTCATGACTCATGGCACCCAATGATGCAATCTAAAATGCGCGGAAGCTAATAACGACACAAACAAGGCGGAAGCGATAAATAACACGATAGGTGATATCAATGATATCGGGGAAACAAGGATTGGGGAGTCAAGAAACGAGAAGAAAGAACGGATTAATAAATTCAAGACATGAATTAATAATCCAAAGGGGAGAAAGTGAAACTCGAACCTTACAATGGACTCAACTAGGTGTCGATCGCCATAGGTTCCAAGTTAACGAGATACATGAAGCCTCGGGCTTCGAACTAGAAGGCTCGGCCTCTTCTCTAATTCTCTCTTCTCTCTATTCAATTCAAGGTAAACTAAACTAATGAAATGAGGAACCAAATATGCTATATATACATTTACACTAAAAATGGACAAAAATGACCCTGAAGCTGATTCTGGTCCGCTGCTCAACTGGTCTTCATCGCGATCGCGCTAGGAGACACGCGATCGCGCAGGCACCCTTTTCACATCATCGCGATCGCGCCAAAGGCTCGCGATCGCGCAGGTTCCAGCATTTTTCATCCACGCCTTCGCGCTCAATGGGTCGCTGTCGCGCAGGCTTGTTCAGTCCCCTTCGCGATCGCGTGCGAAGGGTCGCGATCGCGAAGAACAGAAGTCCTTCGCCAGGCAGTGAGCTCCCAGTTTGCTCCCCTGTTTTGCCCTGTTTTGGGCTGCCTGTTTTCCTGCCCTGTTTCCTCCATCCGTTGGCACTCCAATGCATGATCTTCAAGTTGTTTCCGGAGGCCTTGACTCGTATCCGTTGTGCTCTCGAGCATGGCTTTTGATGGTTGTCGTTTAGGCCATTTTATATTGCATCATCCTCCCCTTCTTGAAAGGATTTCGTCCTCGAAATCGAACCATCAAAACCTACAATCAAAACAAGCACAACCAAAACTTCCTACTTCACAAGCAGGTTAGCTTAACAAGAATAAGTGCAAGTAGTGTGGAAAAAACACTCTTGTGATAGAGCCAAGCATCAATCCCAATTAAAAAGCGTACGTCCCCAAAGGAGACGACATAGTCTTGGCTCGACAAGAACAAACACTCATTTTCAAAACAAGCAAAGAGATCAAAGTCATGCAAGATGTAGCAATCAAATGTCCTATGACCCCTAAGCTTACTAGCAACACACCAAGCCTTCAAATCAATTTTATCACAATGTGACACATCGGCTTTGGTATGTCCAACACTCAAGGTGTGCTCAACATATGGGATAGAGTAAGTAAAGTAGTTCAATTCACAACTAACATCGACTACTCCACTCCCCTTCTTAGGAGCGTTCATACACACACCGAGAGGTACTTCCTCACCTCCAAAATCAACCCCAAGACAATCCTCCTTATTGGACAAGCTCCAAAGGAAGGTCTCTAAAATAGGTCCTTCATCATTATAGTCCACACAACGAAGGCTAGAACTACTAGAAGGTAGGTCATCACGACCAATACCAAGACCACTCTCCTCACTCGGAGTTCCAAACGTTGGATCATCCATAGAGCCTAACTTGACAAACCATGGAGGTTCGACTCTACTACCGACCCTAGTCCGATATAATTCACCACCACAAATGAGATCGCCTTCAAACAATAGAAATGTAAAGGCATGCACCTCAAATTCATGGTTACACAAAAGCATAGAATCAAGACTAGGTCCTTCACTCTCACTCAAGGAGTCATCGAAAATAAATCGATCCATCTCACACACGAGAGACTCCTCAAGGTCACATCCATCCTCACTACGACACAAGGAACCACCACTATCAAGTAAGCAATCAAAGGGAAGAATAAGATTATCATGCAATTCATCTTCTCCTTTATCAAATATAGGTGGGGTGTCATAACAAGGTTCACAAGCAAGGTCAACTACGACATCTTCACTAAAGAGAGGTTCAATGAAAACCGAGCTCACATCATGATGTGGCTTTTCAACCCTCTCAACTAGTAGTTCAATTTCACACACAAGTTGACCCGAAGGCTCGACACTAGTTGCAAACACATTGTAATCATACATATCATCAACTAGTGTGGAGTTATCACGAACAAGATCACAAGACAAGGAGGTATCATGCTCAAGGGAGGAAGAACTAACACATACCTTTGAAGGGTCATGAACGTCTCCACCTTGTAGCTCACATTCGGCATCTCCTTCACCTTGTCTTTCCATCACGGAACATAGTTGAGGCCCCATCGGCTTGCCTCCAAGAATACCTACACAAGTACTCACACAAGTAGAAGAAAAAGATAAAAGGTTATGGTTAGAATAAGTGGTGTCCTCACTCTTTTTTCCCTCTTTCTTTTCCCTCATTTTTCTTTCAAGGCTAGGTGTAGATTCGGGTGGTGACATCCCGCTCACATCACTCAACACATCCTCTCCTTTTTCCACTCGAGGAATGTCACCGGTCACTCCCTTACTCCTCTCTATCTTTTGTCTCTCAAATTCGGGCGAATTGGGACGAGGCCCAAGAATACCCATAGCCGGAGTAGGTGGACTTTTTACATCAACCCGGAATCTAGGACTAGGAGACTCATCACTTGATGTCTCCCCTTTCTTTGTTGGTGAACCACTCGGCTTTGGAAGTGGCTTCGGGTTCACCTTATTGACATTTGCCAACTCTTTTGTAGCACTAGTCCCACCATTGCTTGTGTTTGTAGGACTTCTTGTTTGCACATTGTTGCCCATGGAATGAAGTTCTTGCTCCTTGCCACTTTGCATAGCCAAAGAAGGGGCACTAGTAGGCACTCGACTTTTCGCCCGGTAAGGCACAAAGTCATAGACTCTTTGCCCTACGCCCACAAGATACGCACCCTTCACCATACTATATTGCACCCTCTTCCCCTCCAACCACGGCTCACCCATCCACACATCAACATGACGCATGGGATACACGTCACACCACACATAGCACCTATAACTCCCATGAGATATGAGTACCCGAGCCTCCTTAGAAACCCACACTCCATCATACTCATAAGGATGCGCTTGCTTATGGCATGGTATCCTAAGCCTATCAACCAAAGAGGTGCTAATACAATTGGCATCGGTATCACCAATCTTGAGCAAGTATCCATCAATACCATTCACCCCAACAACGAACCTACATCTACCCAAGTTTTGTAGATTGGCATCCAAGTGAGAACTTGAATGCCTACAAGTGTCAACTCCGACAACTTGGGTCTTCCTTATTCCTCCACTACTAGCAAGATTGCTAGTGTAACTTCCACTTCCCGTCACTCTCCCAACATTAGAAATGTTGTTGGAAGTCGAGGAAGGAATACCACTATGGAGCCCATAATTGCTTCTCGCCTTGGTTCCATAGCCCCTAGCATTACTCCTACCACCACTACTAGAGCAATGCACCCCCGTAACGGTAAGAGCAACACTTCTCATTCCACCCTTCACATGAGAACTAGAAGATGCAAATCTCCCATTTCCCATGGAACAACCACCACCACCTCCCATACTAATGGAAGGTCCTCTACTACTCCCTTGTACTCCACAGTAACACCAAGAGAAGATGCATAAGAATAACCCCTATGTTCACCATCATCATCAACTCTACCTATGTCACCATCATCAATATCAAATTCTTCACAAGAAGAGTAAGTAGGATCATCATACCTTGAAGCGTCACCATCTTCGATTTCTTGACTAGAAGCATAGGCATCGTCACATTCTTCATCACAAGCTTCATAGTCATCATCAACCTCACGATCATCATAGTGAACCGCTTCATCATCATAGGAGCCATGGCTTCCATCATCATAACAATGGCCATCATCTCCCTCATAGGAGCCATAGTCTCCATCATCACCATACGAGTCATAGCAACTCGCATCATCGCCACATGAGTCACAATCGACTCCATCATCATTGTCCGACATTGTTGCAATCACCAAAGAACAAAACCTCCCAAAAGTCACTCCCTCACGTGTTTCACTCAATATTTGTACACTCAAGAGCGAGGCCTTATCAACTTGGGAACCAAGGTAATCACAACTAGCATGTCCAAGTTAAAGTTCGGAATAGAATTAATGAGACTCGATGTACGGACGGCTATTTAAAGTGCGCACTTGAGGCCAAAAGGAGTTCTACGACTCTTCTTTGAATTCTAATCTCCTCTACGCACGAATACCTAATACGCTAAAGGGTTAGTGTCTTTCAAGTAGGCCAATTACCTTCAAAACACTAACCAAGAGGTATGGTAGAAAACGGGACACAAAAGATTTGACTCGAATCGGCACCAAACAGATTTGGAATCGGATGAAAATTTGTTTGTGATCTACAAACTCATCATATTTAATGTTCCAATTGGAGTCATGATGTTTGGAATCTGTTCGGAAGCCATTGCGAACATTCTGTCCCAAAACTGGAATTCTGAAATTTTTGTTCTTCGCTATCGCGACCAGACGCGCGCGATCGCGAAGGGTTAATTTTTTTCAAAAAATAATTTGTTCTTCGCTATCGCGAAATTGCTCTTCGCGATCGCGAAGGGTTAATTTCTGCGATTTCACAGCAGCTCAAAAACGGGTTTTTTGGCGATTTTGGCCAAAACTTTGGCTCGATTTCAACCCGATACACAAAACCAACGATACCCAAAGGTGTATACAACTATAACAACCAATCCCCAATAGTTTTCAACTCCAAACAAACAACAACAAGCTTCGATTCAAGATTGAAGCGTTTTCAAGAATTTTCAAACCTTTTGGATTTTGATTTTGGAAATTTTGATTCGTAACACCAAAACACGAGATATAGGTATCAAAACGACGGGAATACAACAAGGAACAAACCCCACTACTTTTAACACTCGGGGATTCGTATCCAACCCGCTCAACCAAATTTTGTCAAGTTTTCTAGTTTTTCAATTTTTTTGTTTTTCTTCCTTTTCAAGAACAACAAGAACAACACAACAACAATACTAACATATGGAACAAGGAACGGGGGTTTGTAAGAACATAACCCGAGCCTTGCTCTGATACCAACTGATGCAATCTAAAATGCGCGGAAGCTAATAACGACACAAACAAGGCGGAAGCGATAAATAACACGATAGGTGATATCAATGATATCGGGGAAACAAGGATTGGGGAGTCAAGAAACGAGAAGAAAGAACGGATTAATAAATTCAAGACATGAATTAATAATCCAAAGGGGAGAAAGTGAAACTCGAACCTTACAATGGACTCAACTAGGTGTCGATCGCCATAGGTTCCAAGTTAACGAGATACATGAAGCCTCGGGCTTCGAACTAGAAGGGCTCGGCCTCTTCTCTAATTCTCTCTTCTCTCTATTCAATTCAAGGTAAACTAAACTAATGAAATGAGGAACCAAATATGCTATATACATTTACACTAAAAATGGACAAAAATGACCCTGAAGCTGATTCTGGTCCGCTGCTCAACTGGTCTTCATCGCGATCGCGCTAGGAGACACGCGGTCGCGCAGGCACCCTTTTCACATCATCGCGATCGCGCCAAAGGCTCGCGATCGCGCAGGTTCCAGCATTTTTCATCCACGCCTTCGCGCTCAATGGGTCGCTGTCGCGCAGGCTTGTTCAGTCCCCTTCGCGATCGCGTGCGAAGGGTCGCGATCGCGAAGAACAGAAGTCCTTCGCCAGGCAGTGAGCTCCCAGTTTGCTCCCCTGTTTTGCCCTGTTTTGGGCTGCCTGTTTTCCTGCCCTGTTTCCTCCATCCGTTGGCACTCCAATGCATGATCTTCAAGTTGTTTCCGGAGGCCTTGACTCGTATCCGTTGTGCTCTCGAGCATGGCTTTTGATGGTTGTCGTTTAGGCCATTTTATATTGCATCACCCAAGCTCCTCCGTACCACAAGTGTCGTTTTAAGCTCATCGCCTTGCGCACTATTACCTTGGGGAATGCCCAAGTTGTGGGGAGTGCCCACTTGTTGGGGAATGCCCAATGGTTGGGGAATGCCCAACATCTCATCACTAGTACCTCTTTCGGTACTCTTTTGGACACGCGGGGTCCCTTTTCTTTCAAGGCGCTCGAGCCGTTGTTTCATAGACCTTACCTCGGCCAATATGTAGGCCAAAGTACTTAACGTGTCCTCATCGGTATCATACACGTCTCCGGCCATGTACCTACACAAATCAAAAACAAGAAAGAGGTTAGAGTAAAAGCCCTCACTCGCTCCCTCACCTTTGAAGTGTCACTCGGGTACACTCAATTTAGTGACGGGGGATTTATCACTCAAGCTTGATCTCAAAGGCTTCCTCGTAGTTGAACAACCACCTCAATAACCACTCAAGTCACAAGAACCAAATACTCTTCGGGGTGAGTGGAATTGATGGGACTCGATGGGCGAACGGCTATATAAGTGAGCACTTGAGCCAAAAATTTACTACGAGTCTTCTTTGAGCTCTACTCTCCTTCTAGGCACGAAGATCCTAAATGCACAAAGAATTAGCACTAATTGGGTAGGAGTGTTACCCTCAAAGTACTAACCGGAAGTGACGCGATCAAAGGGAAAAAGATCGAATCGCCACTAAATGGATTTGGAATTGGATGATTTTTGGTTAGTGATCTACAAACTCACCATATTTGATGATACAATTGGAGTTTTGGTGAGCGGAAACTGCTACGACAGCTTTGCGAACAATCTGTCCCAAAACAGGATTTTCTGGAAAAGATTGTTCTTCGCTATCGCGTGGGTGGGCGCGCGATCGCGATGACTTAACTTGGGGAGTTGTCGCGATCGCGTGAGGAAGTGCGCGATCGCGCAGGGTTGCAGACCAGAACCAGAACCCCGACTGAAAACTCAGTTTTTGGCACACCAATCACACCAATTCAACTTGTTGTTCAGTTTTAAAGCTTCCAAAGTTTTTGGCACACCAATCCCCAATGGTTTTATCAATCAAACAATCAACGAACAACTTGTTTTCAAAAATTTGGAGTAAGTTCTTCAAAGTCTCAAGAACTTCAAAATTTTCAAAGTTCGATTTTCATTCCGCTACTCCAAATGATGATATGGGGATATCAAAATGACGGGAAAACTATAAGGAACAATCCCCGATACCCAACAACCAAGAATTCACAACACAAAACAAGTTTTAGCAAATTGTGTGAATTCTCAACTTTTGAGATTTGGTTTTCAAGATTTTGATTCACGACTTCAAATCGTGTTTCGTGGGTACCAAATCAACGGGAATATGATATCAAACAATCCCCAGTAATAAACAACAACAAAATCGCAACAAGGAACGATTTCTAGCAATTTTTTTTTGTGATTTTCAAGTTTTGAATTTTTTTGTGTTTTCTTCTAAACAAGAACAACAAGCAAGACAATGATAACACAACGAGAACAAGACCGAGGATTCGTAAGAACGAAGCCTAGCCGTGCTCTGATACCAACTGATGCAATGGAAAATACGCGGAAGCTACAAACGATATAAAAGTGCGGAAGCTAAAACAAGATAGGCGATATCTATGAAGATATCGAGATAAAAAGCAAGACGAGGCTTGAACGTTTACCTAAGTAGCACCGAGGAACTCGTCTCGATACACCCCGGGTGAAGTCAAGGATCACCTATACTACGCAACTACCCTCAAGAGACACCCGGCCCTTGCAAATAGAATGATCAAAGAGGTTACGATGTTCAACTTGGAATCCACCAAGTGAAATCATGCCCGTTCACGGGTTCAACATTGAGATTCACTCAAAGGGAATATCATTCTACATTCAAAGATAGCTAAAAATGCAATAAATGAACTAAGGGAGTATTTATAGTTTCCCATTACAACATTTGCCAAGTTTCTGGTCCGCACTGCCAAAGTCTTCATCGCGATCGCGCACAAGGATATGCGATCGCGCAACACTAAGTCTTCAATCCTCGCGATCGCGTGGAAAGAGACGCTATCGCGCAGAACAGAAAAGTCTTCAAGCCTTCAGTCCTTCGCGATTGCGTGTAAGGCGACGCTGTCGCGCAAAGTAGAGGAAGCCCCTTCGCGATCGCGTGAGTATCGTCGCGATCGCGAAGAACAGATGCCCTTCGTCAGGCAGTAAGCTCAGAAGTGCTGCCCTGTTTTGCCCTGCTTTGGCTCCCCTGTTTCCTGCACTGTTTCCCAGCCCGGCTTCCACTTGATTGAGCTCTAATGCATGGTCTTCAAGTTGTTTCCGAGCTCATATCATCCATGCCTTGACTTCCGGACCAAGTGTAGGTGTCGATGCAATTTGGGCTGCATCATCAAGACACACAAACACCCTAAGAGATCAAAGATTAGTGTTAATAAGATAGGACAAATACCTTAGAAACACTAACCAAGAAGTTAGGAAGCAAACGGAACACAAAAACACACGAAACGAGGCCAAACGGGGAACTTTCAGAAGTGGGCGCCCCGCCTGTTGTTCAGGGGCGGTCCGCCCAAAAAGTTCAGAGGCTAGAGGGGGCGGTCCGCCTACTGGGTGGGCGGTCCGCCTACTGGGTGGCTCAGCACGTTCCGAAACGGGTTTTTGGCCCTTTTTGCACCCAAATTCCGATGTTCCAAGGTGTTTTTTCCCAATCCGAAGGTACCCAATGGTGTTTTCAACTACTCCAATCAATCCCCAATGATTTATAACATCACCCAATCCAAAACGAATCCAAATCAAGCAATTTCAATCAAGTTCAAGGGTTTTTCAATTTTTGGGGTTTTTGATTTTTTCAACTTTTGATTCTCAACACCAATTCATATAACAAGGGTACCAAATCAACGGGTCAACATCATAGATCGATCCCCGATATCAAACACCCAAGGAATCATCCAATCCAATCCACAATAAGAATTTTTTTTGTATTTTTCACTTTTTTTCACTTTTTTTGTTTTTTCTTCTTTTCCAAGAACATAAACACAATAACAATAAAGTAAAGATAGGATGAACAAGGAACGCGGATTCGTAAGAACGAAACCCGAGCCTTGCTCTGATACCAAGATGATAAGGATCAAATACGCGGAAGCAAGTAACAACGATGCGGAAGCAATAATCAAAGATAACAAGAAAGTAAGGGATGGGGAAGAACAGAAATAGAAGAAAGAATGGATAAACGATTCAAACCATGAATTGAATATCCGAGAGAGGAAGGGAAACTTGAACCATACAAGGAATCCGTACTAGTGACGGATCTCCATAGGCCCCAAGCAAAGAGATAATCCGAAGCTTCAAGCTTCTACAAAGAAGAAGGCCTTGCCTCTCTTACTATGTCTATTCTTCAAATCTAAACAAGCTAGATGAAATGAATGACTAAGTGTGGTATTTATAGGTTCACCACACTTCTAAATAAAATGTCTAAATAGCCCCTAAGTCTAGTCAAAACATTACATATCACTTAGGGCTATAGTTGGAATTACACCCAAAATAAGTAGGAAACCCGGATGGGCCTTCAGCACACTAGGCGCCCCGCCTGAATACAAGGCGCCCAGAGTAGGCGCCCAGCCTGGAAAAGGGGCGGTCCGCCTCTGTAGTAGGCGGCCAGAGGTCCTGAGAGGTTTAGTCAACTAGGCGGTCCGCCTAGTCCAATGGGCGGTCCGCCTCTTTCCTGGGAGACTTGGAAACGGCTCAAAATGGACTCTAAGTGTCCCTCCTTGGTCCGTAGCCGGTCCTCCCTCATTGGCGCTCAAGTCCATGACTCCAAATCACTCTCGAACCCTCCTCCGGTGCCATTGTCTTGGATCCTTTGTGCTCTCAAGCTTGGCTCTTGATGGTTGGCGCTTTGGCTCCAATTTGGGGCTTATCAGTCAAGGCCTTCGGATGAGGGTTCGGGAGTGATTTGAAGCCATTGACTTGAGCACGCTTGAGGGAGGACCGACTACGGACCAAGGGGGAACACTTAGAGTCTATTTTGAGCCGTATCCATACCTCCTAGGAAGAGGCGGAGCGCCTCCCCACTGAGGCGGACCGCCTGCCAAAGTCCAGAGGCCAGCACAGCAGGAGGCGGAGCGCCTCCCACTGAAGGACCTTGAGGCGGAGCCCCTCCCTTTCTGAGGCGGGCGCCTCCCTCTGAAAGTTGCACACGGGATTTTGTGTAGATTGCCTATTTTGCCCTTAAGTGGTCTTGTATGTCTTATTTCACTTTAGGGGCATTTTAGCCATTTCACCATGTCTTATGAAAGACTATAAATAGGACACTTAGTCCATTTCATTCAGAAGTTAGCCATTGTTGAAGATAGAATTAGAGAGAGAACATTGAAGAGGCCGAGCCCTTCTTGTTTGAGCCCGAGGCTCGTGTATGTCTCGACTTGGAACCTATGGAGATCGACATCTAGTTAGATTCCATTGTAAGGTTCAAGTTTCCCTTCTCCCTCTTGAATTCAATTAACGTGAGTGAATTGAATTCGATTCTTTCTTCTACTTTCTTGCCTTCCTAGTCTCGATTTCTTGTTTATCTCGTTTATTTGCTTCCGCGTATCGTATTTGTATCGTATTGTTAGCTTCCGCTATTTTTCCCTACATCAGTTGGTATCAGAGCACGGATCGGGTGTTGTTCTTACAAACCCTCGTTCCTTGTTCTTAGTATCCTTATCTTTGTTGTTGTTGTGTTTGTTCTTGAAAAATTGAAGAAAAACAAAAAAATTGAAAAACTTGAAAAGTTGAAAAAATTTGGTACATCGGGTTGGAATCGAATCCCCAAGTGTTAAAAAGTATTGGGGTTTGTTCCTTATTGTATTCCCGTTGTTTTGGTACCCATATATCACATTTTGGTGTTACGAATCAAAATTTCGAAAATCAAAATCCCAAAAGTTTGAAAATTTCTTGAAAACGCTTCAATCTTGAATCGAAGCTTGTTGTTGTTTGTTGGAGGTTGAAAACCATTGGGGATTGGTTATAATAGTTGTATACACATTTGGGTATCATTAATTTTGTGTTTCGGGTTGAAAACGTTGGATTTTTGGGTGCGAAACGAGCCAAAACACGTTTCGCGAAGTTGCAGGAAATTGCCCTAGGCGGAGCGCCTCCATTTTGAGGCGGAGCGCCTCCATCTGGGCTGCTCTCTGGATTTTCCTGAGGCGGAGCGCCTCCATCCTGAGGCGGAGCGCCTCTTGCTGAAGGGTTTTCCCGGGTAGTTTTTTGCCTAGGTTTCCATTGTTATTCGCCCACGGGCTTCTTGGTTAGTGTTTCTAGGGTAATTGATGCCTACTCGAAAGACACTAACTACCTAGCGTATTAGGACCATCGTGCGTAGAGGAGATTAGAAATCAAAGAAGATTCGTAGAGCTTTCTTTGGCCTCAAGTGCGCACTTTAAATAACCGTCCGTCCATAGAGTCTCATTAACTCCATTCCGAACTTTTATTTGGACATACTAGTTGTGATCACCTTGGTTCCCAAGTTGTTAAGGCTCGCCTTTGAGTGTTCATATATCGAGTGAAACACGTGAGGGAGTGACTTTTGGGAGGTTTTGTGCTTTGGTGTTGCAACGATGTCGGATGTTGATTGTGGAGACTATGGCTCATATGGGGATGATGCGAGTTGCTATAGCTCGTATGGTGATGATGGAGACTATGGTTCCTACGAGGGTGATGATGGCCATTACTGATGCAATCTAAAATACGCGGAAACGGAAAGACGATACAAAATGCGGAAACGAGAACAAGATAGGCGATGAAGATATCGAGATAAAAAGCAAGACGAGGCTTGAACGTTTACCTAAGTAGCACCGAGGAACTCGTCTCGATACACCCCGGGTGAAGTCAAGGATCACCTATACTACGCAACTACCCTCAAGAGGCACTCGGCTCTTGCAAATAGAATGATCAAAGAGGTAACGATGTTCAACTTGGAATCCACCAAGTGAAATCATGCCCGTTCACGGGTTCAACATTGAGATTCACTCAAAGAAAATATCATTCTACATTCAAAGTTAGCTAAAATGCAATAAATGAACTAAGGGAGTATTTATAGTTTCCCATTACAACATTTGCCTAGATTCTGGTCCGCACTGCTCAAATGGCCTTCGCGATCGCGTGGATGGATATGCGATCGCGTGGTTACTTAAATTCAGAGTCTTCGCGGTCGCGTCTGGTTGAGCGCAATCGCGCAGGGCAAATGACTGGTCATCGCGATCGCGTGCGTGTTGGCGCGATCGCGCAGAGAAGATGTCTGGCGCCAGGCAGTAGCTCAGGAAATGCTGCCCTGTTTTGCCCTGCTTTGGCTCCCCTGTTTCCTGCACTGTTTCCCAGCCCGGCTTCCACTTGATTGAGCTCTAATGCATGGTCTTCAAGTTGTTTCCGAGCTCATATCATCCATGCCTTGGCTTCCGGACCAAGTGTAGGTGTCGATGCAATTTGGGCTGCATCATCCTCCCCTTCTTAAGGAAATTTCGTCCTCGAAATTAAGGCGTCCTCCTCCGAGAGATCATCACCTACATCAAAAAGGCAAACAAAAACAAAAACTTCTACTACGAGAGTAGGTTAGTGCACTAAGTGTGGGAAAACACACTCTTATGGTACAACCAAGTATCAATGGCAACAAAGAAGCTCACGCTCCCAACGGAGCTAGTAAGTACTTGGTTTGACAACAAGGTGCTCCCGACACAAGAACAAATAAAGAGATCAATAGGGCATGGCATATGCAAGATTAAGCTATCAAAATCCCTACAATCCCTACGTTCAAGAGTAGTGCACCAAGGCTTCCCACTATGCGAGTAGGCAAATCCCATAAGAGTGAAGGTAAGTGATATGGAAAATTCACTCTTGTGATAGAGCCAAGTATCAATGCAAATCAAAAAGCTTACGTCTCCAAAGGAGACAACAAGTTCTTGGCTCCATGGTGACAAGCACTCACCAACATGACAAGCGAAGAGACCAATAGGACGTGCAACATTCAAGTTTACGCAATCAAAGTGCCTATGACCCCTAAGCTCATGATCAACATACCAACCCTTCGATGCAATATTTTCACAATGCGGTACAATGGTTTTGGCATGCTCAAGTCTCAAAGTGTGGCTAACAAATGGGAGGGAATAGACAAAGTGGTGCAATACACAATTAACATCAAATACCCCACTCCCCTTCTTAAAAGCCCTCATACTCACACTAAGAGGTACCTCCTCACCTCCAATTTCATCCTCGAGACAACCCCCCTCACAAGGTAAACTCCCAAGGAAGGCGTTGATAATGGCCTCTTCATCATCATAACCCGAACCAACAAGAGTAGGGTCACTAAAAGAACCATCTACCTCACTCGAAGTTTCAAACAAAGAGTTGTCTATGGGATCAAATCCCTCACACCACGGAGGTTCTATCTCATCCTCAACTCTAATCCGATACAAATCACCTTCACAATTAAAGAGGCCCTCATGCAATGGGAATGTAAACGCATGCACCTCAACTTCATAGTCAAGCAACGGCATTGTATCAAGACTAGGTTCATCATCCGCACTTGAGGAGTCATCATAGACAACTTTGTCCAATTCATGCAATTTGGACTCCTCAAGGTCACCCTCATCCTTACTACGACACACAAATCCACCAAAATCAATTAAATCAACAAGGGTAGAGTCACATAACTCATCTTCCCCTTTATCAAATATGGGTGGGGTGTCATAACAAGGGTCACAAGCAAGGTCAACTACTACATTTTCTCTAAAGAGAGGTCCTTTGAATTCCGGGTTCACATCATGATGTGGTTCCTCATTCCTCTCTACTAGCGGTTCACTAGCACACACAAGTTGACCAATCGACTCTACACTAGTTGCAATTTCATCAAATGCTTTACAAGCAACAACTAGCATTGAGTCTTCACAAGGCAAGGAAGAATCATGTTCATGAGAAGGTGAAGAAACACTTACTTTTGAGTAGCTCCCGTGAGTACTCACATCGCTTGAAGTGTCTCGTCCAAGTCCTCCTTCATGAAACTCACAATGTCGAGCTCCATCCTCTTGTCCTTCTTCCTTATCAACCGGTTGAGGCTCAACTAGCTCGCCTCCAAGAGTACCTACACATAAGCCAAAACAAGTAGAAAGAGAAGAAGATAAATCATGGTTAGAACAAAGTGTGTCCTCATCTTCTCTCGAGATTTCCTCTCTTCCCACTTCTTTCATTTTTCGCTCAAGGCCAATTGTAGGTCCGGGTGATGCTTCACTCTCAATTCGCAAGGGCATGACCATAAGATTGTTGGTTCCGGGCTCAAGCACCATGGGTGACTTGGCTTTAGCGGCTTCCCTCAACTCTCTCATAATCCTATAGTCATTACTTACTTGCTTTGGTGTCAAGGGCTTGAGTATATACTTTCTAGAACCGTGCAAGACCGTGTAAGAGTTGGTCCTACCATCATGTACTACGCTCCGATCATATTGCCATGGCCTCCCAAACAAGAGATGGCAAGCTTGCATAGGGACTACATCGAACATTACCTTGTCTCGGTAGTTCCCAATACTAAACTCAATCAAGGCTTGCTTCTCCACCCTCAACTCTCCACACTCACTCAACCATTGTAAACGGTATGGATGTGGATGTGTTCTAGTAGGCAATTGTATTTGGGAAAGCAAGGTCTCACTCACGATGTTAGCACAACTTCCCGAATCAATGATCATTGAGCACACTAGTCCCATCACTCGACACCTAGCATGGAAGAGATTCTCCCTTTGCACATGTTCCAACTCTTCATGACTCATGGCACCCAAACTCCTCCGTACCACAAGTGTCGTTTTAAGCTCATCACCTTGCTCACCATTATCTTGGGGAATGCCCAAGTTGTGGGGAGTGCCCACTTGTTGGGGAATGCCCAACGGTTGGGGAATGCCCAACACTTTATCACTAGTACCTCTTTCGGTACCCTTTTGGACACTCGGGGTCCATTTTCTTTCAAGGCGTTCAAGCCGTTGGTCCAAAGACCTTACCCCGGCCATTATGTAGGCCAAAGTACTTAACGTGTCCTCATCGGTGTCATACACGTCTCCGGCCATGTACCTACACAAATCAAAAACAGGAAAGAGGTTAGAGTAAAAGCCCTCACTCGCTCCCTCACCTTTGAAGTGTCACTCGGGTACACTCAATTTAGTGACGGGGGATTTATCACTCAAGCTTGATCTCAAAGGCTTCCTCGTAGTTGAACAACCACCTCAATAACCACTCAAGTCACAAGAACCAAATACTCTTCGGGGTGAGTGGAATTGATGGGACTCGATGGGCGAACGGCTTTATAAGTGAGCACTTGAGCCAAGAAATATACTACGAGTCTTCTTTGAGCTCTACTCTCCTTCTAGGCACGACGATCCTAAACGCACAAGGAATTAGCACTAATTGGGTAGGAGTGTTACCCTCAAAGTACTAACCGGAAGTGACGCGACCAAATGTTCAAAAGTCGAATCGTCACTAAACGGATTCGGAATTGGATGATTTTTGGTTAGTGATCTACAAACTCACCATATTTGATGATACAATTGAAGTTTAGGTGAGCGGAAACTGTTTCGATCGCTTTGCGAACAATCTGTCCCAGTTCAGGATTTTCTGGAATTAAGTACTCTTCGCTATTGCGTGGGGAAGCGCGCGATCGCGATGACTTAATTTGTGGAGTTGTCGCGATCGCGTGAGTATGTGCGCGATCGCGCAGGCTTGCAGTCCAGAACCAGAACCCCGACTGTAAACACAGTTTTTGGCACACAAATCACACCAATTCAACTTGTTGTTCAGTTCTAAAGCTTCCAAAGGGTGTTTTCAACTGAAATAAACGATCCCCAATGGTTTTAACAATCAAACAATGAACAAACAACTTGTTTCACGGAATTTGGATCAAGTTCTTCAAAATTTCCAAGAACTTCAAATTTTCAAAATGCGATTTTTATTCCGCTACTCCAAATGACGATATGGGGATATCAAAATGACGGGAAAACCATAAGGAACAATCCCCAATATCAAACAACCAAGAATTCACAACACAAAGCAAGTTCTATTAAATTTTTGTGAATTCTCAACTTTGAGATTTGGTTTTCAAGATTTTGATTCACGACTTCAAATCGTGTTTCGAGGGTACCAAATCAACGGGACTATGATAACAAACAAACCCCAATAACAAACAACAACAAAATCGCAACAAGGAACGATTTCTAGCAATTTTTTTGTGATTTTCAAATTTTGTATTTTTTTGTTTTTTTTCTCCAAATTCAAGAACAAACAACACAATGATAACAACAAGAAGAACAAGACCGAGGATTCGTAAGAACGAAGCCTAGCCGTGCTCTGATACCAACTGATGCAATCTAAAATACGCGGAAACGGAAAGACGATACAAAATGCGGAAACGAGAACAAGATAGGCGATATCGATGAAGATATCGAGATAAAAAGCAAGACGAGGCTTGAACGTTTACCTAAGTAGCACCGAGGAACTCGTCTCGATACACCCCGGGTGAAGTCAAGGATCACCTATACTACGCAACTACCCTCAAGAGGCACCCGGCTCTTGCAAATAGAATGATCAAAGAGGTAACGATGTTCAACTTGGAATCCACCAAGTGAAATCATGCCCGTTCACGGGTTCAACATTGAGATTCACTCAAAGAAAATATCATTCTACATTCAAAGTTAGCTAAAATGCAATAAATGAACTAAGGGAGTATTTATAGTTTCCCATTACAACATTTGCCTAGATTCTGGTCCGCACTGCTCAAATGGCCTTCGCGATCGCGTGGATGGATATGCGATCGCGTGGTTGCTTAAATTCAGAGTCTTCGCGGTCGCGTCTGGTTGAGCGCAATCGCGCAGGGCAAATGACTGGTCATCGCGATCGCGTGCGTGTTGGCGCGATCGCGCAGAGAAGATGTCTGGCGCCAGGCAGTAGCTCAGGAAATGCTGCCCTGTTTTAACCTGCTTTGGCTCCCCTGTTTCCTGCACTGTTTCCCAGCCCGGCTTCCACTTGATTGAGCTCTAATGCATGGTCTTCAAGTTGTTTCCGAGCTCATATCATCCATGCCTTGGCTTCCGGACCAAGTGTAGGTGTCGATGCAATTTGGGCTGCATCAATTACTATGATGATGGAAACCATGGCTCCTATGTTGATGAAGCGGTTCACTATGATGATCGTGAGATTGATGATGACTATGAGGCTCATGATGAATTTATTGATCCTTATGGTTCTAGTCAAGAACCCGAGGATGGTGACGCTTCAAGGTATGATGATCCTACTTACTCTACTTGTGATGAACTTGAGCATGATAGTGACATAGATAGAGTGGATGATGAGGTTGATTATACGAATTGTGCATATGCATCTTCTCTTGGTGTTGCTTGTGGTGTACAAGGGAGTAGTAGAGGACCTTCCATTAGTATGGGAGGTGGTGGTGGTTGTTCCATGGGAAATGGAAGATTTGCATCTTCTAGTTCCCATGTGAAGGGTGGAATGAGAAATGGTATTGCTCTTACCGTTACGGGGGTACATTGCTCTAGTAGTGGTGGTAGGAGTGGTGCTAGGGGCTATGGAACCAAGGCGAGAGGCAATTATGGGTTCCATAGTGGTACTCCTTCCTCGACTTCCAACAACACTTCTAATGTTGGAAGAGTGACGGGAAGTGGAGGACATTCTAGTGGTGTTGCCACTAGTGGAGGGATAAGGAAGACTCAAGTTGAGGGTGATGTGTTTCTTGAACTTCCAAGTTCTTACTTGGATGATCCTATACGAAACTTGGGTCTAAGGAGGTTCCTTGTTGAGGTGGAAGGTAAGGGAGGGTACTTGCTCAAGATTGGTAACACCGATGCCAATTGCATTAGTACCTCGGTGGTTGATGAGTTAAGGCTACCTTGCTATGCCCTAGAGCATCCTTATAAGTACCACGGAGTGTGGGTTTCCAAGCAAGCTAGGGTGTGCATATCTCATAGGAGCTATTGGGGTTATATGTGGTGTGACGTGTACCCCATGCAACATTGTGATGTGTGGTTAGGTGAGCCATGGTTGCAAGGCAAGAAGGTGTGATAAGACCCAAATTGGAGCCAAAGCGCCAACCATCAAGAGCCAAGCATGAGAGCACAAAGGATCCAAGGCAAGGGCACCGGAGGAGGGTTCGAGAGTGATTTGGAGTCATGGACTTGAGCGCCAATGAGGGAGGACCGGCTACGGGCCAAGGAGGGACACTTAGAGTCCATTTTGAGCCGTTTTCAAGCCTCCCAGGAAGGGGGCGGACCGCCCGTTTGCAGAGGCGGGCCACCTAGTTGACTACACACTCTCAGGATTTGGGGGCGCCCAGAAAAGGGGCGGACCGCCTACTTTTTGGGCGGACCGCCTACTTCAGCAGGTGGGGCGCCTACTCTGGGCGCCTACTCTGCAGGAGGGGCGCCTACTCTTCTAGGTGGGGCGCCTGTTTTGGCTAGTTTTGGACGGGATTTTGACATGTAATCCCTATTTTGACCCTATGAGGCTTGTAATGTTTTTATATCATTTGAGGGCTTTTAGACATTACATTAGGAGTGTGGAACACCTATAAATACCACACTTAGTCATTTATTTCATTTAGCTAGCTTTGAAGATAGAATTGAGAAGATAGAATAGGCTTGGCCTTTCTTGTTGAAGCGTTGACTTCATGTATCTCTTACGTTGAATCCATGGTGGATCTCCGCTAGTGAGAGTCCCGTTTAATGGTTCAAGTCTCTTCTCCCTTTTGAATCAATCTAATTGTTTAGTTTGATTCGTTCTTTCTTCTATTTCTATTCTCCCCAATCCCTTACTTTCTTGTTATCTTGTGATTGTTGCTTCCGCATCCTTGTTACTTGCTTCCGCCTATTTGATCCTTATCATCTTGGTATCAGAGCACGGATCGGGTGTTGTTCTTACAAACCCTCGATTCTTGTTCATCCTATCTTTACTTTATTGTTATTGTGTTTATGTTCTTGTGAAAAGAAGAAAAACAAAAAAAAATTTGAAAAAGTGAAAAAAAAATACAAAAAATTCTTATTGTGGATTGGATTGGATGATTCCTTGGGTGTTTGGTATCGGGGATTGATCTATGATGATTACCCGTTGATTTGGTACCCTTGTTTCATGATTTGGTGTTGAGAATCAAAAGTTGAAAAAAATCAAAAACCCCAAAATTGAAAAACCCATGAACTTGATTGAAATTGCTTGATTTGGATTCGTTATGGATTGGGTGTTGTTATAAATCATTGGGGATTGATTGTAGGAGTTGAAAACACCATTGGGTACCTTCGGATTGGAAAAACACCTTGAAAACAACCGAATTTGGGTGTCAAAAGACCAAAAAAACGCGTTTTCGGACTGTGCTGAAAACCCCACTAGGCGGGGCGCCCAGAAAGTAGGCGGGGCGCCTAGTGAACTCTCTGAACATTAGTAGGCGGACCGCCCCTGAGTTCAGGCGGACCGCCCACTCCTGGAGTGAGTCCGTTTGGCTTCGTTTCGCGTCTTTTTGTGTTCCGTTTGCTTCCGTACCTCTTGGTTAGTGTTTCTAAGGTATTAGTCCTACTTTATTAACACTAATCTTTGGTTCTTTAGGGTGTTTGTGTGTCTTGAAGTCTATACTTAAAGTCATAGAATTTGCTTGCTTCAAGTGCGCACTAAATTAGCTTCCGTACATCGAGTCACTTTAACTCCATTCCGAACCATTACTTGGGCGCATTAGTTGATTGATCTTGCCATTGTGATTACTAAGAGACAAGAGGGCCGTGAGTGGAAAAAGGCTTGAGTGGTGAGAACAATAGAGTGTGGTCACAAAAGCCAACGACCTTGAGTGTATACACGAGTGGAAAGAAAATTGAGTGACATCTTTTGAGTGATACACGTGAGGGAGTGAATTTGTGAGGTCCTTAACTCTTTGATTACAATTATGGCTTTGGATGATGATGATTGTGGAGGATATGACTCATGCGGAGATGATGGAGACTATGGTTCCTATGGTGATGATGATGGGTATTGCTATGACGATTCCGGGAACCAAGGTTCATATGATGATGAAGCGGGTCACTATGTTGATTATGAAGATGAAGAAGACTATGGGGCTTATGAAGACGAATGTGATGAATCTTATGCTCCAAGTCAAGAATATGAGGATGGTGACGCTTCAAGGTATGATGATCCTACTTACTCTTCTTGTGATGAATTTGAACATGATGATAGTGACATAGAGAGAATGGATGATGAGGTTGATTATACGAATTGTGCATATGCATCTTCTCTTGGTGTTGCTTGTGGTGAGCAAGAGAGTAGTAGAGGTCTTCCATTAGCATGGGAGGTGGTGGTGGTTGTTCCATGGGAAATGGGAGGTTTGCATCTTCTAGTTCCCATGTGAATGGTGGAAGGAGAAATGGTATTGCTCTTACCGTTCCGGGGGTGCATTGCTCTGGTAGTGGAGGTAGGAGTGGTGCTATGGGCTATGGAACCAAGGCGAGAGGCAATTATGGGTTCCATAGTGGTATTTCTTCCCCGACTTTCAACAACACTTCTAATGTTGGAAGAGTGACGGGAAGTGGAGGTTGTTCTAGTGGTGTTGCCACTAGTGGAGGGATAAGGAGAACCCAACTTGGGGGTGATGGTTTCCTTGGGCTTGATCCTATACAAGACATGTGTGAGTGTAGGTTCATTTTTGAGGTGAATGGTAGAGGAGGATGCTTGCTCAAGATTAGTGAATCCTTTGCTAATTTTGTTACCACCTCTTGGGTTGATAGGCTAAAGATACCTTGCTATAAATTGCAACATCCTTATGAGTATCAAGGTGTTCGGGTTACTAGAGAGGCTCGGGTACTCATATCTCAAGGGAGTTACAAGGAATACGTTTGGTGTGATGTGTACCCTATGGAGTATTATGGTGTTTGGCTAGGAAAACCATGGTTGCAAGGTAAGAGGGTGCGATATGATCTCATGAAGGATGTGTACAAAGTGAGCAATGGGCAAGGAACTTACGACATTGAACCTTGCCGGGCAAAGTTTAAGTTTTATCCTAGTACATCTTCTAGGCCTATGCAAAAAGGAAAGGAGCAAGTATCCCAATCTAAGGATGCAAGAAAGCAAACAAGAAGTCCTACAATCACAAGCAACGGTGGGACTAGTGCAAGAAAAGAGTTGACAATTGTCAACAAGGTGAACCCCAAACCACAAGCTCCAAAGCTAAGTGGTTCACCAACAAAGAAGAAAGCGATCTCAAGTGATGAGTCTCTTAGTCCTAGATTTCGGGTTGATGTGAAAACTCCACCTACTCCGGCTATGGGTATTCTTGGGCCTCGTCCCAATTCACCTGAATTTGAGAGACAAAAGATTGAGAGGAGTAAGGGAGTGACCGGTGACATTCCTCGAGGGGAAAAAGGAGAGGATGTGTTGAGTGATGTGAGTGGGATGTCACCACCCGAATCTACACCTAACCTTGAAAAGAAAATGAGAGAAAAGAAAGAGGGAAAAAAGAGTGAGGACACCCCTTATTCTAACCTTAACCCTTTATCTTTTTCTCCTACTTTTGTGAATGCTTGTGTAGGTACTCTTGGAGGCCAATCAATGGAGCCTCAATCATGTCCCAAGAAGGATAGGCAAGGTGAAGAAACTCTTCAATGTGAGCTTCAAGGTGAAGAGACAAGTCATGACACTTCAAATGCATTGAGTGGGCAAGATGGCCACTCAAAGGTAAGTGATAGCTCGTTCCTTGAACATGTTACTTCCTTGTCTCATGGTAGTGTTTGTGCTAACTCAACACTAGTTGATGATTTGTATGATTATAATGTGTTTGCAACTAGTGTAGAGTTGAATGGTCAACTTGTGTGTGATTGTGAACCATTAGTTGAGAGGGAGGATAAGCCACATCATGATGTGAGCTCGATATTCATTGAACCTCTCTCTAGTGAAGACTGTGTGGTTGACCCTATTTGTGACCCTTGTTATGACACTCCACCTATATTTGACAAAGGGGAAGATGAGTCGAATGAATACCCTATCTTTTCACTTGATGAATTGCTTGATAATGGTGGGCCTATGTGTTGTAGTGAGGTTGGTAGCGACCTTGAGGAGTCACTAGTGGATGAGATGGACCGAATTGTATTCGATGACTCCTCAAGTGTGGATGAGGACTCTAGTTTTGATGCCTTACCTTTGATGGGTAGTGGACTTGTTTTCACAAACCCTTTATTTGAAGAGGATTCTCAAAAAGGTGATGGTGAGTATCAAACTAGAGAAGAGTTTGGATTTAAACCTCCATGGTTTGGAAAGTTGAGCTCTATAGACAATCCAATGTTTGGAACTTCTAGTGAGGAAGATTGTCCTAGAGGTGGAATTGGGGGTGAGGAAGCCACTCTTGGTGTGTGTAAGAGTGCTTCCAAGAAGGGGAGTGGCGTATTTGATGTTAGTTGCCGATTGAACTATTTTGTTTACTCCACCCCACATGTTAATCACACCTTGGGTGTTGAGCATGCCAAAGCTTGGTGTGATGACCCTAAGCTTGGAGGTCATAAGGAACTTAGTTGCTTAATCTTGCATGTTCCTTCTCTTATTAATCTCTTTGCTTGTTATGGTAGTGAGTACTTGTTGTTGTTGAGCCATGAACTTGTTGTTTCCTTTGGAGATATAAGCCTTTTGATTAGTATTGATACTTGGCTCTATCATAAAAGTGTGATTTTCACATCACTTGCACTCACTCTTGTTGGATTTTCCTACTCTTGTAGTGGGAAGTTTTGGTGTGTTCTTAATGGACTTAGGGATCATAGGACTTTTAATGGCTTGATCTTGCATATTCGCTATCTTATTGATCTCCTTGATGAATCATGTGTTGAGTGTACCCATTGGGGAAGCCAAGTGATTATTGTTTTCTTTGGAAACATGTGCTTTATCATTGTTATTGATGCTTGGCTCTATCACAAGAGTGTGTTTTCCCACACTTTTGCCACTAACCTACTCTTGTAGTGGGAAGCTTTGTTTGTGCTTGTTTTGAATGTAGGCTTGATGGTTTGATTTCGAGGACGAAATCCTTTCAAGAAGGGGAGGATGATAAGACCCAAATTGGAGCCAAAGCGCCAACCATCAAGAGCCAAGCATGAGAGCATAAAGGATCCAAGGCAAGGGCACCGGAGGAGGGTTCGAGAGTGATTTGGAGTCATGGACTTGAGCGCCAATGAGGGAGGACCGGCTACGGGCCAAGGAGGGACACTTAGAGTCCATTTTGAGCCGTTTCGAAGCCTCCCAGGAAGGGGGCGGACCACCCGTTTGTAGAGGCGGGCCGCCTAGTTGACTACACACTCTCAGGATTTGGGGGCGCCCAGAAAAGGGGCGGACCGCCTACTTTTTGGGCGGACCGCCTACTTCAGCAGGTGGGGCGCCTACTCTGGGCGCCTACTCTGCAGGAGGGGCGCCTACTCTTCTAGGTGGGGCGCCTGTTTTGGCTAGTTTTGGACGGGATTTTGACATGTAATCCCTATTTTGACCCTATGAGGCTTGTAATGTTTTTATATCATTTGAGGGCTTTTAGACATTACATTAGGAGTGTGGAACACCTATAAATACCACACTTAGTCATTTATTTCATTTAGCTAGCTTTGAAGATAGAATTGAGAAGATAGAATAGGCTTGGCCTTTCTTGTTGAAGCGTTGACTTCATGTATCTCTTACGTTGAATCCATGGTGGATCTCCGCTAGTGAGAGTCCCGTTTAATGGTTCAAGTCTCTTCTCCCTTTGAATCAATCTAATTGTTTAGTTTGATTCGTTCTTTCTTCTATTTCTATTCTCCCCAATCCCTTACTTTCTTGTTATCTTGTGATTGTTGCTTCCGCATCCTTGTTACTTGCTTCCGCCTATTTGATCCTTATCAAGGTGCGATATGATCTTGGGAATGATAGGTATTATGTGAACAAGGGCCAAAGGAGTTATGACCTTGAGCCTCTTGGAGCAAAGATCAAGTCATCTCCTAGTATACCTTCTAGGCCTATGCAAAGGGGAAAGGAGCAAGAACCTCATTCCACGACTGAAAGGGTGCAAACAAGATGTCCTACAAACACAAGCAATGGTGGGACTAGTGCTACAAAAGAGTTGACGAATGTCAACAAGGTGAGCCCGAAGCCACTTCCAAAGCCGAGTGGTTCACCAACAAAGAAGAAGGAGACATCAAGTGATGAGTCTCCAAGTCCTAGATTCCGGGTTGATGTAAAAAGTCCACCTACTCCGGCTATGGGCATTCTCGGGCCTTGTCCCAATTCGCCCGAATTTGAGAGACAAAAGATAGAGAGGAGTAAGGGAGTGACCGGTGACATTCCTCGAGTGGAAAAAGGAGAGGATGTGTTGAGTGATGTGAGTGGGATGTCACCACCCGAATCTACACCCAACCTTGAAAAGAAAATGAGGGAAAAAGAAAAATTGAGAGTGAGGACACCCCTTATTCTAACCTTAACCCTTTTGCTTTTTCTTCTACTTGTTTGAGTACTTGTGTAGGTATTCTTGGAGGCAAACCGATGGAGCCTCAACCATGTTCCGAGAGGGAAAGACAAGGTGAAGGCGATGCCAAATGTGAGCTACGAGGTGAAGGAACTACCCATGAAGCTTCATGTACATTGAGTGAGCCCGGATGCGACTCAAGTGTAAGTGTTAGTTCTTCTATCCTTGAGCATGATACTTTCTTGTCTTGTGATCTTGTTTGTAACAACTCTATGCTAGTTGATGATTTGCATGAGCATAATGTGTTTGCAACTAGTGTAGAGCCTTTGGGTCAACTTGTGTATGAAAATGAACCACTAGTTGAGAGGGTTGAAAAGCCACATCATGATGTGAGCTCGAGTTTCTTTGAACCTCTCTTTAGTGAAAATGTTGAAGTTGACCTTGTTTGTGAACCTTGTTATTACACCCCACCTATATTTGATAAAGGAGAAGATGAATTGCATGATAATCTTATTCTTCCCTTTGATTGCTTAATTGATAGTGGTGGTCTCGTGTGTCGTAGTGAGGGTGGGTTTGATCTTGAGGAGTCTCTAGAGTGTGAGATGGATCGATTTATTTTCGATGACTCCTCGAGTAAGAGTGAAGGACCTAGTCTTGATTCTATGCTTTTGTGTAACCATGAATTTGAGGTGCATGCCTTTACATTCCTATTGTTTGAAGGCAATCTTGTTTGTGGTGGTGAATTGTATTGGACTAGGGTCGGTAGTAGAATCGAACCTCCATGGTTTGTAAAGATAGGCTCTAGGGATGATCCATTGTTTGGGACTCCAAGTGAGGAGAGTAGTCTTGATATTGGTCGTGTTGACCTTTCTTCTAGTGGTCCTAGCCTTCGTTGCATGGACTATAATGATGAAGAACCTATTTTGGAGACTTTCCTTTGTAGTTTGTCGAGTGACGAGGGTCGTCTTGGAGGAGTATTTGGAGGTGAGGAGGTACCTCTTGGTGTGTGTAAGAATGCTTTTAAGAAGGGGAGTGGAGTAGTCAATGTTAGTTGTGAATTGAACTATTTTACCTACTCCATCCCATATGTTGAGCACACCTTGAGTGTTGGGCATACCAAAGCCAACGTGTCACATTGTGATAAAATTGAGTTGAAGGCTTGGTGTGTTGGTCATGGGCTTCGGGGTCGTGGGGAATTTAATTGCTTCATGCATATCCTTGATCTCTATGCTTGTTTGAAAAATGGGTGCTTGTTCTTGTCGAGCCAAGACCTTATTGTTTCCCTTGGGAACATACACTTTTTAATTGGCATTGATGCTTGGCTCTATCACAAGAGTGTGTTTTCAATACTACTTGCACTTATTTCTTGTTAAGCTAACCTACTTGGAAGTAAGAAATTTTGGTTGTGCTTGCTTTGATTGTAGGTTTTGATGGTGTGATTTCGAGGACGAAATCCTTTCAAGAAGGGAAGGATGATGCCAGGCAAATTGGCCTCAACGACAACCATCAAGAACCAAGCTTGAAGAGCACAAAGGTTGCAAGTCAAGGCCTTCAGATGAGGGTTCGGGAGTGATTTAAAGCCATGGACTTGAGCACGCTTGAGGGAGGACCGACTACGGACCAAGGGGGAACACTTAGAGTCCATTTTGAGCCGTATCCATACCTCCCAGGAAGAGGTGGAGCGCCTCCCCACTGAGGCGGACCGCCTGCCAAAGTCCAGAGGCCAGCACAGCAGGAGGCGGAGCGCCTCCCCACTGAGGCGGAGCGCCTCCCACTGAAGGACCTTGAGGCGGAGCGCCTCCCTTTCTGAGGCGGGCGCCTCCCCCTGAAAGTTGCACACGGGATTTTGTGTAGATTGCCTATTTTTCTCTTAAGTGGCCTTGTATGTCTTATTTCACTTTAGGGGCATTTTAGTCATTTCACCATGTCTTATGAAAGACTATAAATAGGACACTTAGTCTATTTCATTCAGAAGTTAGCCATTGTTGAAGATAGAATTAGAGAGAGAACATTGAAGAGGCCGAGCCCTTCTTGTTTGAGCCCGAGGCTCGTGTATGTCTCGACTTGGAACCTATGGAGATCGACATCTAGTTAGATTCCATTGTAAGGTTCAAGTTTCCCTTCTCCCTCTTGAATTCAATTAACGTGAGTGAATTGAATTCGATTCTTTCTTCTACTTTCTTGCCTTCCTAGTCTCGATTTCTTGTTTATCTCGTTTATTTGCTTCCGCGTATCGTATTTGTATCGTATTGTTAGCTTCCGCTATTTTTCCCTACATCATACTTGCTCCTTTCCTTTTTGCATAGGCCTAGAAGATGTACTAGGATAGAACTTAAACTTTGCCCGGCAAGGTTCAAAGTCATAAGTTCTTTGCCCCTTGCTCACTTTATACACATCCTTCACGAGATCATACTGCACCCTCTTGCCTTGCAACCACGGTTTTCCTAGCCAAACACCATAATACTCCATGGGATACACATCACACCAAACATATTCCTTGTAACTCCCATGAGATATGAGTAGCCGAGCTTCACTAGTAACCCAAATACCTTGACACTCATAAGGATATTTCAATTTGTAGCATGGTATCTTTAGTCTATCAACCCAAGAGACGTTAACAAAATTAGTATAGGCTTCACTAATCTTGAGCAAGCATCTTCCACTACCGTTCACCTAAAAAATGAACCTACATTCACACATGTCTTGTATAGGATCAAGTCCAAGAAAACCATCACCTCTAAGTTGGGTTCTCCTTATCCCTCCACTACTGGCAACACCACTAGAATAACCTCCACTTCCCGTCACTCTTCCAACAAAAGAAGTGTTGTTGAAAGTCGAGGAAGGAGTACCACTATGGAGCCCATAATTGCCTCTCGCCTTGGTTCCATAGCCCACAACACCACTCCTACCACCACTACTAGAGCAATACACCCCCGTAACGGTAAGAGCAACACCATTTCTCAACCTACCTTTCACATGGGAATAAGGAGTACTAGGTTGTTTAGCATAACTAGAAGGTGCAAATCTCCCGCTTCCCATGGAATAACCACCTCCTCCTCCCATACTAATGGAAGGTCCTCTACTACTCTCTTGCACACCATTAGCAACACCAAGAGAAGACGAAAATGAACAATTCTCATAATCAACCTCATCATCAATTCTCTCTACGTCACTATCATCATGCACAAATTCATCACAAGAAGAGTAAGTAGGATCATCATACCTTGAAGCGTCACTATCTTCAAATACTTAACTAGGGGCAAAAGATTCTTCACATTCATTTTCGTAAGCCTCATAGTCTTCTTCATCTTCATAATCAACATAGTGACCCGCTTCTGATGCAGCCCGAACACGTGCTGATCAAGTGCTCGATCCACCGAGGAGACCAATGACACGAAGCCAAGCCAAGCTGCTGCACGATGTGTGATAAGACCCAAACTCCCACAAGACCCTTCACTCGGAGTCAAGCTAAGTTGATCCAAGACACCCATCTTCACTTGATATGGAAGGGTACGGAAGAAGGCCCCAAGAGCGACTTGAAGACCATGCTTTGGTGTGCCATGGATGGAGGACCTACTAGGACACTTGGAGAGGCTCACGAGGCTCAAAATGAGACACCCCAAGGGGCTTTAGGAAGAGGCGGAGCGCCTCCCAGCTGAGGCGGGGCGCCTCCCAGAATCCAGAGAGCAAGACTCCAGAAGGCGGAGCGCCTCAGCAGAAGGCGGACCGCCTCCCAGAAATCCAGAGAGCAAGCTGCAGACTAGGCGGCCGCCTCCCCACCCTAGGCGGACCGCCTCCCCCTGTTACTCACCTGCGGTATTTTAATCACTTTTGCTTGAACTTCCTATATTAGCCCTGCGCGGCCTTTATTTGTTTTAGCCCACTTTGGGGGTATTTTAGACCTTTTATTAGCCCTAAGTGAAGCCTATAAATACTTCACTTAGCCTCCTTCAAACATCACCTTACTTTGATTATTGATGAATGAAAATAGAGTTGAACTCTTTGGAAGAAACCTTTGTCTCTTGGTTGCTTGAATTCACTAGTGGAACCTAGTTGAGTCTTGAACCGAAAACCCGACCATTCGACTTGCGAGTCCGTTGTTGTCTCGAGGGTCGTTGCATAGTGTAGGTCCTTCTAGACGCCGATTCGAGGGTATCTCGGGACAAGTTCCCCGTGGTTACTTCGAAGGGAGTTCGAGAAGTGTCTCGCTCTCCTATCCTTTTGTTTATCGTATTTGATTCTTATCATCTTGGTATCAGAGCAAGGCTCGGGTCTCGTTTCTACGAACCCCCGACCCTTGATTCTTCGTGCCTAGGTTAGTCTCGCTTTTAGGTTCTTGTTTATTGTTATTGAAAAGAAGAAAAACACAAAAAAAAAAAAAAAAAAAATTGAAAAGAAGAAAAAACACCAAAAAAATTTGATTGTGGATTCTTGGTTTGTTGGACCCGTTGATTGATTGTTAGTGGGGTTTGTTCCTTGTTGGAAACCCGTTCTTTTGGTACCTTAAACACCCAATTTGGAGTTGTACTGGATGAATTGAAATTTTGAAACCCTTTGAAAATTTGAAAATTTTGAAACCCTACTTTTGAAGATGATGATCATGGTGAATTCCTTGTTAGTGATTGGGGTTTGGTAAAAAGTATCGGGGTTTGTTCTTTGTGATCAATACAACATTGGGGTACCTTTGAATTGTTAAAACAACGCTTGATTAGTTGGAATTTTGGGTGCGAAACTAAGAAAACGCGAAAGGAAACTGCGCTGGAAAGTTGCAGAGGCGGAGCGCCTAACACCTGAGGCGGACCGCCTGAATTCTGTCCAGTCTCTGGACTTTGCAGAGGCGGAGCGCCTCCTTCAAAGAGGCGGAGCGCCTCATCCTGCACACTGCACAGGGCGGAGCGCCTAGCTGTCTGAGGCGGGGCGCCTGTTGCTGAAGGGATTCGATTCGGGTAGTTTTTCGTAGAACCTCTTATTTCGTTGATTGCATTGCATCTAGCTAGCACTCCTTTGAGTAATCTTTCCTACTTGAATTGTGCTAGCCCTTCTAAGCTATTAGGAAACTCAAGCCTAGACCGGAGATTAGAAATTCAAAGAAGAATCGTAGTGTCTTTTGGCTCAAGTCCGCACTTAAAGAGCAAATCGTTCCGATAGAGTCCTATTAACTCCACTCACCCCGGAGCTCATTGGATTCTTCAGTTGAGTGATTGAGTAGAGGTTTACTACTCAACTTAGTGAAGCTTTTGGTTCAAGCAAGAGTGAAAGATCCACCACCCACTATACGAGTGATCCGAGTGAAAACTTGTGAGGGAGTGTGTGAGGTTGTTTTTGCTAACGTTTGTTACTTGTGTAGGTACAATGTCTACCGAAGGACAAGATTTCATTAAGGAGGCCTTGGCTAACCTTCTTGCCAAGATGGACCTCATGAACCAACGGATTGAGTCTCTTGAAAAGGGTGCCTCAAGTGCCCTAGTTGAGCAAGGGACTTCTAATATGCAATCGGAGAAGGGGACCCCGAGTGTCCAAAATGAGAAGGGGGCCCCGAGTGCCCAAGTTGATGGTATTGAGGGCACAAGTAGCCCAACCTTTACCCCTGAACAAGTTGTTGAGTTGCTCAATCGCCAACAACGGGTAAGGGAGGATCGTGATCGAATTGACCAATTGTTGGGCAATACCCAACGTGTGACCATTCCTAACCTTATGGGCAATCCCCAAAGTAATGCTCCACTTCCCGGACCAATCCGGAATGTTCGACCTCTTGAGCAAGTTGCACAAGCTCAAGAAGGGGAGGAGGATGATTATGGTGATGGTGGGTATGATGCTCACTTTCCATATAGGGGTCGGAATGTGGATCGGGGTAGAGGCCGAGGTCGAGGACCACCCATGGGGCATGATGGAGGGAATGTGAGGAGAGATTATGGAGGTTATGGGGGTTATGTGATGCAATCTAAAATACGCAGAAGCTAATAACGACACAAACAAGGCGGAAGCGATAAATAACACGATAGGTGATATCAATGATATCGGGGAAACAAGGATTGGGGAGTCAAGAAACGAGAAGAAAGAACGGATTAATAAATTCAAGACATGAATTAATAATCCAAAAGGGAGAAAGTGAAACTCGAACCTTACAATGGACTCAACTAGGTGTCGATCGCCATAGGTTCCAAGTTAACGAGATACATGAAGCCTCGGGCTTCGAACTAGAAGGGCTCGGCCTCTTCTCTAATTCTCTCTTCTCTCAATGTTCATACAATGTCCAAAACTAATGAAATGAAGCTAAAACTAGCTATATATACATTTACATGTCAAATGGACAAAAATGGCCCCTGAAGCTGATTCTGGTCCGCTGCTCAACTCCAAGTCATCGCGATCGCGCTCAGACACACGCAATCGCGCAGAACAGCATTTCCCTCATCGCCATCGCGCAAGGTCCACGCGATCGCGCAGAACCAACAATATCTCTGACTCGCGATCGCGCAAGAAGGCACGCTGTCGCGCAGGCAAAACCAGGACCTTTCGCGATCGCGCAGGTAGTGACGCGATCGCGAAGAACAAACGTTCTTCCTCAGGCAGTGAGCTCCCAGTTTGCTCCCCTGTTTTGCCCTATTTTGGGCTGCCTGTTTTCCTGCCCTGTTTCCTCCGTCCTCGGCGCTCCAATGCACGATCTTCAAGACATCTCCGGAGGCCTTGACTCGTATCCGTTGTGCTCTCGAGCTTGGCTTTTGATGGTTGTCGTTTAGGCCATTTTATATTGCATCATCCTCCCCTTCTTGAAAGGATTTCGTCCTCGAAATCGAACCATCAAAACCTACAATCAAAACTAGCACAACCAAAACTTCCTACTTCACAAGTAGGTTAGCTTAACAAGAATAAGTGCAAGTGGTGTGGGAAAACACACTCTTGTGATAGAGCCAAGCATCAATCCCAATTAAAAAGCGTATGTCCCCAAAGGAGACGACATAGTCTTGGCTCGACAAGAACAAGCACTCATTGTCAAAACAAGCAAAGAGATCAAGGATATGCATGTGGCAATTAAATTCCCCACGACCCCTAAGCCCATGACCAACACACCAAGCCTTCAAATCAATTTTATCACAAAGTGACACATCGGCTTTGGCATGCTCAACACTCAAGGTGTGCTCAACATATGGGATGGAGTAAGTAAAGTAGTTCAATTCACAACTAACATCGACTACTCCACTCCCCTTCTTAAAAGCATTCTTACTCACACCGAGAGGTATCTCCTCACCTCCAAATACTCCCCCAAGACAACCCTCGTCACTAGACAAACTCCCAAGGGAGGTCTCAAACAAAGGGTTATCCATAGAGTTAGGCATTCCAACCCATGGAGGTCCAAACCCACACTCTTCTCTAGTTTGATACAATTCACCATTTTCATTGAAGTTGCCTTCATACAAAGGATTAGTATAGGCACACTTCTCGAGTTCATATGCAAACAAAGGTGAAGTTCTCAAACTAGAGGTATCAACATCCACACTTGAGGAGTCATCGAACACAAGTCGATCTATCTCATTCTCAAGAGACTCCTCAAGGTTACAACCTTCCTCACTACGACACAAGATACCACCACTAGCAAATAAGCAATCAAAGGGAAGAATAGGATAATCATGCAATTCATCTTCTCCTTTATCAAACATGGGTGGGGTGTCATAACAAGGTTCACAAGCAAGGTTAACTTCAACATTTTCACTAAAGAGAGGCTCAATGAAAACCGAGCTCACAACATGATGTGGCTTTTCAATCCTCTCAACTAGTGGTTCATTTTCACACACAAGTTGACCCAAAGGCTCTATACTAGTTGCAAACACATTGTAATCATGCAAATCATCAACTAGCCTAGAGTTCTCACTAACAACATCACAAGACAAGGAAGTAGCATGCTCAAGGGAGGAAGAACTAACATATACCTTCGAGGCGTCATGAATGTCTCCACCTTGTAGCTCACATTCGGCATCTCCTTCACCTTGTCTTTCCATCTCGGAACATGGTTGAGGCTCCATTGGTTTGCCTCCAAGAATCCCTACACAAGAATTCAAACACATAGAAGAAAAAGATAAAGGGTTAAGGTTAGAATAAGGGGTGTCCTCACTCTCAATTTTTCTTTTTCCCTCTTTCTTTTCCCTCATTTTTTTTCCAAGGTCGGGTGTAGATTCGGGTGGCGACAACTCACTCACATCTCTCATCACAACCTCTCCTTTTTCCACTCGAGAGGTGTCATCGGTCGCTCCCTTACTCCTCTCTATTTTTTGTCTCTCAAATTAGGGCGAATTGGGGCGAGGTCCAAGAATACTCATAGCCGGAGTAGGTGGACTTTTCACGTCAACCCGGAATCTAGGACTTGGAGACTCATCACTTGACGTCTCCTTCTTCTTCATTGGTGAACCACTCGGCTTTGGAAGTGGCTTCGGGCTCACCTTGTTGACATTTGCCAACTCTTTCATAGCACTAGTCCCACCACTTCTTGTAATTGTAGGACTCCTTGATTGCTCAACTTTACCAACCATGGAATGAAGTTCTTGCTCCTTGCTCCTTTGCCTAGCCAATGAAGGTGCACTAGTAGGCACTTGGCTCTTCGCCCGGTAAGGCACAAAGTCATAAACTCTTTGCCCTACGCCCACAAGATATGCATCCTTCACCACACTATATTGCACCCTCTTCCCCTCCAACCACCGGTCACCTATCCACACATCAACATGACGCATGGGATACACATCACACCACACAAAGCATTTATAGTTCCTATGAGATACGAGTACCCGAGCCTCCTTAGAAACCCACACTCCATCATACTCATAAGGATGCTCTAGCTTATGGCATGGTATCCTAAGCCTATCAACCAAAGAGGTGCTAATACAATTGGCATCGGTACCACCAATCTTGAGCAAGTATCCTCCAATACCATCTACCTCAACAACGAACCTACGTCTACCCAAGTTTTGTAGATCGGCATCCAAGTGAGAACTTGAATGCCCACAAGTGTCAACTCCGACAACTTGGGTCTTCCTTATCCCTCCACTAGTGGCATCACCACTAGAACAATCTCCTCTTCCCGTCACTCTCCCAATATTAGCAATGTTGTTGGAAGTCAAGGAAGGAACCTCGCCATGGAACCTATAAGTGCCTCTCGCCTTGGTTCCATAGCCCATAGCACTACTCCTACTACAACCATCCACGCCCCTCACGGCATACAACCCCTTTGTAGCAAAAGCAACACCATCTCTCAAACCAACCTCCACATGGGAATTAGAAGCATTAGGTCGCTTAGCGTACCTAGAAGGTGCAAGCTTCTTCTTCCCCACGGAACAACCACCACCACCTCCCATACTAATGGAAGGTCCTCCACTACTCCCTTGTACTCCATTAGCAACACCAAGAGAAGATGCATACGAACAATTCATATACTCAACATCATCATCAACTCTATCTATGTCACTATCATGCTCAAATTCTTCACAAGAAGAGTAAGTAGGATCATCATACCTTGAAGCGTCACTATCTTCGACTTCTTGACTAGAAGCATAGGCATCGTCACATTCTTCATCACAAGCCTCATAGTCGTCATCAACCTCACGATCATCATAGTGACCCGCTTCATCTCCATAGGAGCCATGGTTTCCATCATCATAGTAATGGCCATCATCACCCTCGTAGGAACCATAGTCTCCATCATCACCATACGAGTCATAGCAACTCGCATCATCACCACATGAGCCATAATCTACTCCATCATCATTGTCCGACATTGTTGCAATCACCAAAGAACAAAACCTCCCGAAAGTCACTCCCTCACGTGTATCACTCAATATATGTACACTCAAGAGCGAGGCCTTATCAACTTGGGAACCAAGGTAATCACAACTAGCATGTCCAAGTTAAAGTTCGGAATAGAATTAATGAAACTCGATGTACGGACGGCTATTTAAAGTGCGCACTTGAGGCCAAAAGGAGTTCTACGACTCTTCTTTGAATTCTAATCTCCTCTACGCACGAATACCTAATACGCTAAAGGATTAGTGTCTTTCAAGTAGGCCAATTACCTTCAAAACACTAACCAAGAGGTACGGTAGAAAACGGGACACAAAAGATTTGACTCGAATCGGCACCAAACGGATTCGGAATCGGATGAAAATTTATTTGTGATCTACAAACTCATCATATTTAATGTTCCAATTGGAGTCATGATGTTTGGAATCTGTTCGGAAGCCGTTGCGAACATTCTGTCCCAAAACTGGAATTCTGAAATTTTTTTGTTCTTCGCTATCGCGACCAGACGCGCGCGATCGCGAAGGGTTATTTTTTTTCAAAAAATATTTTGCTCTTCGCTATCGCGAATTGCTCTTCGCGATCGCGAAGGGTTAATTTCTGCAACTTCACAGCAGCTCAAAAACGGGTTTTTTTGGCGATTTTGGCCAAAACTTTGGCTCGATATCAACCCGAAACACAAAACCAACGATACCCAAAGGTGTATACAACTAATATCATCAATCCCCAATAGTTTTTCAACCCCAAACAACAACAACAAGCTTCGATTCGAGATTGAAGCGTTTTCAAGAATTTTCAAACTTTTGGATTTTGATTTTCGAAATTTTTGAATCGTAACACCAAAACACGAGATATGGGTATCAAAACGACGGGATTACAACAAGTAACAAACCCCACTACTTTGTAACACTCGGGGATTCGTATCCAACCCGCTCCACCAATTTTTTTCAACTTTTCTAGTTTTTCAATTTTTTTGTTTTTCTTCACCTTTCAAGAACAAACAACACAATCACAACAACGACAAGAACAAGACCGAGGATTCGTAAGAACGAAGCCTAGCCGTGCTCTGATACCAACTGATGCAATCTAAAATACGCAGAAGCTAATAACGACACAAACAAGGCGGAAGCGATAAATAACACGATAGGTGATATCAATGATATCGGGGAAACAAGGATTGGGGAGTCAAGAAACGAGAAGAAAGAACGGATTAATAAATTCAAGACATGAATTAATAATCCAAAAGGGAGAAAGTGAAACTCGAACCTTACAATGGACTCAACTAGGTGTCGATCGCCATAGGTTCCAAGTTAACGAGATACATGAAGCCTCGGGCTTCGAACTAGAAGGGCTCGGCCTCTTCTCTAATTCTCTCTTCTCTCAATGTTCATACAATGTCCAAAACTAATGAAATGAAGCTAAAACTAGCTATATATACATTTACATGTCAAATGGACAAAAATGGCCCCTGAAGCTGATTCTGGTCCGCTGCTCAACTCCAAGTCATCGCGATCGCGCTCAGACACACGCAATCGCGCAGAACAGCATTTCCCTCATCGCCATCGCGCAAGGTCCACGCGATCGCGCAGAACCAACAATATCTCTGACTCGCGATCGCGCAAGAAGGCACGCTGTCGCGCAGGCAAAACCAGGACCCTTCGCGATCGCGCAGGTAGTGACGCGATCGCGAAGAACAAACGTTCTTCCTCAGGCAGTGAGCTCCCAGTTTGCTCCCCTGTTTTGCCCTGTTTTGGGCTGCCTGTTTTCCTGCCCTGTTTCCTCCGTCCTCGGCGCTCCAATGCACGATCTTCAAGACATCTCCGGAGGCCTTGACTCGTATCCGTTTTGCTCTCGAGCTTGGCTTTTGATGGTTGTCGTTTAGGCCATTTTATATTGCATCACTATGGAGATCACTATGGAGGCCAACCGGAGCCTTTCCAAGGAGGTCGTGATAACAACAACAACCTCAATAGTGTGAAGCTCACTATTCCATCTTTCAAAGGAAGTAGTGACCCGGTGGAGTACACTAATTGGAAATTGACTATGGAGCGGATATTTGAAACCAATGATATGCCCGAGGTAAAGAAGACCAAGTATGCAATATCTTCCTTCGAATCTTTTGCTTCTACTTGGTGGGAGTTGGTGAAGAGGAATAGAAGGAGGACGGGGATGGCTATTAATCTTACTTGGGAAGAGTTGATCCGGGTGATGGATGAGAAGTACTTGACTAACCAATACCTAGTTGAGCAACAAAAGCGTCTCTATGAGTTGAAACAAGGTTCCAAATCGGTTGGGGAATACTTCAATGAATTTGAGCAAGTCCGAATGAACCTTGACCTAGATGATGAAGATCATGAGATGGCCATAATCCGTTTCAAAGGGGGCTTAAACCGAGACATAGCTTCACAATTGAAGTTCCACAAATATGATGATCTCTACAAGCTATGTGAAGATGCGGTTGAAGCCGAGAAATGGCTCAAAGATGAGAAGACCTTTCGCTACAAGAGTAGCACTACTACTCCAACAGACAATACAAAGGGTTGGAAGCCTCCTACCACAAATGCAAGGTTCCCGAGTGCTAGTGGGACGAGTGGTGCCAATGCAAGCAAGGATGTGAAGAAGCCATTTGAAAAGTACACACCCAATGTGGGAGGTAACTCTAAAACCCAATTGAATACTCCTACTTCTACTTCCATTCAATGTCACAAATGCAAGGGGTATGGGCACTTTGCTAAGGAGTGTCCTACAAAAAGAACCATGGTTGTTGTTGGTGAGCATGCTTATGAGCAAGAGAGTGAACCGGAGGAAGATGAGGAAGTAGAGGGAGATGAGGGAGTAGAGGAGGATGGTGAAGATGACACGGTGGAGGATGAGGAACCTCATACTTTTCTAGTAGTGAGGAGGAGCTTAGGAGCTATGATTGCGGAGGATGGTGAAACCTTGCAAAGGGAGAACCTCTTCCATGCTAGGTGTCGTGTTAAGGGTGTTGTGTGCTCTATGATCATTGATTCCGGGAGTTGTACTAATGTGGTGAGTCAATCTCTCATAACTCAATTGAAGTTGCCTACCATGAAGCATCCCAAGCCATACCGATTACAATGGCTTAGTGAATGTGGGGAGCTCAAGGTAGTGAAACAAGCAATGATCAAGTTTAAAATGGGGAGTTATGTTGATGAACACTTGTTCGACGTTGTGCCCATGCAAGCTTGCCACCATCTCTTTGGAAGGCCTTGGCAATTTGACCGGCAAGTGGTTCACAATGCACGTGTTAACACTTACACGCTCCAACATGAGGGGAGAAAGTTTGTGTTGAAGCCCCTAACTCCTAAACAAGTGAGTGATGACTACAACCGAATGAAGGAGTTGAGGGAAGCGGCAAAGGCCAAGTCAATCATTGAGACTAGCCCTTTGTCCAAAAGCATGGTGGCAATCCCACCTTCTTCATCTACCGGTGGCATATGCGCCATGATGCAACCGGGCGAGCTCCTAAGAGGTAATGATGGCAACAAGTTTCTCCTATGCTTAGTGCACAAAGGTATGGTACTTAACTCTAACTGTGATATTTCTTCTAGTCCTTTGCCTAGTGCTTTGAAAAATGTTTTGGAGAACTTTGGGGACATGTTCCCGGATGAGATGCCCGATGGCTTACCTCCCTTGAGGGGTATTGAACATCAAATTTATTTATTCCGGGCTCTCAAATCCCAAATAAGCCGGCCTATAGAAGCAATCCCGAGGATACGAGGGAGTTGCAAAAACAAGTTGATGACTTGCTTTCTGATGCAGCCCAAATTGCATCGACACCCACACTTGGTCTGGGAGTCACGGCATGGATGATATGAGCTCGGGAGACGACTTGAAGACCATGCAATTGAAGCTCAATCAAAGTGGAACAGGGCTGAAACCAGTGCAGGAAACAGGCGAGCCACAACAGGGCAAAACAGGGCAGCATTTCCTGAGCTACTGCCTGGCGCCAGACATCTTCTCTGCGCGATCGCGCCAACACGCACGCGATCGCGATGACCAGTCATTTGCCCTGCGCGATTGCGCTCAACATGACGCGACAGCGAGCCTCTGAAGTTTAGTGCCCACGCGATCGCATATCCTTGTGCGCGATCGCGAAGACCATTTGAGCAGTGCGGACCAGAAACTTGGCAAATGTTGTAAGGGGAAACTATAAATACCCCATTCATTCATTTATTGCATTTTAGCTAACCTTGAATGTAGAATGATATTTTCTTTGAGTGAATCTCAATGTTGAACCCGTGAACGGGCATGATTTCACTTGGTGGATTCCAAGTTGAACATCGTAACCTCTTTCGATCATTCTATTTGCAAGAGCCGGGTGCCTCTTGAGGGTAGTTGCGTAGTATAGGTGATCCTTGACTTCACCCGGGGTGTATCGAGACGAGTTCCTCGGTGCTACTTAGGTAAACGTTCAAGCCTCGTCTTGCTTTTATCTCGATATGTTCAACGATATCACCTATCTTGTTTCCATTTCCGCACTTTGTATCGTCTTTCCGTTTCCGCGTATTTTAGATTGCATCAGTTGGTATCAGAGCACGGCTAGGCTTCGTTCTTACGAATCCTCGGTCTTGTTCTTGTTGTTGTTATCATTGTGTTGTTTGTTCTTGAATTTATAAGAAAAACAAAAAAAAAATCCAAAAATTTGAAAATCACAAAAAAATTGCTAGAATCGTTCCTTGTTGCGATTTTGTTGTTGATTGTTACTGGGGATTGTTTGTTATCACATTCCCGTTGATTTGGTACCCACGAAACACGATTTGAAGTCGTGAATCAAAATCTTGAAAACCAAATCTCAAAGTTGAGAATTCACAAAATTTGATGTTTTGTGTTGTGAATTCTTGATTGTTTGGTATTGGGAATTGTTCTATATAGTTTTCCCGTCATTTTGATATCCCCATATCATCATTCGGAGTAGCGGAATGAAAATCGAACTTTGAAAATTTTGAAGTTCTTGAAAATTTGAAGAACATACTCCGAATTCTTGAAAACGAGTTGTTCGTTCATGGTTTGTTTGATAAAACCATTGGGAATTGCTTACTTCAGTTGAAAACACCCTTTGGAAGCTTTAAAACTGAACAACAAGTTGAATTGGTGTGATTTGTGTGCCAAAAACTGTGTTTACAGTCGGGGTTCTGGTTCTGGTCTGTAAACCTGCGCGATCGCGACAACTCCACAAATTAAGTCATCGCGATCGCGCGCTTCCCCACGCGATAGCGAAGAATACTTAATTCCAGAAAATCCTGAACTGGGACAGATTGTTCGCAAAGCATTCATAACAGTTTCCGCTCACCAGAACTTCAATTGTATCATCAAATATGGTGAGTTTCTAGACCACTAACCAAAAATCATCCAATTCCGAATCCATTTAGTGACGATTCGACTTTTGAACATTTGGTCGCGTCACTTCCGGTTAGTACTTTGAGGGTAACAATTCTACCTAATTAGTACTAATCCTTTGTGCGTATAGGAAATTCGTGCCTAGAAGGAGAGTAGAGCTCAAAGAAGACTCGTAGTATATTTCTTGGCTCAAGTGCTCACTTATAAAGCCGTTCGCCCATCGAGTCCCATCAATTCCACTCACCCCGAAGAGTATTTGGTTCTTGTGACTTGAGTGGTTATTGAGGTGGTTGTTCAACTACGAGGAAGCCTTTGAGATCAAGCTTGAGTGATAAATTCCCCGTCACTAAATTGAGTGTACCCGAGTGACACTTCAAAGGTGAGGGAGCGAGTGAGGAACTCTAACCTCTTTCTTGTTTTTGATTTGTGTAGGTACATGGCCGGAGACGTGTATGATACCGTTGAGGTCCCGGTAAGCACTTTGGCCTACCTCTTGGCCGAGGTGAGATCTATAAGCTCGAGGTTTGATCGCCTCAAAGAGGAATGGACCCCGAGTGTCCAAAATGGTACCAAAGAAGGTACTAGTGATGAAATGTTGGTCATTCCCCAACCATTGGGCATTCCCCAACAAGTGGGCACTCCCCACAACTTGGGCATTCCCCAAGGTAAAGGTGAGCAAGGTGATGAGCTTCAAATGTCGCTTGTGGTACGAAGGAGTTTAAGTGCAATGAGTCATGAAGATCCGGAACACGTGCAAAGGGAGAATCTCTTCCATGCTAGGTGTCGAGTGATGGGTCAAGTGTGCTCAATGATCATTGATTCGGGAAGTTGTGCTAACATAGTAAGTGAGACCTTGATTTCCCAATTGCAATTGCCTACCCTAAAACATCCGCATCTGATAAGACCCAAACCACAAGACCCCTCACTCGGAGCCAAGACAAGTTGATCCAAGACACCCATCTTCATTTGGTGTGGAAGGGTATGGAAGAAGGCTCCAAGAGCGACTTGAAGACTGTGCTTTGGTGTGCCATGGATGGGGGATCACTTAGCCCACTTGGAGAGGCTTCCGGAGCACGTTTGGAGGCAAACCAAGACGCCACAGGAGGAGGCGGACCGCCCACTCTACTAGGCGGACCGCCCCTCAAACTCTCTGAAGTTTTGACTGAACAACTAGGCGGACCGCCTGTTGTTCAGGGGCGGACCGCCCACTTCGCTGCAAAGCCAAACCAGGCGGGGCGCCTACTTGAGTAGGCTGGGCGCCTACTTGATGGAAGGGTTGCGGGATTTGCTATTTTTATGCTACGTTTTGGACAAGTTTAGCCCTACGAGGCCTTTATTGTTTGAACCCACTTTAGGGGTATTTTTGAGCTTTCATAACATGTAAGTGAAGTCTATAAATACTTCACAAACATCTTTCAAGTCTTTTACCTTACACTTTGATTATTATTGAATGAGAATTGAGTTGAACTCTTTGGAAGAATCCTTTGTCTTTGGTTGCTTGAATTCACTAGTGTAACCTAGTTGAGTCTTGAACCGCTAACCCGACCATTCGACTTGCGAGTCCCGTGTTGTCTCGAGGGTCGTTGCATAGTGTAGGTCCTCCTTGACGCCGATTCGAGGGTATCTCGGGACAAGTTCCCCGTGGTTACTTCGAAGGGAGTTCGAGAAGTGTCTCGCTCTTCTATCTTTTTGTTCCGCGTATTTGATTCCTATCATCTTGGTATCAGAGCAAGGCTCGGGTATCGTTTCTACGAACCCCCGACCCTTGATTCTTCGTGCCTAGGTTAGTTTCGTTTTTAGGTTCTTGTTTATTGCTTTTGAAAAGAAGAAAAACTACAAAAAAATAGAAAAGAAGAAAACACCAAAAAAAAATTTTTAATCATAGATTCTTGGATTGTTGGATTCGTTGTGTGATTGTTATTGGGGTTTGTTCCTTATTGGAAACCCGTTCTTTTGGTACCCTAAACACTCGATTTGGAGTTGAAACACAAGAATTGAAATTTTGAATCCCTTGAAAGATTGAAAAGGTTGAAACCCTAGCTATGAACATGGTAGATTGTTGAGTTTTGAATGGGGTTTGATTAAATTGATTGGGGTTCGTACCTTGTGATTGAAACAACATTGGGGTACCTTTGAATTGCTAAAACAACATCGGAATCGTTGGATTTTTGGGTGCAAAGGCCAAGGAAAACGTTGTTGAAAGTTGCTGAAATTTGCAGTAGGCGGACCGCCCAAAGAGGAGGCGGGCGCCTACCAAACTCTCTGAAATTCAGAGGCGGGGCGCCTACTAAACAGGCGGACCGCCCACTTCTGTTGAGTGTGGTTTCGGGTAGTTTCTTCTAGGATTTCGTGTTTTGTTGATTGCATTGCATCTAGTTAGCATTTCTTTGAGTAATCTTGCCTACTTGAATTGTGCTAACCCTTCTAAGCTATTAGGAACTCAAGCCTAGACCGGAGATTAGAACTCAAAGAAGACTCGTAGTCTCTTTTGGCTCAAGTCCGCACTTAAAGAGCTATCGTTCCGATAGAGTCCTATCAACTCCACTCACCCCGGAGCTCATTGGGCTTTTGAGTTGAGTGATCAAGTTGAGGTTTACTATTCAACTTAGTGAAGCTTTTGGGTTCAAGCAAGAGTGAAAAATCCACCACCCACTATACGAGTGATCAGAGTGAAAACTTGTGAGGGAGTGTGTGAGGTTGTTTTTGCTAACGTTTGATACTTGTGCAGGTACAATGTCTACCGAAGGACAAGATTTCATAAAGGAGGCCTTGGCTAACCTTCTTGCCAAGGTGGACCTCATGAGCGAAAGAATTGAGTCTCTTGAAAAGGGTGCCTCAAGTGCCCTAGTTGAGCAAGGGACTTCCAATGCTCAGTCGGAGAAAGGGACCCCGAGTGTCCAAGTTGAGAAGGGGACCCCGAGTGTCCAAGTTGAAGTCTCGAGCAATCCAAACTTTACCCCGGAGCAAATGAGCCTTGTCATTGATATGTTCAGTCAACAACGGGTAAAGAAGGAACGAGAGAGAGTTGATCCAATGTTGGGCAATCCCCAACGAACGGGCATTCCCCGTATCTTAGACAACCCTCCAAGAAACATTCCACTACCACAACCCATCCGAAATGTGCAACCTCTTGGGCAAGTTGACGAAGCTCAAGAAGGGGAGGAAACTAATGAGGGAGATGACATGTATGGGTTTGATGATCACTTTCAACCGAGGCGAGGTATGAATTGGGGTCGGAATGTAGATAGAGGTAGGGGCCGAGGTCGAGGGCACCCTATGGGGTATGTTGGAGGGGATGTTAGGAGAGATTATGGAGGTTATGGTGGTTATGGGGATCACTATGGGGGCCAACCGGAGCCTTTCCAAGGGGGTCGTGATAACAACAACAACCTCAATAGTGTGAGGCTCACTATTCCTTCTTTCAAGGGAAGTAGTGACCCGGTGGAGTACAAAAATTGGAAATTGGCCATGGAACGGATATTTGAAACTAATGACATGCCCGAGGTGAAGAAAACCAAGTATGCAATATCTTCCTTCGAATCTTTTGCTTCTACTTGGTGGGAGTCGGTGAAGAGGAATAGGAGGAGGACGGGAATGGCTATTAATCTTACTTGGGAAGAGTTGATTCGGGTGATGGATGAGAAATACTTGACTAATCAATACCGGGTTGAGCAACAAAAGCGTCTCTATGAGTTGAAGCAAGGTTCCAATTCGGTTGGGGAGTACTTCAATGAATTCGAGCAAATCCGAATGAACCTTGACATAGATGATGAAGACCATGAGTTGGCCATGATCCGTTTCAAAGGGGGCTTGAACCGAGACATAGCCTCACAATTGAAGTTCCACAAATATGATGATCTCTACAAGCTATGTGAGGATGCGGTTGAAGCCGAGAAGTGGGTCAAAGAGGAGAAATCCTTCCGCTACAAGAGTAGCACTACTACTCCCACAAGCAATACAAAGAGTTGGAAGCCTCCTACCACAAATGCAAGGTCCCCGAATACTATTGGGGTGAGTGGAGCCAATGCAAGCAAGGATGTGAAGAAGCCATTTGAGAAGCATACACCCAATGTGGGAGGTAACTCTAAAACTCAATTGAATACTCCTACTTCTTCTTCCATTCAATGTCACAAGTGCAAGGGCTATGGGCACTTTTCTAGGGAATGTCCCACGAAGAGGACCATGGTTGTTGTGGGTAATGATGTATATGAGAAAGAGAGTGAATCGGAAGATGAGGGATTAGAGGGAGTAGAGGGAGATGAGGGAGTAGTGGAGGATGGTGAAGATGACACGGTGGAGGATGAGGAACCTCATACTTTTCTAGTAGTGAGGAGAAGCTTAGGAACTATGATTGCGGAGGATGGTGAAACCTTGCAAAGGGAAAACCTCTTCCATGCTAGGTGTCGTGTTAAGGGTGTTGTGTGCTCGATGATCATTGATTCAGGGAGTTGTACTAATGTGGTGAGTCAATCTCTCATAACTCAATTGAAGTTGCCTACCATGAAGCATCCCAAGCCATACCGGTTGCAATGGCTTAGTGAATGTGGGGAGCTCAAGGTAGTGAAACAAGCAATGATCAAGTTTAAAATGGGAAGTTATGTTGATGAACACTTGTTCGACGTTGTGCCCATGCAAGCTTGCCACCTTCTCTTTGGAAGGCCTTGGCAATTTGACCGGCAAGTGGTTCACAATGGACGTGTTAACACTTACACGCTCCAACATGAAGGAAGAAAGTTTGTGTTGAAACCCCTAACTCCTAAACAGGTGAGTGACGACTACAATCGAATGAAGGAGTTGAGGGAAGCGGCGAAGGCTAAGTCAATCATTGAGACTAGCCCTTTGGCCAAAAACATGGTGGCAATCCCACCTTCTTCATCCACCGGTGGCATATGTGCCATGATGCAGCCGGGCGAGCTCTTAAGAGGTAATGATGGCAACAAGTTTCTCCTATGCTTAGTGCACAAAGGTATGATCCTTAACTCTAATTGTGATTTTTCTTCTAGTCCTTTACCTAGTGCTTTGAAAAATATTTTGGAGAACTTTGGGGACATGTTCCCGGATGAGATGCCCGATGGCTTACCTCCCTTGAGGGGTATTGAACATCAAATTGATTTTATTCCGGGCTCTCAAATCCCAAATAAGCCGGCCTATAGAAGCAATCCCGAGGATACGAGGGAGTTGCAAAAACAAGTTGATGACTTGCTTTCAAAAGGCTTGGTGAGGGAAAGTTTGAGTCCTTGTGCCGTACCGGTCATTCTTGTCCCAAAGAAAGACGGCACTTGGAGGATGTGCGTAGATTGCCGAGCCTTGAATAAGATAACGATCAAGTATCGTCACCCTATTCCACGGCTTGATGATATGTTGGATGAATTGAGTGGGTCGCGTGTCTTCTCTAAAATCGACCTTAGGTCCGGCTACCATCAAATCCGGATGAAACCCGGGGATGAATGGAAAACCGCATTCAAGACCAAATTTGGTCTCTATGAATGGTTGGTAATGCCCTTCGGGCTTTCCAACGCACCTAGCACTTTTATGCGACTCATGAATCATGTTTTGAAACCTTTTATCAACAAGTTTGTCGTTGTCTATTTTGATGATATCTTGATCTATAGTCGGACAATTGATGAACATGTTGACCACCTTAGGCAAGTGCTTGAAACTTTGAGAGCCGAAAAGCTCTATGCTAATTTCAAAAAGTGTGCCTTTGGTGTAGAGAAGGTTGTCTTTCTTGGGTTTGTTGTGAGTGCCCAAGGAGTGGAGGTGGATGAGTCTAAGGTAGAGGCCATACGTGATTGGCCTACTCCTACTTCCGTGACTCAAGTGAGGAGCTTTCATGGTCTTGCTAGCTTTTATAGACGATTTGTGAGAGACTTTAGCTCCATAGCCGCTCCACTCACCGAATTGGTCAAGAAAGACCAACCCTTTGTTTGGGGAGAGCCTCAAGAGAAGGCTTTCCAAGAGTTGAAAGGTAGGTTGAGTACCGCCCCTTTATTACAATTGCCCGACTTTGGGAAAGCATTTGAGGTTGAGTGTGATGCCTCGGGGGTGGGAATCGGTGGTGTGTTAATGCAAGATAGTAAACCCATCGCCTACTTTAGTGAAAAGTTGAAAGGGGCCTCCTTGAATTATTCTACATATGACAAGGAGTTGTATGCCCTTGTGAGAGCCCTTGCCCATTGGCAACATTACCTTTGGCCTCGTGAGTTTGTAATCAAGAGTGACCACGAGTCACTCAAGCATTTGAGAGGCCAAGAGAAGCTCAATAAGAGACATGCCAAGTGGGTTGAGTTTATTGAGTCCTTTCCCTATGTGATCCAATACAAGAAAGGGAAGGACAATGTTGTGGCGGATGCGCTTTCTAGAAAGTTCGCATTAGCCACCACTCTCACCTCTAAGCTCATGGGATTCGAGAGCATCAAATTGATGTATGCTCATGATCCAAAGCTAAAGAGTGTCCATGATGCTCTAGAGAAAGGGGAGAGAGTTGCCAAGTACCAATGGTCTAATGGATTCATCTTTAAAAATGGTAGAGTGTGCATACCCGAGTCCTCATGGAGGGAATTGCTTGTGCAAGAGGCACATTGTGGAGGACTCATGGGTCATTTTGGGGTAAGAAAGACTTTGGCCGTTCTTCAAGAACAATTCTATTGGCCGAAGATGAGGGTGCATGTGGAGAAGTTTTGCACTAATTGCCTTGAGTGCAAGCGTGCCAAATCTAAGTCCCACCCTCATGGGTTATACACCCCACTTCCCGTACCTACTAGTCCGTGGTTGGATATATCAATGGACTTTGTCATGGGATTACCAAGGACTAGGGGGGGCCACGATAGCATCTTTGTTGTTGTGGATAGGTTCTCAAAGATGGCTCATTTCATTCCGTGCAAAAAATGTGATGACGCCCAACATGTAGCTTCCTTGTTTGTTGAAAATGTTTTGAAGCTACATGGTGTGCCTCAAACTATAGTGAGTGATAGGGACACTAAGTTCCTAAGCCATTTTTGGCGAAGTTTATGGGGTGCTTTAGGCACCAAGCTCTTGTTTTCTACGTCCCACCACCCACAAACCGATGGTCAAACCGAAGTGGTAAACCGAACCTTGGGTGCTCTTCTTAGGGCCATGACCCGAGGTAAGGCCGGGACGTGGATTGATAGATTGCCTATGATGGAGTTTGCTTACAATCGTACATTGCATAGCGCTATTGGCATGACTCCTTTTGAATGTGTTTATGGATTTAACCCCCTGATTCCCCTTGATCTAACCCCTTTGCCAAGGGAGATGGTTGTTAATTTTGAAGGTAAAGCTAGAGCCAAGGCTTTGGTTGAACTGCATGCTAAGGCGAAGAAGAACTTGGAGGAATCTTATGCTAAGGTTGCCGCCAAGAAGAACAAAGGTCGCAAGAAGGTGGAACTCAAGAAGGGTGATTATGTGTGGGTGCACTTCCGGAAAGAAAGGTTTCCAAACCTTAGGAAAGGGAAGTTGGCACCCCGGGGAGATGGCCCATTCCAAGTGCTCTCGAAGATCAACAACAATGCCTATGTGGTCGACTTGCCAAGTGAGTATCAAGTTTCTAATACTTTCAATGTTAGTGACTTGGTTCCTTTGAATGTAGGTAATGAAGAGGTCGTGAATGATGATGGAGAGGTCGTGAATGATGAGGAAGAGGTCGTGAGTGATGCTTCGATTTCGAGGACGAAATCCTCTCAAGAAGGGGAGGATGATAAGACCCAAACCACAAGACCCCTCACTCGGAGCCAAGCCAAGTTGATCCAAGACACCCATCTTCATTTGGTGTGGAAGGGTATGGAAGAAGGCTCCAAGAGCGACTTGAAGACTGTGCTTTGGTGTGCCATGGATGGGGGATCACTTAGCCCACTTGGAGAGGCTTCCGGAGCACGTTTGGAGGCAAACCAAGACGCCACAGGAGGAGGCGGACCGCCCACTCTACTAGGCGGACCGCCCCTCAAACTCTCTGAAGTTTTGACTGAACAACTAGGCGGACCGCCTGTTGTTCAGGGGCGGACCGCCCACTTCGCTGCAAAGCCAAACCAGGCGGGGCGCCTACTTGATGGAAGGGTTGCGGGATTTGCTATTTTTATGCTACGTTTTGGACAAGTTTAGCCCTACGAGGCCTTTATTGTTTGAACCCACTTTAGGGGTATTTTTGAGCTTTCATAACATGTAAGTGAAGTCTATAAATACTTCACAAACATCTTTCAAGTCTTTTACCTTACACTTTGATTATTATTGAATGAGAATTGAGTTGAACTCTTTGGAAGAATCCTTTGTCTTTGGTTGCTTGAATTCACTAGTGTAACCTAGTTGAGTCTTGAACCGCTAACCCGACCATTCGACTTGCGAGTCCCGTGTTGTCTCGAGGGTCGTTGCATAGTGTAGGTCCTCCTTCACGCCGATTCGAGGGTATCTCGGGACAAGTTCCCCGTGGTTACTTCGAAGGGAGTTCGAGAAGTGTCTCGCTCTTCTATCTTTTTGTTCCGCGTATTTGATTCCTATCAGCATCCCTACCGGTTACAATGGTTGAGTGAGTGTGGAGAGTTGAGAGTGGTGAAGCGAGCCTTGATTGAGTTTAGTATTGGAAATTATCGAGATAAGGTAATGTTCGATGTGGTACCTATGCAAGCTTGCCATCTCTTGTTTGGGAGGCCATGGCAATATGATCGGAGCGTAGTGCACGATGGTAGAACCAATTCCTATACGGTCTTGCACGGTTCTAGAAAGTATATACTCAAGCCCTTGACACTGAAGCAAGTAAGTAATGACTATAGGATTATGAGAGAGTTGAGGGAAGCCGCTAAAGCCAAGTCACCCATGGTGCTTGAGCCCGGAACCAACAATCTTATGGTCATGCCCTTGCGAGATGAGAGTGAAGCATCACCCGGGCCTACAATTGGCCTTGAGCGAAAAATGAAAGAAGTGAGGGGAGAGGAAATCTCGAGTGAGAATGAGGACACACTTTGTTCTAACCATGATTTATCTTCTTCTCTTTCTACTTGTTTTGGCTTATGTGTAGGTACTCTTGGAGGCGAACTAGTGGAGCCTCAACCGGTTGATAAGGAAGAAGGACAAGAGGATGGAGCTCGACATTGTGAGTTTCATGAAGGAGGACTCAAGCATGAAAATTCAAACGATGTGAGTGCTCACGGGAGCGACTCAAATGTAAGTGTTACTTTTCCTTCTCATGAACATGTTGATCCCTTGTCTTGTAGAGACTCAAAGCTAGTTGTTGCTTGTGATGCCTATATTGACCTTGCAACTAGTGAAGAGTCTAATGGTCAACTTGTGTTTGCATGTGACCTAGTTGAGGGAAGTGAAAGGCCACATCATGATGTGAGCCCGGTATTCAAAGAACCTCTCTCTAGTGAAAGTGTGATAGTTGACCCTACTTGTGACCCTTGTTATGACACCCCACCCATATTTGATAAAGGGGAAGACGAGTTATGTGACTCCACCCTTGTTGGTATAATTGATTTTGGTGGATTTGTGTGTCGTAGTAAGGATGAGGGTGACCTTGAGGAGTCCAAATTGCATGAATTGGACAAAGTTGTCTATGATGACTCCTCAAGCGCGGATGATGAACCGAGTCTTGATACTATGCCTTTGTTTGACTATGAACTTGAGGTGCATGCTTTTATATTTCCATTGTGTGGAGGCATCTTTAATTGTGAAGGCGATTTGTATCGGACTAGAGTTGAGAATGAAATAGAACCTCCGTGGTGTGAGGGATTTGATCCCATAGACAACTCTTCGATTGTAGCTTCGAGTGAGGTAGATGATTCTTCTAGTGACCCTACTTTTGTTGGTTCGGGTTACGATGATGAAGAGGCCATTGATAATACCTTCCTTGAGAGCTTGCTTTGTGAGAGGAGTTGTCTCGAGGATGAAATTAGAGGTGAGGAGGAATCTCTTAGTGTGAGTATGAAAGCTTTTAAGAAGGGGAGTGGGGTATTTGATGCTAATGGTGTATTGCACTACTTTGTCTATTCCCTCCCATATGTTAACCACGCTTTGAGACTTGAGCATGCCAAAACCGTTGTGCCGCATTGTGAAAATATTGCCTTGAAGGTTTGGTATGTTGATCATGAGCTTAGGGGTCATCGGAACTTTGATTGCTTCATCTTGAATGTTCTATGTCCTAATGATTCCCTTGCTTGTTGTGGTTGTGAGTGCTTGACACTATGGAGCCAAGAACTTGTTGTTCCCTTTGGGGACATGAGCTTCTTGAATGGTATTGATACTTGGCTCTATAACAAGAGCGAATTTTCCACCGTGCTTGCACTCACTCTTGTTGGACCTCTCTATTCGCGTAGTGGAAGGTCTTGGTGTGCTAATCTTGAACCTAGGGATTGTAGGGAATTTGATAGCTTAATCTTGCATATGCCATGCCCTATTAATCTCTTTATTTGTTCTTGTGTCGGGAGCACTTTGTTGTTAAACCAAGTAATTGCTAATTCCTTTGGGAGCGTGAGCTTCTTTGTTGCCATTGATACTTGGTTGTACCACAAGAGTGTGTTTTCCCACACTTAGTGCACTAACCTACTCTTGTAGTAGGAGCTTTTGTTTTTGTTTGCCTTTTGATGTAGGCGATGCTACCCCGGAGGAGGACGCTTTAATTTCGAGGACGAAATTTCCTTAAGAAGGGGAGGATGATGCAGCCCAAATTGCATCGACACCCACACTTGGTCTGGGAGTCACGGCATGGATGATATGAGCTCGGGAGACGACTTGAAGACCATGCAATTGAAGCTCAATCAAAGTGGGAACAGGGCTGAAACCAGTGCAGGAAACAGGGGAGCCACAACAGGGCAAAACAGGGCAGCATTTCCTGAGCTACTGCCTGGCGCCAGATATCTTCTCTGCACGATCGCGCCAACACGCACGCGATCGCGATGACCAGTCATTTGCCCTGCGCGATTGCGCTCAACATGACGCGACAGCGAGCCTCTGAAGTTTAGTGCCCACGCGATCACATATCCTTGTGCGCGATCGCGAAGACCATTTGAGCAGTGCGGACCAGAAACTTGGCAAATGTTGTAAGGGGAAACTATAAATACCCCATTCATTCATTTATTGCATTTTAGCTAACCTTGAATGTAGAATGATATTTTCTTTGAGTGAATCTCAATGTTGAACCCGTGAACGGGCATGATTTCACTTGGTGGATTCCAAGTTGAACATCGTAACCTCTTTCGATCATTCTATTTGCAAGAGCCGGGTGCCTCTTGAGGGTAGTTGCGTAGTATAGGTGATCCTTGACTTCACCCGGGGTGTATCGAGACGAGTTCCTCGGTGCTACTTAGGTAAACGTTCAAGCCTCGTCTTGCTTTTATCTCGATATCTTCAACGATATCGCCTATCTTGTTTCCATTTCCGCACTTTGTATCGTCTTTCCGTTTCCGCGTATTTTAGATTGCATCACTTTCAAAAGGCTTGGTGAGGGAAAGTTTGAGTCCTTGTGCCGTACCGGTCATTCTTGTCCCAAAGAAAGACGGCACTTGGAGAATGTGCGTAGATTGCCGAGCCGTGAATAAGATAACGATCAAGTATCGTCACCCTATTCCACGGCTTGATGATATGTTGGATGAATTGAGTGGGTCGCCTGTCTTTTCTAAAATCGACCTTAGGTCCGGCTACCATCAAATCCGGATGAAACCCGGGGATGAATGGAAAACCGCATTCAAGACCAAATTCGGTCTCTATGAATGGTTGGTAATGCCCTTCGGGCTTTCCAACGCACCTAGCACTTTCATGCGACTCATGAATCATGTTTTGAAGTCTTTCATTAACAAGTTTGTCGTTGTCTATTTTGATGATATCTTGATCTATAGTAGGACAATTGATGAACATGTTGACCACCTTAGGCAAGTGCTTGAAGCTTTGAGAGCCGAAAAGCTCTATGCTAATTTCAAAAAGTGTGCCTTTGGTGTGGATAAGGTTGTCTTTCTTGGGTTTGTAGTGAGTGCCCAAGGAGTGGAGGTGGATGAGTCTAAGGTAGAGGCCATACGTGATTGGCCTACTCCTACTACCGTGACTCAAGTGAGGAGCTTTCATGGTCTTGCTAGCTTTTATAGACGATTTGTGAAAGACTTTAGCTCCATAGCCGCTCCACTCACCGAATTGGTCAAGAAGGACCAACCCTTTGTTTGGGGAGAGCCTCAAGAGAAGGCTTTCCAAGAGTTGAAAGGTAGGTTGAGTACCGCCCCCCTATTGCAATTGCCCGACTTTGGGAAAGCATTTGAGGTTGAGTGTGATGCCTCGAGGGTGGGAATCGGTGGTGTTTTAATGCAAGATAGCAAACCCATCGCCTACTTTAGTGAAAAGTTGAAAGGGGCCTCCTTGAACTATTCTACATATGACAAGGAGTTATATGCTGATAAGACCCAAACCCCCACAAGACCCTTCACTCGGAGCCAAGCTAAGGAGATCCAAGGAGTACACCTACACTTGGTGAGGAAGGGGCTAGAAGAAGGATGCGATTGGAAGCCGTTCCGAGTGCTCAAAGTGCAAGAGGAGCAGCCCGGGGAACCAGGCGCCCCGCCTGCACTCTAGGCGCCGCCGCCCAGCATACAAAGGGTCCAGGCGGACCGCCCCAATTCCAGGCGCTCCGCCCGGCCTACCTCACTGGTCAAAATGGGACAAATCATGGGCGCTCCGCCCGGCTGTTGGGCGCTCCGCCCAGGAACGCTGAAGGACGTGAACTTATGCTATGTTAAGACTATTTTGGCCCTACGTGGTCTTTTATTTCCTAAGCCTAAGTGTGGGCATTTTAGACCTTTCAAAGGGTGTCTAACAACACCTATAAATAGCTAGTAGCTTGTCTTATTTCATTAGCTAACTTTGATGATTAAACAAACAATTGTGTTGAGAGTTGAACTCTTTGATTGAGTGAATGAAACCTTTGATGGGACTTGTTCTTCCTCTAGCGGATCTAGATGAATTCCAATCCCCCCCGACCATTCTACTTGCTTGCTCGCGTTAGCTCGAGGGTAGTTGCCTAGTGTAGGTGTTCTTGTCATCTTCTCGGGGTGTAACGGAACTAGTTCTCCGTTGCTACTTGAGATTATCGTACGAGTTACGTCTCGCTTTTATCTTTTACTTTTTCCGCGTATTTGATTCTTATCATCTTGGTATCAGAGCAAGGCTCGGGTATCGTTTCTACGAACCCCCGACCCTTGATTCTTCGTGCCTAGGTTAGTTTGTTTAGTTTCCTTGTTGTTCAAGTTATTGGTAGAAGAAAAAACACAAAAAAATTGAAAAATTGAAAATACAAAAATTGGCGTAACTTTTTGGTTGGATCGATTCTTGGATTGGGTGTTATAGATTTGTGATCGTGATTGAATTCCCGTTGTTTTGGTACCAAATTTACTTGGATTGGATTGGATTGAAAATTTGAAACCCCAATTTTCCTTAAACCCTACCAAACCCTTGTTCTTGAGAAAGATTGCTTGATTTTGGGTTGTATGTTTGTGGGGTTTTGGATTTGATTACCGGGGATTGATCTACGTTGAAATACGAATCCATTGCAACAAATTTGGTGTGAATCGGAGTTGTATAACATTGATTTTGGAAGAATCAAAACCCACTTTTTGACCCCTTTTGAAAATTTGAAGAAAACCCAACTTGAACTTGAATCATGAATTTGCCTTGTATGTTGCTTGGTTGGGTGTGAAATTGATTGGGGATTGGTGGTAGTATCATTATACAACTTCGGGTACTTCGAATTTGGGAAGAACACGTTGAAATCGACCAAAAAGTTGGATTGCAATCGAAGAACACGTTCTTGAGAAACCCAGGTTGTTCTTCGTCCAGGCGCTCCGCCTAGACCTAGGGCGCTCCGCCTGAACTGTGCTTGTTCCAGGCGCTCCGCCTAGACCACTGGGCGCTCCGCCTGAGGGTCCTCACTGGACAAATTCCAGGCGCTCCGCCCCATTCCTCTGGGCGCTCCGCCTGAAAGCTGAAGAGTGGGAATTGGGTAGTTTTCTTTTAGGTTTGCTTGATTCTTTGTGACCTAACCTCTAATTAGTGTTGATCTAAGTATTCTTCCTACTTAATTAACACTAATCCTTCATTGCTTTAGGTGATTCGTGCCATAGTGATGCCGGGCAAACTAGCTCGAGACCCTTGACGAGAAGCCAAGCCAAAGCTATTCATGATGCTCATCTTCACTTGGTATGGAAAGGCTTGGACGTGGAAGATGGAAGCTCCGGAACAACTTTGAAGATCATGCATTGGAGCACCATGGAAGGGGAACCATCTCGGACACTTGGAGAAGCTCAAGAGACACAAAATGAGGCATTACAAGAAGCTCCAGGAAGAGGCGCCCCGCCTGGAAAGGGAGGCGCTCCGCCTAGAAGTTGCTAGGCCTCAGGACTTGGGGAGGCGGACCGCCTAGCCAATAGAGGCGGCCGCCTACTGCATGATGGCTCTCTGGACTTTCTCTGAGGCGCTCCGCCTCCTAGGGGTGGGCGGACCGCCTACCCCTGTTGTGCACCAATCCGAGTTTTTGCTATTTTGTGCGTGTAATTCCAACTTTGGCCCTAAGTGGCTTCTATTGTTTAAACCCACTTAGGGGTATTTTAGGGACTTCATTACAAGTTTGTAGAAGGCTATAAAAGCCTTCATTAAGTCTTGAATTCTTTTTTTAGCTATCTTTGAACAAAAAAACAAGAGAATACTCTTTGAATGAAAACCTTGATTCTTGGCTTGAATTTCAATTGGATGAATCCAAGTTGAACCTCAAACCTTTTCGATCACTCTATTTGCAAGGACCTCGTGATTCTTGAGGATAGTTGCGTAGTGTTAGGTGATTCTTTCCAATCGTTCGGGGCGTAACGGAACGAGTTCTTCGTTGCTACTCGAACCTTAGTGTAAGTCTCGTCACACTTTATCTCTTTATCGCTTTCGTAGGTTTTCCCTACATCAGTTGGTATCAGAGCAAGGCTAGGGTTACGTTCTTACGAACCCTCGTCCTACTCTTCGTGCTTGTCATCTTTGTTTCGTGTTTGTTTTCTTGTTCTTGTTCTTGTTTTATTGAAAAAGAAGAAAAAAAGTCAAAAACTAGAAAACCCAAAAAAATTGATAGAAATCGTTGGTTGTTACGATTTTGTTGGTGTTGATTATCGGGGATTGTTTGTTTATGTAATCTCGAAAATTGGGTACCAACAAAACACGTTTTGGAGTTGAAAATCAAAAGTTTGAAAATTTGAACCCTAGGTTGGGTATTTTGCAAAATTTGCCAAAACTTGTTGGATGTTATGAATTCTTGGTTGTTAGGTATCGGGGATTGTTCCTTATGATTATGATGCCGGGAAAATTGGCCTCAACGACAACCATCAAGAACCAAGCTTGAGAGCACAAGGAGTACCATCAAGGCCTCCGGAAGCAACTTGAAGATCATGCTTTTGAGCACCATGGATGGGGGACCACTTGGGCTCCAAGGGGATCCACCCCAAGCTCATTTTGAGCCTCTTGCACAAGTTCCAGAAGGAGGCGGAGCGCCTCAAAGCTGAGGCGGAGCGCCTACCAAAAAGCAGAGAGCCGAACAGAAGAAGGCGGAGGGCCTCATCCTGAGGCGGAGCGCCTCATCAGCTGGAGGCGGAGCGCCTCATCCTGAGGCGGAGCGCCTCCCCCTGTTGGCTTGCACGGGATTTTGTGTGTTTTTCCTATTTTGCCCTTAAGTGGCTTGTATTGTTATAACCCACTTTGGGGGTGTTTTAGACATTTCATTAAGTGTAAAGGAAGACTATAAATACCTTCCTTAGGCCATTTAGTTCATTAGTTAGCCATTTGATAGAAGATAGAATTTGTGAGAGGACATTGAAGAGGCCGAGCCCTTCTTGTTTGAGCCCGAGGCTCGTGTATGTATCGACTTGGAACCTATGGAGATCGACACCTAGTTTGATTCCATTGTAAGGTTCGAGTTTCCCTTCTCCCTTTTGGATTCAATTAACGTTAGTAAATTGAATTCGATTCTTTCTTCTACTTTCTTGCCTTCCCAATCTCGATTTCTTGTTATCCTTTACTTGCTTCCGCTCGTTTATCGTATAGTTTGCTTCCGCGTATTTTTCCCTACATCAGTTGGTATCAGAGCACGGATCGGGTTATGTTCTTACAAACCCCCGTTCCTTGTTCATTGTGTTAGTTTATCATTGTTCTTGTTGTTGTTCTTGAAAAATTTGAAGAAAACAAAAAAATAGAAAAACTTGAAAATTTCACAAAATTTGGTGGAACTTGTTGGATTGGGACACCCATACATTAAAAATCATTGGGGTTTGTTCCTTGTGTGATTCCCGTTCTTTTGGTACCAAAATTATAAGATTTGGTGGTGTATTTCAAAGTTTGAAGAAATCAAATCTCCAAAATTTTCAAGAACCCTAGAATTTTGCTCAAGAATCAAAATCGATTGATTGTTGTTTGTTTCGGGTTAAAACCTATTGGGGAATGTTTAGAAACATCATACACATCTTTGGGTATCATTAGAATCGAAAACAAGTCGAAAACGTTGGATTTTGAGTGCAAAACGAGCCAAAAACGCGTTTTGCAAAGTTGCAGGAAATTGGCCTAGGCGGAGCGCCTCCATTTTGAGGCGGAGCGCCTCCCTCTGGGCTGCTCTCTGGATTTTCCTGAGGCGGAGCGCCTCCATCCTGAGGCGGAGCGCCTCTTGCTGAAGGGTTTTCCCGGGTAGTTTTTTTGTAGGTTTTCACTTGTTAATCGCCCACGGGCTTCTTGGTTAGTGTTCCTAAGGTAATTGGCCTACTTGAAAGACACTAATCCTTTAGCGTATTAGGGTATTCGTGCGTAGAGGAGACTAGAATTCAAAGAAGAGTCGTAGATTCTCTTTTGGCCTCAAGTGCGCACTTAAAATAACCGTCCGTCCATTGAGTCTCATTAACTCCATTCCGAACTTTAACTTGGACATGCTAGTTGTGATCACCTTGATTCCCAAGTTGTAAAGGCCTCGCTCTTGAGTGTTCATATATTGAGTGATACACGTGAGGGAGTGACTTTCGGGAGGTTTTGTTCTTTTGGGTGTTGCAACAATGTCGGATGTTGAATGTGGGGATTATGACTCATGTGGGGATGATGCGAGTTGCTATGACTCGTATGGTGATGAGGGAGACTATGGTTCCTACGAGGGTGATGATGGCCATTACTATGATGATGGAAACCATGGCTCCCATGAGGATGAAGCGGCTCACTATGATGATCGTGATATTGACGAAGACTATGAGGCTCATGAAGATGAATGTGTTGATCCTTATGCTTCTAGTCAAGAAAATGAAGATAGTGACGCTTCAAGGTACATTGATCCTACTTACTCCTCTTGTGAAGAATTTGATATTGTTGATAGTGACATAGATAGAGTTGATGATGATGTTGAGTATAGAAATTGTTCATATGCATCTTCTCTTAGTGTTGCTTGTGGTGTACAAGGGAGTAGTAGAGGACCTTCCATTAGTATGAGAGGTGGTGGTGGTTGTTCCGTGGGAAAGAAGAAGCTTGCATCCTCTAGGTTCGCTAAGCGACCTAATGCTTCTAATTCCCATGTGGAGGGTGGTTTGAGAGATGGTGTTGCTTTTGCTACAAAGGGGTTATATGCCGTGAAGGGCGTGGATGGTTGTAGTAGGAGTAGTACTATGGGCTATGGAACCAAGGCGAGAGGCACGTATGGGTTCCATGGCAAGGTTCCTTCCTCGACTTCCAACAACATCTCTAATGTTGGGAGAGTGACGGGAAGTGGAAGTTACACTAGCAATCTTGCTAGTAGTGGAGGGAAAAGGAAGACCCAAGTTGTCGGAGTTGACACTTGTAGGCAATCAAGTTCTCACTTGGATGTCAATCTACAAAACTTGGGTAGAAGAAGGTTCGTTGTTGAGGTAAATGGTATTGGAGGTTACTTGCTCAAAATTGATGAGACCGATGCCAATTGTATTAGCGCCTCTTTGGTTGAAAAATTGAGGATACCATGCCGTAGGCTAGAGGATCCTTATGAGTATGAGGGAGTGTGGGTTTCCAAAGAAGCTCGGGTACTTCTATCTCATAGGAATTATAGATGCTATGTATGGTGTGATGTGTATCCAATGCAACATGTTGATGTTTGGCTAGGTGAGCCGTGGTTGCAAGGTAAGAGGGTGCAATATAGTGTGATGAAGGATGCGTATCTTGTGGGCATAGGGCAAAGGGTCTATGACTTTGCGCCTTATTGGGCAAGGGGCCAAGTGCCTACTAGTACACCTTCGTTGGCGATGCAAAGGAGCAAGGAGCGAGATCTTCATTCCATGGACAAAAATGTGCAATCAAGGAGTCCTACAAGTACAAGAAGTGGTGGGACTAGTTCAAGTAAAGGGTTGATAAAAATCAACAAGGTGAACCAACCACAAGTTGCAAATCCAAGTGGTTCACCAACCAAGAAGAAGGAGACCTCAAGCGATGAGTCTCCAAGTCCTAGATTCCGGGTTGACGTGAAGAGTCCACCTACTCCGGCTATGGGTATTCTCGGGCCTCGTCCCAATTCGCCCGAATTTGAGAGACAAAAGATAGAGAGGAGTAAGGGAGCGACCGGTGACAACTCTCGAGTGGAAAAAGGAGAGATTATATTGAGTGATGTGAGTGAGTTGTCGCCACCCGAATCTACACCCGAACTTGGAAAAAAAATGAGGGAAAAGAAAGAGGGAAAAAGAAAAATTGAGAGTGAGGGCACCCCTTATTCTAACCTTAACCCTTTATCTTTTTCTTCTATGTGTTTGAATTCTTGTGTAGGGATTCTTGGAGGCAAACCGATGGAGCCTCAACCATGTTCCAAGATGGAAAGACAAGGTGAAGGAGATGCCGAAAGTGAGCTACAAGGTGAAGGCACTACCCATGAAGCTTCATGTACATTGAGTGAGCCCGGATGCGACTCAAGTGTAAGTGTTAGTCCTTCTATCCTTAAGCATGATACTTCCTTGTCTTGTGATGTTGTTAGTGAGAACTCTAGGCTAGTTGATGATTTGCATGACTATAATGTGTTTGCAACTAGTGTAGAGCCTTCGGGTCAACTTTTGTGTGAAATTGAACCACTAGTCGAGAGGGTTGAAAAGCCACATCATGATGTGAGCTCGGTATTCATTGAACCTCTCTTTAGTGAAAATGTTGAAGTTGACCTTGTGTGTGAACCTTGTTATGACACCCCACCCATATTTGATAAAGGAGAAGATGAATTGCATGATGATCTTATTCTTCCCTTTGATTGCTTAATTGATGGCGGTGGTTCCTTGTGTCGTAGTGAGGGTGGATTTGACCTTGAGGAGTCTCTTGAGTGTGAGATGGATCGATTTATTTTCGATGACTCCTTGAGTGAAAGTGAAGGACCTAGTCTTGATTCTATGCTTCTATGTAACCATGAATTTGAGGTGCATGCCTTTACATTTCTATTGTTTGAAGGCAATCTCATTTGTGGTGGTGAATTGTATCGGACTAGGGTCGGTAGTAGAGTCGAACCTCCATGGTTTGTAAAGTTAGGCTCTATGGATGATCCAACGTTTGGAGCTCCGAGTGAGGAGAGTGGTCTTGGTATTGGTCGTGTTGACCTACCTTCTAGTAGTCCTAGCCTTCGTTGTGTGGACTATAATGATGAAGGACCTATTTTGGAGACCTTCCTTTGGAGTTTGTCCAATAAGGAGGATTGTCTTGGGGTCGATTTGGGAGGTGAGGAGGTACCTCTCGGTGTGTGTATGAATGCTCTTAAGAAGGGGAGTGGAGTAGTCGATGCTAGTTGTGAGTTGAACTACTTTACTTACTCCATCCCATATGTAGAGCACACCTTGAGTGTTGAACATACCAAAGCCAATGTGTCACAATGTGATAAAATTGATTTGAAGGCTTGGTGTGTTGATGGTAAGCTTAGGGGTCATAGGACATTTGATTGCCATATGTTGCATGACTTTGATCTCTTTGCTTGTTTTGATGATGGGTGCTTGTTCTTTGTGAGCCAAGAATTTATTGTTTCCTTTGAACACGTGCGCTTTTTAATTGGCATTGATGCTTGGCTTTATCACAAGAGTGTGTTTTCCACACTACTTGCACTTATTCTTGTTAAGCTAACCTACTTGTGAAGTAGGAAATTTTGGTTGTGCTTGCTTTGATTGTAGGTTTTGATGGTTCGATTTCGAGGACGAAATCCTTTCAAGAAGGGGAGGATGATGCCGGGAAAATTGGCCTCAACGACAACCATCAAGAACCAAGCTTGAGAGCACAAGGAGTACCATCAAGGCCTCCGGAAGCAACTTGAAGATCATGCTTTTGAGCACCATGGATGGGGGACCACTTGGGCTCCAAGGGGATCCACCCCAAGCTCATTTTGAGCCTCTTGCACAAGTTCCAGAAGGAGGCGGAGCGCCTCAAAGCTGAGGCGGAGCGCCTACCAAAAAGCAGAGAGCCGAACAGAAGAAGGCGGAGGGCCTCATCCTGAGGCGGAGCGCCTCATCAGCTGGAGGCGGAGCGCCTCATCCTGAGGCGGAGCGCCTCCCCCTGTTGGCTTGCACGGGATTTTGTGTGTTTTTCCTATTTTGCCCTTAAGTGGCTTGTATTGTTATAACCCACTTTGGGGGTGTTTTAGACATTTCATTAAGTGTAAAGGAAGACTATAAATACCTTCCTTAGGCCATTTAGTTCATTAGTTAGCCATTTGATAGAAGATAGAATTTGTGAGAGGACATTGAAGAGGCCGAGCCCTTCTTGTTTGAGCCCGAGGCTCGTGTATGTCTCGACTTGGAACCTATGGAGATCGACACCTAGTTTGATTCCATTGTAAGGTTCGAGTTTCCCTTCTCCCTTTTGGATTCAATTAACGTTAGTAAATTGAATTCGATTCTTTCTTCTACTTTCTTGCCTTCCCAATCTCGATTTCTTGTTATCCTTTACTTGCTTCCGCTCGTTTATCGTTTGTTTTAGCTTCCGCGGGATGATGCCGGGAAAATTGGCCTCAACGACAACCATCAAGAACCAAGCTTGAGAGCACAAGGAGTACCATCAAGGCCTCCGGAAGCAACTTGAAGATCATGCTTTTGAGCACCATGGATGGGGGACCACTTGGGCTCCAAGGGGATCCACCCCAAGCTCATTTTGAGCCTCTTGCACAAGTTCCAGAAGGAGGCGGAGCGCCTCAAAGCTGAGGCGGAGCGCCTACCAAAAAGCAGAGAGCCGAACAGAAGAAGGCGGAGGGCCTCATCCTGAGGCGGAGCGCCTCATCAGCTGGAGGCGGAGCGCCTCATCCTGAGGCGGAGCGCCTCCCCCTGTTGGCTTGCACGGGATTTTGTGTGTTTTTCCTATTTTGCCCTTAAGTGGCTTGTATTGTTATAACCCACTTTGGGGGTGTTTTAGACATTTCATTAAGTGTAAAGGAAGACTATAAATACCTTCCTTAGGCCATTTAGTTCATTAGTTAGCCATTTGATAGAAGATAGAATTTGTGAGAGGACATTGAAGAGGCCGAGCCCTTCTTGTTTGAGCCCGAGGCTCGTGTATGTCTCGACTTGGAACCTATGGAGATCGACACCTAGTTTGATTCCATTGTAAGGTTCGAGTTTCCCTTCTCCCTTTTGGATTCAATTAACGTTAGTAAATTGAATTCGATTCTTTCTTCTACTTTCTTGCCTTCCCAATCTCGATTTCTTGTTATCCTTTACTTGCTTCCGCTCGTTTATCGTATAGTTTGCTTCCGCGTATTTTTCCCTACATCAGATTACCCCGTCGTTTTGATACCAATATAACATCATTTGGAGTTGCGGTTTGAAAATCGAAATTTTGAAGTCTTGAAGTTTTTGAAAATCTTGAAGAACTTGCTTCAATTTCTTGAAACTAGTTGTTTGTTGGTTGTTTGTTGGAATAAACCATTGGGGTTTGCTTGTTATAGTCCAAAACAACTTTGGGTACCATTACATATCCAAAACTCCTTGAAAACATTGGAAAATCGGGTGCCAAAAAACCAAGAAACGGAGTTGAAAATCTGCAGGAACAGACCTCAGGCGGACCGCCCCTCCCCATAGGCGGACCGCCTCCCCAGTTTCAGCTCTCTGGACTTTTTGAGGCCCTCCGCCTCAGTCCATAGGCGGACCGCCTCCCACTGGGAAGGTGTCCGGGTAGTTCGTTTCTTAAGTTTTCGTGTTTTCTTTGCTTCCATTACCTCCGGTTAGTACTTTGCGAGTAATTCTCCTACTCAACTAGTACTAATCCATTGAGCGCTTAGGATATTCGTGCGTGTCGGTGTTTGATAACTTCAAAGAAGACTCGTAGAATTTCTTTGGCTCAAGTGCTCACTTAAAAAGCCGAACGTCCATAGAGTCCCATTGAATCCACTCTTCCCGAAGAGCATTGGGTACTTGTTGAATTGTTTGGTTGTTGAGGTAGTTGTTCAACTCCGAGGAAGACTTTTGAATTCAAGCTTGAGTGAAACCACCCCAACTTGAGTGAACCCGAGAGACAATCCAAGGTGAGGGAGCGAGTGAGGACTTTTACTCTAATCTCGTTGTTTGTTTTTGATTGTTGTAGGTACAATGTCCAACGAAGGACAAGATTTCATAAAGGAGGCCTTGGCTAACCTTCTTGCCAAAATGGACCTCATGAACCAAAGGATCGAGTCGCTTGAAAAGGGTGCCTCAAGTGCCCTAGTTGAGCAAGGGACTTCCAATGAGCAATCGGAAAAGGGGACCCCGAGTGTCCAAGTTGAAAAGGGGGCCCCGAGTGCCCAAGTTGACGGTGTTGAGGGCACAAGTAGCCCAACCTTTACCCCGGAACAAGTTGTTGAGTTACTTAGACAACAACGGGTAAAGGAAGATCGTGATCGAATTGACCAATTGTTGGGCAATACCCAACGTGTGACCATTCCTAATCTTATGGGCAATCCCCAAAGAAACGCTCCCCTTCCCGGACCAATCCGGAATGTTCAACCCCTTGAGCAAGTTGCACAAGCTCAAGAAGGGGAGGAGGATGATTATGGTGATGGTGGGTATGAAGCTCACTTCCCATTTAGGGGTCGCAATGTGGATGGGGGTAGAGGCCAAGGTCGAGGGGCACCCGTGGGATATGTTGGAGGGCATGTTAGGAGAGATTATGGTGGTTATGGAGATAACTTTGGAGGCCGACCGGAGCCGTACCAAGGGGGTCGAGAAAATAACAACCTTAATAGTGTGAAGCTTACTATTCCTGCTTTCAAAGGGAGTAGTGACCCGGTGGAGTATATTAATTGGAAATTGTCCATGGAGCGGATATTTGACACCAATGATATGCCCGAGGTAAAGAAGACCAAGTATGCAATATCTTCCTTTGAATCCTTTGCTTCTACTTGGTGGGAGTCGGTGAAGAGGAATAGAAGGAGGATGGGAATGGCTATCAATCTTACTTGGGAAGAGTTGATCCGTGTGATGGATGAAAAGTACTTGACTAGTCAATACCGTGTGGACCAACACAAACGGTTCTATGAGTTGAAGCAAGGCCCCAAAACGGTTGGGGAATATTTCAACGACTTTGAGCAAATCCGCATGAGTCTTGACTTGGATGAAGAAGACAATGAGATGGCTATGATCCGTTTCAAAGGGGGCTTGAACCGAGACATAGCTTCGCAATTGAAGTTCCACAAATATGATGATCTTTACAAGCTATGTGAAGATGCCATTGAAGCCGAGAAATGGCTCAAAGAGGAGAGAACCCTCCGCTACAAGAGTAGCAATACTACTCCCATGAGTAAGCCAAAAGAGTGGAAGACTCCTACGCCAAATGCAAGGTTTCCAAACACAAGTGGTGCAATTGCTAGCAAAGATGTGAAGAAGCCTTTTGAGAAGTCCACACCGCATATGGGAGGTAACTCTAAAACTCACTTGAGCAATCCTATTTCTACTTCTACCCAATGTTTTAGATGTAAGGGTTATGGACATCTTTCCAAAGATTGCCCAACCCGGAAAACTATGGTGGTAGTGGGTGAATTGGTGTACGAACAAGATAGTGAGCCCGAGGGTGAGGGAGATGTTGAGGAGGAAAGTGAGGAAGTTGAGAGTGAAGAGAGAGCGACGGAGGGGGATGATCCTAATATGTTCCTTGTGGTACGTCGTATTTTGGGTGCTATGGTGAGTGAAGAGAGGGAGGATGAGCAAAGGGAAAACTTGTTCCATGCTAGGTGTAGAGTGAAGGGGCAAGTGTGTTCCATGATCATTGACTCGGGTAGTTGTGCAAATGTGGTGAGCCAATCTTTGGTCTCACAATTGAAGTTGCCTACCCTTAAGCATCCAAACCCCTACCGTTTGCAATGGTTGAGTGAATGTGGGGAGTTGAGGGTAGTGAAGCAAGTCTTGATTAGGTTCAAGATTGGGAACTACCAAGATGAACACATGTTTGACGTGGTGCCAATGCAAGCTTGCCACCTTCTTTTTGGTAGGCCTTGGCAATACGACAAACAAGTGGTTCATGATGGCCGAGCCAACACTTACTGATGCAATATAAAATGGCCTAAACGACAACCATCAAAAGCCATGCTCGAGAGCACAACGGATACGAGTCAAGGCCTCCGGAAGCAACTTGAAGATCATGCATTGGAGCGCCAACGGATGGAGGAAACAGGGCAGGAAGCTGAGAAGCCCAAAACAGGGCAAAACAGGGGAGCAAACTGGGAGCTCACTGCCTAAGGAAGAGGATTTCCTCTGCGCGATCGCGACCTCCCCTGCGCGATCGCGAAGAGTAGTTGAAGACCCTGCGCGATAGCGCAACCTGCACGCGAAGGCGAGGATGAACAATGCTGGGAAATGCTGGAACCTGCGCGATCGCGAGCCCTTGGCGCGATCGCGATTCTCTGAGGAATGCCCAGCGCGATCGCGAACCTCCCTGGCGCGATCGCGAAGAAGAAGTATTGAGCAGCGAGGCAGAATCAGCTTCAGGGCCATTTTTGTCCATTTTGAGTGTAAATGTATATATAGCACATTATTCTTCATTTTCATTAGTTAGTTTAGCTTGAATTGAATAGAGAGAAGAGAGAATTAGAGAAGAGGCCGAGCCCTTCTAGTTCTGATAAGACCCAAATCGAGCAACCATCTAAAAGCATCGTCCAAGGCCAAGGAAGAGCACTTCAAGGTCATGCTTTGGTGTGCCATGGATGGAGGACCCTCGCGGACACTTGGAGAGGCTCAAGAGGCTCAAAATGAGACACCCCAAGGGGCTTCAGAACAAGGCGGAGCGCCTCCCAGCTGAGGCGGGGCGCCTCCCAAAATCCAGCTCTCTGGAGTTCAGGAGGCGGAGCGCCTCAGGCCAAGAGGCGGAGCGCCTCAGGGAGATCCAGAGAGCAAGCAGCAGCTAGGCGGCCGCCTCCCCACCCTAGGCGGACCGCCTCCCCCTGTTACCCACATGCGGGATTTTTAAGACTTTTGTTTGAACTTCCTATTTTAGCCCTGCGCGGCCTTTATTTGTTTTAGCCCACTTTGGGGGTATTTTAGACCTTTTATTAGTCCTAAGTGAAGCCTATAAATACTTCACTTAGCCTCTTTCAAACCTACCTTACTTTGATTATTGATGAATGAAAATAGAGTTGAACTCTTTGGAAGAAACCTTTGTCTCTTGGTTGCTTGAATTCACTAGTGGAACCTAGTTGAGTCTTGAACCGCTAACCCGACCATTCGACTTGCGAGTCCGGTGTTGTCTCGAGGGTCGTTGCATAGTGTAGGTCCTCCTTGACGCCGATTCGAGGGTATCTCGGGACAAGTTCCCCGTGGTTACTTCGAAGGGAGTTCGAGAAGTGTCTCGCTCTTCTATCTTTTTTATTCCGCGTATTTGATTTCTATCATCTTGGTATCAGAGCAAGGCTCGGGTTTTGTTTCTACAAACCCCCGACCCTTGATTCTTCGTGCCTAGGTTAGTTTCTACTTTAGGTTCTTGTTTATTGTTGTTTAAAGAAGAAAACTACAAAAAAAAAATTGAAAAATTGAAAATCAAAAAAATTTGTTGTGTTTGTTGGTTTGGATGATTCTTCGTTTGGGTGTTATAGATTCTTGATCGTGGTTGAAACCCCGTTGTGTGGATACCAAAAACACTTGGATTGGTGGAGTTTGAAAATCGAAACCCTTAAACCCTTGATGAACTTGTTCTTGACAATTTTGATTGATTCTTGGGTTGGATTGAGGTGGAATTGAGAACTTGTTATTGGGTTTTGATCCTTGTGTGATTCCCGTTCTTTTGGTACCTTAAACACCCGATTTAGAGTTGTATTACATGAATTGAGAATTTGAACCCTTTGAAAAATTTGAAAAGTCTTAAACCCTAGCTTTTGGAGATGATGAACATGGTGATTTGCTTGATATTGATTGGGGTTTGATTTAACTTGTTGGGGTTTGTTCTTTGTGACTAATACAACGTTGGGGTACCTTTGAATTGCTTAAACAACGTGTGATTAGTAGAATTTTTGGGTGTTAAGATCGACAAACGCGAAGGAAAACTGTGCTGGAAAGTTGCAGAGGCGGAGCGCCTAACATCTGAGGCGGACCGCCTGAATTTTGCCAACTCTCTGAAGTTCAGAAGGCGGAGCGCCTCCCTTGAAGAGGCGGGCGCCTCCCCACTGTAGGTTTGCCCAGGGCGGCCGCCTACTATCCTGAGGCGGAGCGCCTACTTCCTGAAGCTTGGGAAACGGGTAGAAGCTTCTAGGTTTTCGTGTTTTGTTGATTGCATTGCTTCCAATTAGTACTATTAGAGTATAATCCTACTTGTGTAGTACTAATTACTTCGAGCTATTAGGATCATCGTGCCTTAGAAAGGAGACTAGAATTCAAAGAAGATCCGTAGTGTCTTTTGATTCAAGTCCTCATTTAAAGAGCTAACCGTTCCGATCGAGTCCTATTAACTCCACTCACCCCGGAGCTCATTGGACTTTTGAATTGAGTGGTTAAGTTGTGGTTTACTAATCAACTTCGTGAAGCTTTTGGTTCAAGCAAGAGTGAAAAATCCACCACCCCTTATACGAGTGACCCGAGTGAACTCAAGTGAGGGAGCGAGTGAGGTGTTTTAACTAACTCTTGTTTCTTTCTTTGTAGGTACCATGGCTAATGACGGACAAGATTTCATTAAGGAGGCCTTGGCTAAACTACTTGCCAAGGTGGATCTCATGAACGAAAGAATCGAGTCTCTTGAAAAAGGAGCCTCGAGTACACAAGGAGAACATGGAACCCCGAGCGTCCACAATGAAAGGGGGACCCCGAGTGTCCCAATTGAAAAGGGGACCCCGAGAGTTCCAATGGAGGCCGGGGAAGGATCAAATAGTCCTACCTTTACCCCGGAGCAAGTTGTTGAATTGCTCAAGCATCAACGGGTAAAGGAAGATAAAGAGCGGATGGATCAAATGTTGGGCAATCCCCAACGAACGGGCATTCCCCGTATCTTAGACAACCCTCCAAGAAACGTTCCATTGCCACAACCCATCCGAAACGTGCAACCTCTTGAGCATGTTGATGAAGCTCAAGAAGGGGAGGAAGCCAATTATGGAGATGACATGTATGGGTTTGATGACCACTTTCAACCGAGGAGGGGTATGAATTGGGGTCGGAATGTGGACCGGGGTAGAGGCCGAGGTCGAGGGCCACCCTTAGGACATGATGGAGGGTATGTTAGGAGAGAATATGGAGGTTATGGTGGTTATGGGGATCACTATGGAGGCCAACCGGAGCCATTCCAAGGGGGTCGAGATAACAACAACAACCTCAACAATGTGAAGCTCACTATTCCTTCTTTCAAAGGAAGTAGTGACCCGGTGGAGTACAAGAATTGGAAATTGGCTATGGAGCGAATATTTGAAACCAATGATATGCCCGAGGTAAAGAAGACCAAGTATGCAATATCTTCCTTCGAAACCTTTGCTTCTACTTGGTGGGAGTCGGTGAAAAGGCATAGGAGGAGGACGGGGATGCCTATTAATCTTACTTGGGAAGAGTTGATCCGGGTGATGGATGAGAAATACTTGACTAGCCAATACCGGGTTGAGCAACAAAAGCGTCTCTATGAGTTGAAACAAGGTTCCAATTCGGTTGGGGAATACTTCAATGAATTTGAGCAAGTCCGAATGAACCTTGACCTAGATGATGAAGATCATGAGATGGCCATAATCCGTTTCAAAGGAGGCTTAAACCGAGACATAGCTTCACAATTGAAGTTCCACAAATATGATGATCTCCACAAGCTATGTGAGGATGCGGTTGAAGCCGAGAAATGGCTTAAAGGAGAGAAATCCTCTCGCTACAAGAGTAGCACTACTACTCCAACAAGCAATACAAAGGGATGGATGCCTCCTACCACGAATGCAAGGTTCCCAAGTGCAAGTGGAACGAGTGGTGCCAATGCAAGCAAGGATGTGAAGAAGCCATTCGAGAAGTACACACCTAATGTGGGAGGTAACTCCAAAACCCAATTGAATGCTCCTACTTCTTCTTCCATTCAATGTCACAAATGTAAGTGGTATGGGCACTTTGCCAAAGAGTGTCCTACGAAAAGAAACATGGTTGTTGTTGGTGATAATGCATATGAGCAAGAGAGTGAGCCGGAGGGAGATGAGGGAGTAGAGGGAGATGATGGAGTAGAGGAGGATGGTGAAGATGACACGGTGGAGGATGAGGAACCTCATGCTTTCTTAGTAGTGAGAAGAGTCCTAGGGGCTTTGATTGTTGAAGACAACGAAACCTTGCAAAGGGAAAATCTTTTCCATGCTAGGTGCCGGGTCAAAGATGTTGTTTGCTCTATGATAATTGATTCCGGGAGTTGTGCAAATGTAGTGAGTCAATCACTTGTGACCCAATTGAAGTTGGCTACCATGAAGCATCCCAAACCATACCGGCTACAATGGCTTAGCGAATGTGGTGAGCTTAAGGTAGTAAAACAAGTGATGATTCGATTCAAAATGGGGAGTTATGTAGATGAGCATTTGTTTGACGTTGTGCCCATGCAAGCGTGCCACCTACTTTTAGGGAGGCCTTGGCAATTCGATAGGCAAGTGGTGCATGACGGTCGTGTCAATACTTACACGATCAAACATGAAGGAAGAAGATTTGTGCTCAAACCTCTAACTCCTAAGCAAATAAGTGAGGACTACAAGAAGATGAAGGAGTTGAGGGAAGCGGCTAAAGCTAAACCACCCATTGAGCTTAGACCCGAAGCAAACAATCTTGTTGTCTTGCCATTGCATGATAAAAATGGGAGTCACCCCACCCCAAATGAGAGGGAAAAGATAGAGAGAAGTGAGGGAGTGACCGGTGACAATCCAAGAGAGGAAAAAGGAGAGGAATTGAGGAGTGATGTGAGTGGATTGTCACCCCAAACTACACTTGACCATGAGGTAAAATTGAGAGAGGTGAGAGGTGAGGAAGGAAAAATCGAGAGTGAGAGCACCCATTGTTCTAACCCTTCTTTATCTTCTATTCTTTCTTGTGAAAAATCTTGTGTAGGTACACTTGAAGACAAACAATTGGAGCCTCAATGTGAGCCTCATGAAAAAGGAGTTGCACATGACATTTCAAGCCTTGCGAGTGACCAAGGAAGTACTACAAATGTAAGTGTTGCTTCACCTTTGCATGAGCCTACTAGCTACTTGTCTTGTGTTGACTCAACACTAGTTGGAGCTTTTGAAGCATCTAGTGTATATGCCACTAGTGAAGAGTCTAGTTGTCAACTTGAGTTTGTTTGTGAAACACTAGTTGGAAGGAATGCTATGCCACATCATGATGTGAGCCCATTGTTCATTGAACCCCTCCCTAGTGTAGGATTGATAGATGACCATATTTGTGACCTTGAGGAGTCATTTGCATGTGAGATGGAACGATTTACTTTCGATGACTCCTCGAGTGAGGGAAAAGAACCTAATCTTGATAACTCGTCTATGTTTGATCATGATGTTGAGATGCATGTTTTTACATTTTCATTGTTTGAAGATAATGTCAATGGAGGTAATGACTTGTATCGGACTAGGGTGAGTAGTAAAATGAAGTCTCCATGTTGTGAAGGGTTTGACCCCTTAGGCAATCCCTTGTGTGCGAATTTGAATGAGGTAAATGACTCTTTGAGTGACCCTACTATTGCTTGTTTGGGTTATGATGAAGAAGAGGCCATCATCAATACCTTTCTCGATAGTTTGTCTTTTGAGACGAGTTGCTTAAGTGATGACTTTGGAGGGGAAGAGGAATCCCTTGGTGTGAGTAAGTATGCTCTAAAGAAGGGGAGTGGAGTGCTTGATTCTACTTGTAGGATGGACTATTTGATTCACTCCACTCCACATGTTGATCACACCTCAAGGATAGATTGGTGTGTTGACCTTGAGCTTAAGGTTCAAGGGAATTTTGGTAGCTTGATCTTGCATTTCCCATCTTCCCATGACCTATTTGCTCTTTATCATGTTGATTGCATGCTTTTAGTGAACCAAGTCCTTATTGTTCTCTTTGGAGATTTGCTATTTGTGATTCTTATTGATGCTTGGTTATACAACAAGAGTGTGTTTTCCACACTTCTTGCACTAACCTACTTCCAAAGGAGGACGTTTGTTTGTTTTGGCTTGTCGTTGCTTGTAGGTTCTAAGCTCCATGCTAAGGCGGGGGAGATCTTGGAAGAAGCCTATATCAAAGTGACGATCAAGAGGGATAGAGAAGGAGCGCTTTGGCCACCCCGAGGAGTTGTTGATGTTATGAGAGACCAAGCCTCGATTTCGAGGACGAAATCTTCTCAAGAAGGGGAGGATGATAAGACCCAAATCGAGCAACCATCTAAAAGCATCGTCCAAGGCCAAGGAAGAGCACTTCAAGGTCATGCTTTGGTGTGCCATGGATGGAGGACCCTCGCGGACACTTGGAGAGGCTCAAGAGGCTCAAAATGAGACACCCCAAGGGGCTTCAGAACAAGGCGGAGCGCCTCCCAGCTGAGGCGGGGCGCCTCCCAAAATCCAGCTCTCTGAAGTTCAGGAGGCGGAGCGCCTCAGGCCAAGAGGCGGAGCGCCTCAGGGAGATCCAGAGAGCAAGCAGCAGCTAGGCGGCCGCCTCCCCACCCTAGGCGGACCGCCTCCCCCTGTTACCCACATGCGGGATTTTTAAGACTTTTGTTTGAACTTCCTATTTTAGCCCTGCGCGGCCTTTATTTGTTTTAGCCCACTTTGGGGGTATTTTAGACCTTTTATTAGTCCTAAGTGAAGCCTATAAATACTTCACTTAGCCTCTTTCAAACCTACCTTACTTTGATTATTGATGAATGAAAATAGAGTTGAACTCTTTGGAAGAAACCTTTGTCTCTTGGTTGCTTGAATTCACTAGTGGAACCTAGTTGAGTCTTGAACCGCTAACCCGACCATTCGACTTGCGAGTCCGGTGTTGTCTCGAGGGTCGTTGCATAGTGTAGGTCCTCCTTGACGCCGATTCGAGGGTATCTCGGGACAAGTTCCCCGTGGTTACTTCGAAGGGAGTTCGAGAAGTGTCTCGCTCTTCTATCTTTTTTATTCCGCGTATTTGATTCCTATCAAGTTCGAAGCCCGAGGCTTCATGTATCTCGTTAACTTGGAACCTATGGCGATCGACACCTAGTTGAGTCCATTGTAAGGTTCGAGTTTCACTTTCTCCCTTTTGGATTATTAATTCATGTCTTGAATTTATTAATCCGTTCTTTCTTCTCGTTTCTTGACTCCCCAATCCTTGTTTCCCCGATATCATTGATATCACCTATCGTGTTATTTATCGCTTCCGCCTTGTTTGTGTCGTTATTAGCTTCCGTGTATTTTAGATTGCATCAGTTGGTATCAGAGCAAGGCTCGGGTTATGTTCTTACAAACCCCCGTTCCTTGTTCAACGTGTTAGTATCGTTGTTGTGTTGTTGTTTGTTGTTGAAATTTGAAGAAAACAAAAAAATAGAAAAACTTGAAAATTTGAACAAAATTTGGTCGAGCGGGTTGGATACAAGTCCCCGAGTGTTAAAAAGTAGTGGGGATTGTTCCTTGTTGTATTCCCGTCGTTTTGGTACCTATATCCCGTGTTTTGGTGTTACGAATCAAAATTTCCAAAATCAAAAATCCAAAAGGTTTGAAAATTCTTGAAAACGCTTCAATCTTGAATCGAAGCTTGTTGTTGTTTGTTTGGAGTTGAAAACTATTGGGGATTGGTTGTTATAGTTGTATACACCTTTGGGTATCGTTGGTTTTGTGTATCGGGTTGAAATCAAGCCAAAAATTTGGCCAAAATCGCCCAAAAACCCGTTTCTGAGCTGCTGTGAAAGTGCAGGGATTAACCCTTCGCGATCGCGAAGAGCAATTCGCGATAGCGAAGAGCAAAATAATTTTTTGAAAAAAATAACCCTTCGCGATCGCGCCCGTCTGGTCGCGATAGCGAAGAACAAAAAAAATTTCAGAATTCCAGTTTTGGGACAGAATGTTCGCAACGGCTTCCGAACAGATTCCAAACATCATGACTCCAATTGGAACATTAAATATGATGAGTTTGTAGATCACAAACAAATTTTCATCCGATTCCAAATCCGTTTGGTGCCGATTCGAGTCAAATCTTTTGTGTCCCGTTTTCTACCGTACCTCTTGGTTAGTGTTTTGAAGGTAATTGGCCTACTTGAAAGACACTAATCCTTTAGCGTATTAGGTATTCGTGCGTAGAGGAGATTAGAATTCAAAGAAGAGTCGTAGAACTCCTTTTGGCCTCAAGCGCGCACTTTAAATAGCCGTCCGTACATCGAGTTTCATTAATTCTATTCCGAACTTTAACTTGGACATGCTAGTTGTGATTACCTTGGTTCCCAAGTTGATAAGGCCTCGCTCTTGCGTGTACATATATTGAGTGATACACGTGAGGGAGTGACTTTCGGGAGGTTTTGTTCTTTGGTGATTGCAACAATGTCGGACAATGATGATGGAGTAGATTATGGCTCATGTGGCGATGATGCGAGTTGCTATGACTCGTATGGTGATGATGGAGACTATGGTTCCTACGAGGGTGATGATGGCCATTACTATGATGATGGAAACCATGGCTCCTATGGAGATGAAGCGGGTCACTATGATGATCGTGAGGTTGATGACGACTATGAGGCTTGTGATGAAGAATGTGACGATGCCTATGCTTCTAGTCAAGAAATCGAAGATGGTGACGCTTCAAGGTATGATGATCCTACTTACTCTTCTTGTGAAGAATTTGAGCATGATAGTGACATAGATAGAGTTGATGATGATGTTGAGTATATGAATTATTCTTATGCATCTTCTCTTGGTGTTGCTAATGGAGTACAAGGGAGTAGTGGAGGACCTTCCATTAGTATGGGAGGTGGTGGTGGTTGTTCCGTGGGAAAGAAGAAGCTTGCATCTTCTAGGTACGCTAAGCGGCCTAATGCTTCTAATTCCCATGTTGAGGTTGGTTTGGGAAATGGTGTTGCTTTTGCTACAAAGGGGATGTATGCCGTGAGGGGCGTGGATGGTTGTAGTAGGAGTAGTACTATGGGCTATGGAACCGAGGCGAGAGGCACTTATGGGTTCCATGGCAAGATTCCTTCCTTGACTTCCAACGACATTGCTAATGTTGGGAGAGTGACGGGAAGAGGAGAATGTTCTAGTGGTGTTGCCACTAGTGGAGGGATAAGGAAGACCCAAGTTGTCGGAGTTGACACTTGTGGGCATTCAAGTTCTCACTTGGATGCCAATCTACAAAACTTGGGTAGACGTAGGTTCGTTGTTGAGGTAGATGGTATTGGAGGATACTTGCTCAAGATTGGTGGTACCGATGCCAATTGTATTAGCACCTCTTTGGTTGATAGGCTTAGGATACCATGCCATAAGCTAGAGTATCCTTATGAGTATGATGGAGTGTGGGTTTCTAAGGAGGCTCGGGTACTCGTATCTCATAGGAACTATAAATGCTTTGTGTGGTGTGATGTGTATCCCATGCGTCATGTTGATGTGTGGATAGGTGATCGGTGGTTGGAGGGGAAGAGGTTGCAATATAGTGTGGTGAAGGATGCATATCTTGTGGGCGTAGGGCAAAGAGTTTATGACTTTGTGCCTTACCGGGCGAAGAACCAAGTGCCTACTAGTGCACCTTCTTTGGCTAGGCAAAGGAGCAAGGAGCAAGAACTTCATTCCATGGTTGGTAAAGTTGAGCAATCAAGGAGTCCTACAATTACAAGAAGTGGTGGGACTAGTGCTATGAAAGAGTTGGCAAATGTCAACAAGGTGAGCCCGAAGCCACTTCCAAAGCCGAGTGGTTCACCAACAAAGAAGAAGGAGACATCAAGTGAAGAGTCTCCAAGTCCTAGATTCCGGGTTGATGTAAAAAGTCCACCTACTCCGGCTATGGGTATTCTTGGGCCTCGTCCCAATTCGCCCGAATTTGAGAGACAAAAGATAGAGAGGAGTAAGGGAGCGACCGGTGACAACTCTCGAGTGGAAAAAGGAGAGGTTGTGATGAGTGATGTGAGTGGGTTGTCACCACCCGAATCTACACCCGACCTTGAAAAAAAAATGAGGGAAAAGAAAGAGGGAAAAAGAAAAATTGAGAGTGAGGGCACCCCTTATTCTAACCTTAACCCTTTATCTTTTTCTTCTATGTGTTTGAATTCTTGTGTAGGGATTCTTGGAGGCAAACCGATGGAGCCTCAACCATGTTCCGAGATGGAAAGACAAGGTGAAGGAGATGCCGAATGTGAGCTACAAGGTGGAGACATTCATGACACCTCAAAGGTATATGTTAGTTCTTCCTCCCTTGAGCATGCTACTTCCTTGTCTTGTGATCTTGATTGTGAAAACTCTATGCTAGTTAATGATTTGCATGAATATAATGTGTTTGCAACTAGCGTAGAGCCCGTAGGTCAACTTGTGTTTGAAAATGAATCACTAGTTGAGAGGGTTGAAAAGCCACATCATGATGTGAGCTCGGTTTTCATTGAACCTCTCTTTCGTGAAAATGTTGAAGTTGACCTTGCTTGTGAACCTTGTTATGGCACCCCACCCATGTTTGATAAAGGAGAAGATGAATTGCATGATTATCCTATTCTTCCCTTTGGTTGCTTATTTGCTAGTGGTGGTATCTTGTGTCGTAGTGAGGAAGGTTGTAACCTTGAGGAGTCTCTTGAGAATGAGATAGATCGACTTGTGTTCGATGACTCCTCAAGTGTGGATGTTGATACCTCTAGTTTGAGAACTTCACCTTTGTTTGCTTATGAACTCGAGAAGTGTGCCTATACTAATCCTTTGTATGAGAGCAACTTCAATGAAAATGGTGAATTGTATCAAACTAGAGTAGAGTGTGAGTTTGGACCTCCATGGATTGGAATGCCTAACTCTATGGATAACCCATTGTTTGAGACCTCCCTTGAGAGTTTGTCTAGTGACGAGGGTTGTCTTGGAGGAGTATTTGGAGGTGAGGAGGTACCTCTTGGTGTGTGTAGGAATGCTCGTAAGAAGGGGAGTGGAGTATTTGATGTTAATTGTCGTGTGAACTATCTTACTTACTCCCTTCCATATGTTGAGCGCACCTTGAGTGTTGAGCATGCCAAGGCCGATGTGTCACTTTGTGATAAAATTGATTTGAAGGCTTGGTGTGTTGGTCATGGGCTTAGGGGTCGCGGGGAATTTAATTGCCACATGCATATCCTTGATCTCTTTGCTAGTTTTGACGATGAGTGCTTGTTCTTGTCGAGCCAAGACTATGTCGTCTCCTTTGGGGACATACGTTTTTTAATTGGGATTGATGCTTGGCTCTATCACAAGAGTGTGTTTTCCACACTACTTGCACTTATTCTTGTTAAGCTAACCTACTTGTGAAGTAGGAAGTTTTGGTTGTGCTTGTTTTGATTGTAGGTTTTGATGGTTCGATTTCGAGGACAAAATCCTTTCAAGAAGGGGAGGATGATGCAATATAAAATGGCCTAAACGACAACCATCAAAAGCCATGCTCGAGAGCACAACGGATACGAGTCAAGGCCTCCGGAAGCAACTTGAAGATCATGCATTGGAGCGCCAACGGATGGAGGAAACAGGGCAGGAAACTGAGCAGCCCAAAACAGGGCAAAACAGGGGAGCAAACTGGGAGCTCACTGCCTAAGGAAGAGGATTTCCTCTGCGCGATCGCGACCTCCCCTGCGCGATCGCGAAGAGTAGTTGAAGACCCTGCGCGATAGCGCAACCTGCACGCGAAGGCGAGGATGAACAATGCTGGGAAATGCTGGAACCTGCGCGATCGCGAGCCCTTGGCGCGATCGCGATTCTCTGAGGAATGCCCAGCGCGATCGCGAACCTCCCTGGCGCGATCGCGAAGAAGAAGTATTGAGCAGCGAGGCAGAATCAGCTTCAGGGCCATTTTTGTCCATTTTGAGTGTAAATGTATATATAGCACATTATTCTTCATTTTCATTAGTTAGTTTAGCTTGAATTGAATAGAGAGAAGAGAGAATTAGAGAAGAGGCCGAGCCCTTCTAGTTCGAAGCCCGAGGCTTCATGTATCTCGTTAACTTGGAACCTATGGCGATCGACACCTAGTTGAGTCCATTGTAAGGTTCGAGTTTCACTTTCTCCCTTTTGGATTATTAATTCATGTCTTGAATTTATTAATCCGTTCTTTCTTCTCGTTTCTTGACTCCCCAATCCTTGTTTCCCCGATATCATTGATATCACCTATCGTGTTATTTATCGCTTCCGCCTTGTTTGTGTCGTTATTAGCTTCCGTGTATTTTAGATTGCATCACTTACACGGTTAAACATGAGGGGAAGAAGTTTGTGCTTACACCCTTGACCCCAAAGCAAGTAAGTGAGGACTATCGGTGCATGAAGGAATTGAGGGAAGCGGCTAAGGCCAAGTCCCCGGTTGTGGCCAAACCTTTGGCCGAGACTCCACCATCTTCCACCGGTCGCATGTGTGCCATGATGCAACCGGGTGAGTACTTGAGAGGTAATGATGGCACCAAAATGCTCATTTGCCTAGTGCACAAAGGTATGGTTCTAAACTCCGATAGTGATTTTTCTTCTAACCCTAACCCTTTGCCTAGCGCTATTGAGAATGTTTTGAAGGTATTTGAGGACATGTTCCCGGAAGAGATGCCGAGTGGCCTTCCTCCATTGAGGGGGATTGAGCACCAAATCGATTTTGTCCCAGGGTCCCAAATCCCAAACAAGCCGGCTTATAGGAGCAACCCGGAGGATACCAAGGAATTGCAAAAGCAAGTGGATGAATTGCTCACCAAAGGGTTGGTTCGAGAAAGCTTGAGTCCGTGTGCCGTACCGGTCATTCTTGTGCCAAAGAAGGACGGGACATGGAGGATGTGTGTTGATTGCCGTGCGGTCAACAAGATAACGGTAAAGTATCGTCATCCCATTCCTAGACTTGATGACATGCTTGATGAATTGAGTGGTTCAAGTGTCTTTACCAAGATAGATCTTAGGTCCGGCTACCACCAAATCCGGATGAAACCGGGTGATGAGTGGAAGACCGCATTCAAGACCAAATTTGGTCTTTATGAATGGTTGGTGATGCCTTTTGGCCTCTCCAATGCACCTAGCACATTCATGCGGTTAATGAACCATGTCTTAAAGCCGTTTATCAACAAGTTTGTGGTCGTCTATTTTGATGACATATTGATTTATAGCAAGTCAATAGAAGACCATGTTGGCCACTTGAGTCAAGTCCTTGAAGTGCTACGAGCCGAGAAGCTCTATGCCAACTTTAAGAAGTGTGCCTTTTGTGTTGAAAGGGTTGTCTTTTTGGGCTTTGTTGTTAGTGCAAATGGTGTCGAGGTTGATGAGTCCAAAGTTGAAGCCATTAGAGATTGGCCTACTCCTACTACCGTTTCTCATGTTAGGAGTTTCCATGGCCTTGCTAGTTTCTATAGGCGCTTTGTTAGGGACTTTAGCACCATTGCCGCACCACTCACCGAGTTGGTGAAAAAGGACAAGCCTTTTGTGTGGGGAGAGTCTCAAGAGAGAGCTTTCCAAGAGTTGAAGAGTAGGCTAAGTACCGCCCCCTTGCTACAATTGCCCGACTTCGGGAAGGCTTTTGAGGTAGAGTGTGATGCCTCGGGGGTGGGAATCGGGGGTGTTCTCATGCAAGAAGGGAAACCCGTTGCCTACTTTAGTGAGAAGTTGAAGGGCGCAACCTTGAATTACTCCACGTATGACAAGGAGTTGTATGCCCTAGTGAGAGCTTTAGCCCATTGGCAACACTATCTATGGCCTCGGGAATTCGTGATCAAGAGTGACCATGAGTCACTCAAGCATCTAAGAGGCCAAGAGAAGTTGAACAAAAGACACGCCAAGTGGGTGGAGTTCATTGAGTCTTTTCCCTATGTAATTCATTACAAGAAGGGAAAGGACAATGTTGTAGCCGATGCGCTTTCTCGGAAGTTCGCCCTTGCTACCACTCTTGCTTCTAGACTTATGGGTTTTGAGAGTATCAAATCTTTGTATGAACATGACCCAAAGTTCAAGAGCATTCATGATGCTCTAGTGAGTGGGAAGCGAGTGGAGAAGTACCAATGGGTCGATGGCTACATTTTCAAGAAAGGGAGAGTATGTGTCCCCGAGTCCTCTTGGCGAGAATTGCTAGTGCGTGAAGCACATTGTGGAGGCTTGATGGGTCACTTTGGGAGGGATAAGACTTTGGCCATTCTTATGGAGCAATTCCATTGGCCTAAGATGGGAATGCATGTTGAGCGGCTTTGCAATGCTTGTTTAGATTGCAAGCACGCCAAGTCTAAGTCGAGTCCCCATGGCTTGTATACTCCTTTGCCCATTCCTACTAGCCCGTGGATGGACATTTCGATGGATTTTGTTATGGGTTTGCCACGGTCTAGTGGGGGCCATGATAGCATTTATGTTGTCGTGGATCGGTTTTCCAAAATGGCTCACTTCATCCCTTGTAAGAAGAGTAGTGATGCACACCATGTAGCTTCTTTGTTTATTGAAAATGTGTTAAAATTGCATGGCGTGCCTCAAACCATTGTAAGTGATAGGGACACTAAGTTCCTAAGCCATTTTTGGAGGTGTTTGTGGGGTGCCCTTGGCACCAAATTGTTGTTCTCTACGTCCCACCACCCTCAAACGGATGGTCAAACCGAGGTGGTGAACCGAACCTTGGGGTCTCTTCTTAGAGCCATGACCCGAGGTAAGGCCGGGACTTGGGTGGAGAAGTTACCACTCATGGAGTTTGCATATAACCGCACTTTGCATAGAATGATTGGCATGACTCCATTTGAGTGCGTTTATGGTTTTAATCCTTTGATTCCACTTGATCTCACCCCTTTGCCGAGGGAAATGGTTGTTGATGTTGCAGGTACAAGCCGAGCTAAGGCTTTGATGGAACTCCATGCCAAAGCAAAGAAGAACTTGGAGGAAGCTTATGAAAAGTTAGCCACCAAGAAGAACAAAGGAAGGAAGAAAGTGGACTTCAAGAAAGGAGATTGGGTGTGGGTGCACTTCCGGAAAGAAAGATTTCCAAACATTAGAAAAGGGAAGTTGGCACCCCGAGGAGATGGCCCGTTCCAAGTGATATCCAAGATCAACAACAACGCTTATGTGATTGATCTACCCGGTGAGTACAATGTTTCAAATACTTTCAATGTGAGTGACTTGGCTCCTTGTGATGTAGGTGATGCCGTGGAGGATGACGCCTTAATTTCGAGGACGAAATCTTCTCAAGAAGGGGAGGATGATGCCGGGCAAACTAGCTCGAGACCCTTGACGAGAAGCCAAGCCAAAGCTATTCATGATGCTCATCTTCACTTGGTATGGAAAGGCTTGGACGTGGAAGATGGAAGCTCCGGAACAACTTTGAAGATCATGCATTGGAGCACCATGGAAGGGGAACCATCTCGGACACTTGGAGAAGCTCAAGAGACACAAAATGAGGCATTACAAGAAGCTCCAGGAAGAGGCGCCCCGCCTGGAAAGGGAGGCGCTCCGCCTAGAAGTTGCTAGGCCTCAGGACTTGGGGAGGCGGACCGCCTAGCCAATAGAGGCGGCCGCCTACTGCATGATGGCTCTCTGGACTTTCTCTGAGGCGCTCCGCCTCCTAGGGGTGGGCGGACCGCCTACCCCTGTTGTGCACCAATCCGAGTTTTTGCTATTTTGTGCGTGTAATTCCAACTTTGGCCCTAAGTGGCTTCTATTGTTTAAACCCACTTAGGGGTATTTTAGGGACTTCATTACAAGTTTGTAGAAGGCTATAAAAGCCTTCATTAAGTCTTGAATTCTTTTTTTAGCTATCTTTGAACACAAAAACAAGAGAATACTCTTTGAATGAAAACCTTGATTCTTGGCTTGAATTTCAATTGGATGAATCCAAGTTGAACCTCAAACCTTTTCGATCACTCTATTTGCAAGGACCTCGTGATTCTTGAGGATAGTTGCGTAGTGTTAGGTGATTCTTTCCAATCATTCGGGGTGTAACGGAACGAGTTCTTCGTTGCTACTCGAACCTTAGTGTAAGTCTCGTCACACTTTATCTCTTTATCGCTTTCGTAGGTTTTCCCTACATCACATAGTGGAGAGTAGGAATTCCAAGAAAAGCGTAGAACCTTTTACTCAAGTCCTTTACTTCAAAGTGCCTAGCGTTCATCGAGTCCCAATAACTCCACTCACCCCGGAGTGTGCGTGACTCGTGATTAGTTTTGGTTGAGTTGGGAATTGCTAGTCATCTACGTGAAGCTTTGGAACTACAAGTCGAGTGAAATAGCCACCGCCACTCAAAAGAGAGAACCGAGTGAAATCTTTTGTGAGGGAGCGAGTGAGGTTGTTTTTGCTAACGTTTGTTACTTGTGTAGGTACCATGGCTAACGACGGACAAGATTTCATTAAGGAGGCCTTGGCTAATCTTCTTGCCAAGATGGACCTTATGAACCAAAGAATCGAGTCTCCTGAAAAAGGAGCCTCGAGTACACAAGGAGAACATGGGACCCCGAGTGTCCAAAATGACAAAAGGACCCCGAGTGTCCAAATTGAGGCCGGAGAAGGCTCAAGTAGCCCTACCTTTACCCCGGAGCAAGTTGTTGAATTGCTCAAACATCAACGGGTAAAGGAAGATAAAGAGCGGATGGATCAAATGTTGGGCAACCCCCAACGAACGGGCATTCCCCGTATCTTAGACAACCCTCCAAGGAACGTTCCACTACCACAACCCATCCGAAATGTGCAACCTCTTGAGCAAGTTGATGACGCTCAAGAAGAGGAGGAAGCCAATTATGGAGATGACATGTATGGGTTTGATGATCACTTTCAACCGAGGCGAGGTATGAATTGGGGTCGGAATGTGGATCGGGGTAGAGGCCGAGGTCGAGGGCCACCCATGGGGCATGATGGAGGGAATGTTAGGAGAGACTATGGAGGTTATGGTGGTTATGGAGATCACTATGGAGGCCAACCGGAGCCATTCCAAGGGGGTCGTGATAACAACAACAACCTCAATAGTGTGAAGCTCACTATTCCTTCTTTCAAAGGAAGTAGTGACCCGATGGAGTACAAGAATTGGAAATTGGCTATGGAACGAATATTTGAAACCAATGATATGCCCGAGGTGAAGAAAACCAAGTATGCAATATCTTCCTTCGAATCTTTTGCTTCTACTTGGTGGGAGTCGGTGAAGAGGAATAGAAGGAGGACGGGGATGGCTATTAATCTTACTTGGGAAGAGTTGATCCGGGTGATGGATGAGAAGTATTTGACTAGCCAATACCGGGTTGAGCAACAAAAGCGTCTCTATGAATTGAAACAAGGTTCCAATTCGGTTGGGGAATACTTCAATGAATTTGAGCAAGTCCGAATGAACCTTGACCTTGATGATGAAGATCATGAGATGGCCATAATCCGTTTCAAAGGGGGCTTAAACCGAGACATAGCTTCACAATTGAAGTTCCACCGATATGATGATCTCTACAAGCTATGTGATGATGCGGTTGAAGCCGAGAAATGGCTCAAAGAGGAGAAGTCCTTTCGCTACAAGGGTAGCACTACTACTCCAACAAGCAATACAAAGGGTTGGAAGCCTCCTACCACAAATGCAAGGTTCCCGAGTGCAAGTGGAACGAGTGGTGCCAATGCAACCAAGGATGTGAAGAAGCCATTTGAGAAGTTCACGCCCAATGTGGGAGGTAACTCTAAAACCCAATTGAATGCTCCTACTTCTTCTTCCATTCAATGTCACAAATGCAAGGGGTATGGGCACTTTGCCAAAGAGTGTCCTACGAAAAGAAACATGGTTGTTGTTGGTGATAATGCATATGAGCAAGAGAGTGAGCCGGAGGAAGATGAGGGAGTAGAGGGAGATGAGGGAGTAGAGGAGGATGGTGAAGATGACACGGTGGAGGATGAGGAACCTCATACTTTCTTGGTAGTAAGGAGAAGCCTAGGAGCTATGATTGCGGAGGATGGTGAAACCTTGCAAAGGGAGAACCTCTTCCATGCTAGGTGTCGTGTTAAGGGTGTTGTGTGCTCTATGATCATTGATTCCGGGAGTTGTACTAATGTGGTGAGTCAATCTCTCATAACCCAATTGAAGTTGCCTACCATGAAGCATCCAAAGCCATACCGGTTACAATGGCTTAGTGAATGTGGGGAGCTCAAGGTAGTGAAACAAGCAATGATCAAGTTTAAAATGGGAAGTTATGTTGATGAACACTTGTTCGACGTTGTGCCCATGCAAGCTTGCCACCTTCTCTTTGGAAGGCCTTGGCAATTTGACCGGCAAGTGGTTCACAATGGACGTGTTAACACTTACACGCTCCAACATGAGGGAAGAAAGTTTGTGTTGAAGCCCCTAACTCCTAAACAAGTGAGTGATGACTACAAGAAAATGAAGGAGTTGAGGGAGGTGGCAAAGGCTAAGTCTATCATTGAGACTAGCCCTTTGTCCAAAAGCATGGTGGCAATCCCACCTACTTCATCTACCGGTGGCATATGTGCCATGATGCAACCGGGCGAGCTCTTAAGAGGTAATGATGGCAACAAGTTTCTCCTATGCTTAGTGCACAAAGGTATGATCCTTAACTCTAATTGTGATGTTTCTACTAGTCCTTTGCCTAGTGCTTTGAAAAATGTTTTGGAGAACTTTGGGGACATGTTCCCGGATGAGATCCCCGATGGCTTACCTCCCTTGAGGGGTATTGAACATCAAATTGATTTTATTCCGGGCTCTCAAATCCCGAACAAGCCGGCCTATAGAAGCAATCCCGAGGATACGAGGGAGTTGCAAAAACAAGTTGATGACTTGCTTTCAAAAGGCTTGGTGAGGGAAAGTTTGAGTCCTTGTGCCGTACCGGTCATTCTTGTCCCAAAGAAGGACGGCACTTGGAGAATGTGCGTAGATTGCCGAGCCGTGAATAAGATAACGATCAAGTATCGTCACCCTATTCCACGGCTTGATGATATGTTGGATGAATTGAGTGGGTCGTGTGTCTTTTCCAAAATCGACCTTAGGTCCGGCTACCATCAAATCCGGATGAAACCCGGGGATGAATGGAAAACCGCATTCAAGACCAAATTCGGTCTCTATGAATGGTTGGTTATGCCCTTCGGGCTATCCAACGCACCTAGCACCTTCATGCGACTCATGAATCATGTTTTAAAGCCTTTTATCAATAAGTTTGTTGTTGTCTATTTCGATGATATCTTGATCTATAGTAAGACAATTGATGAACATGTTGACCACCTTAGGCATGCTTGATGTTTTGAGAGCCGAAAAGCTTTATGCTAACTTTAAAAAGTGTGCCTTTGGTGTGGAGAAGGTGGTCTTCCTTGGGTTTGTTGTGAGTGCCCAAGGAGTGGAGGTGGATGAGTCTAAGGTAGAGGCCATACGTGATTGGCCTACTTCTACTACCGTGACTCAAGTGAGGAGCTTTCATGGTCTTGCTAGTTTTTATAGACGATTTGTGAAAGACTTTAGCTCCATTGCCGCTCCACTTACCGAGTTGGTAAAGAAGGACCAACCATTTGTTTGGGGAGAGCCTCAAGAGAAGGCTTTCCAAGAGTTGAAAGGTAGGTTAAGTACCGCCCCCCTATTGCAATTGCCCAACTTTGGGAAGGCGTTTGAGGTTGAATGTGATGCCTCGGGGGTGGGAATTGGTGGTGTATTAATGCAAGATAGCAAACCCATCGCCTACTTTAGTGAGAAATTGAAAGGGGCCTCCTTGAATTATTCTACATATGACAAGGAGTTGTATGCCCTTGTGAGAGCCCTTGCCCATTGGCAACATTACCTTTGGCCTCGTGAGTTTGTGATCAAGAGTGACCATGAGTCACTCAAGCATTTGAGAGGCCAAGAGAAGCTTAATAAGCGGCATGCCAAGTGGGTTGAATTTATTGAGTCCTTTCCCTATGTGATCCAATACAAGAAAGGGAAGGACAATGTTGTGGCGGATGCGCTTTCTAGAAAGTTCGCATTAGCCACCACTCTCACCTCTAAGCTCATGGGATTCGAGAGCATCAAATTGATGTATGCTCATGATCCAAAGCTAAAGAGTGTCCATGATGCTCTAGAGAAAGGGGAGAGAGTTGAAAAATACCAATGGTCTAATGGATTCATCTTTAAAAATGGTAGAGTGTGCATACCCGAGTCCTCATGGAGGGAATTGCTTGTGCAAGAAGCACATTGTGGAGGACTCATGGGTCACTTTGGGGCAAGAAAGACTTTGGCCGTTCTTCAAGAACAATTCCATTGGCCGAAGATGAGGGTGCATGTGGAGAAATTTTGTGCCAATTGCCTTGAGTGCAAGCGGGCCAAATCTAAAGCCCACCCTCATGGGTTATATACCCCACTCCCCGTACCTACTAGTCCGTGGTTGGATATATCAATGGACTGATAAGACCCAAATTGGCCTAAACGACAACCATCAAGAACCAAGCTTGAAGATCACAAGGAATGCAAGTCAAGGGCTCCGGATGACGTCTTGAAGATCATGCATTGGAGAGCCAAGGAAGGAGGAGCCTTAGAGACACATTTCGAGGCGTTCCAAGGTGTCAGGGAAAGAGGCGGACCGCCCACTTACTAGGCGGACCGCCCCCTTCAGCCTCTGAATTTTAACAGGCGGGGCGCCTACTTGTTCAGGGGCGGGGCGCCTACTCCAGTGAGGAGCAACCAGGCGGGGCGCCTAGTGCTGAGAAGGATGCGGGATTTCCTAGTTTTTATCATATGTAATTTCTATTATGCCCCTACGTGGCTTATGTCCTTAGAACTTACTTAAGGGTACTTTTGGGCTTTCACTATGTATTAAATGAGGCCTATAAATACTCCATAGCTTAGCATTATTGATAAGACCCAAATTGGCCTAAACGACAACCATCAAGAACCAAGCTTGAAGAGCACAAGGAATGCAAGTCAAGGGCTCCGGATGACGTCTTGAAGATCATGCATTGGAGCGCCAAGGAAGGAGGAGCACGGGAGACACATTTCGGCGCGTTTCAAGGGCTCAGGAAAGCAGGCGGACCGCCTAGTCAAAGGGGCGGCCGCCCACTCTTTGCTTGCTCTCTGGATCTGCTCCAGGCGGACCACCTACTCCAAGGAGGCGGACCGCCTACTCCTAGTAGGCTGACCGCCTACTCCAACTAGGCCAGGCGCCTACTGTGCTGAAGGGTTGCGGGATTCCTAGTTTATTTGCTATGTTTTGGACGACTTTAGCCCTACGTGGCCTTTATTGTTTTAACCCACTTTAGGGGTATTTTGACATTACATTAGGAGTGTGGAACACCTATAAATACCACACTTAGTCCTTTATTTCATTAGTTAGTCATTGTTGAAGATAGAATCTTGAGAGAGAACATTGAAGAGGCCGAGCCCTTCTTGTGTGAGCCCGAGGCTCGTGTATGTCTCGACTTGGAACCTATGGAGATCGACATCTAGTTAGATTCCATTGTAAGGTTCAAGTTTCCCTTCTCCCCTTTTGAATTCAATTAACGTTAGTAAATTGAATTCGATTCTTTCTTCTATTTTCTTGCCTTGCCAATCTTGATTTCTTGTTATCCTTTACTTGCTTCCGCTCGATTATCGTATAGTTTGCTTCCGCGTATTTTGATCCTTATCATTTGGTATCAGAGCACGGATAGGTTTTGTTCTTACAAACCCTCGATCGTGACTCTTTATCTTTGTGTTTGTTGTTCTTGTTCTTGAAAAATTGAAGAAAACAAAAAAATAGAAAAACTTGAAAATTGAACAAATTTTGGTGGAACTTGTTGGATTGGAACACCCATGCGTTAAAAATCATTGGGGTTTGTTCCTTATTGTATTCCCGATCTTTTGATACCATAATTACAAGATTTGGTGGTGTATTTCAAAATTTGAAGAAATCAAATTCCCAAAATTTTCAAAGAACCCTAGAATTTTGATCAAGAATCAAAATCAATTGATTGTTGTTTGTGTGGGGTTTAAACCTATTGGGGATTGTTTAGAAACATCATATACACCTTTGGGTATCATTAGAATCGAAAACAAGTCGAAAACGTTGGATTTTGATTGCTAAACGAGCCAAAAACACGTTTTCGGACCGTGCTGAGAAGCCCAGTAGGCGGACCGCCTACTCCTAAGAGGTGGACCGCCTCTTTTTATGCTACTCTCTGAATTTTGAGTAGGCGGGGCGCCCCCTTTACAGAGGCGGACCGCCCACTCCTGGGGAGGCTCCGTTTGGCTTCGTTTCGTGTGTTTTTGTGTCCCGTTTGCTTCCGTACCTCTTGGTTAGTGTTTCTAGGGTAATTGGCCTACTTTATTAACACTAATCTTTTATTTCTTAGGGTGTTTGTGTGTCTTGAAGTCTATACTTAAAGTCATAGAATTTGCTTGCTTCAAGTGCGCACTAAACTAGCTTCCGTACATCGAGTCGTATCAACTCCACTCCGGACCATTACTTGGATATACTAGTTGATTGATCTTACCATTGTGGTTCCTAAAAGAGATAAGGGCAACTTTGGGTGGGGGTTTGGGAGTGTGCACCTTAAAAAGAGTGTTGAGAGCCACCACCAAAGGTAAGGGAGAGCAAGTGAGGTTGTTTATACTAACCTTTGCACTTTCTTAACATGTCTTTTGCAGGTACAAGGAGCCATAAGGGAGGTTTGGAGGGAAGTGGGAGTGGTGAGAAAGGTGTGAGTGATTGGGAGTTAGTTGAAGCTTACCTCCCGAGCCTCATGACTATGATGGAGGAAATGGATACTCGACTCCAACACTTGGAGGATGAGATGGAAGAGAATGAGGCCGAGGGAAGAGATGGAATGAGTCGCACTATGGGTTATGGTATTGCTAGTAGTGGTGAAAGGAGGAAGTACCCGATTAGCGAAGGTACTATTGAGGGGATGTGTAAAGGGCGTTACAAGGATGAACTCATGAGTAAAAGAGATTGGTGTCAATTCATAGTGAGCCTTAATGGGAATCATGGGTATGTGCTTCAAGTGGATAGTGGCGAAGCAAGTTGGATTAGCCATCTTGTGGTAAGAAGGTTGGGGATACCTTGTGTTGATGGAATGGTGATAGGAATCAAATACGCGGAACAAAAGATAGAAGAGCGAGACACTTCTCGAACTCCCTTCGAGGTAACCACGGGGAACTTGTCCCGAGATACCCTCGAATCGGTGTCAAGGAGGACCTACACTATGCAACGACCCTCGAGACAACAACGGACTCGCAAGTCGAATGGTCGGAGTATCGGTTCAAGATTCAACTAGGCTCCACTAGTGATTCAAGCAACCAAAAACAAAGGGTTCTTCCAAGAGTCAAACTCTATTTCCATTCACTCAATATTCATCAAAGTGTAAGCTAAGGTTTGAAAGAGGTTATGTGAAGTATTTATAGACTTCACTTACACATAATGAAACTACTAAAATACCCCAAAAGTGGGTTTAATAAACAAAGGCCACGTAGGTCTATAATAGTCAAAACATAGCGTTTTAATGAGGTGTCCCGTTTCATTCTTCAATGGAGTAGGCGCCCAGCCTACTCCAGGAGGCGCCTCGCCTGTTCAGCCTCTTCAGAGGAGTGGGCGGTCCGCCTAGTGTTCAGGGGCGGTCCGCCTACTGTGTTTCCTCAAACTTCAGAGAGTTGAGGGGGCGGTCCGCCTAGTAGAGCGGGCGGTCCGCCTCCTCCTGTGGCACCTTGGATTGCCTCCAAACGCGCTCCGGATGCCTCGCCAAGTGTACTAAAGGGTCCTCCATCCATGGCACACCAAAGTATAGTCTTCAAGCTGCTCTTGGGGCCTTCTTCCATGCCCTTCCATACCAAGTAAAGATGGGTGTCTTGGATCAACTTGGCTTGGCTCCGTGTGAAGGGTCTTGTGGGGGTTTGGGTCTTATCATCCTCCCCTTCTTGAGAGGATTTCGTCCTCGAAATCGAAGCATCATCCACGACCTCTTCATCATCATTCACGACCTCTCCATCATCACTCACGACCCCTTCATTACCTACATTCAAAGGAACCAAGTCACTAACATTGAAAGTATTAGAAACTTGATACTCACTTGGCAAGTCAACCACATAGGCATTGTTGTTTATCTTCGAGAGCACTTGGAAAGGGCCATCTCCCCGGGGTGCCAACTTCCCTTTCCTAAGGTTTGGAAACCTTTCTTTCCGGAAGTGCACCCACACATAATCACCCTTCTTGAGTTCCACCTTCTTGCGTCCTTTGTTCTTCCTGGCGGCAACCTTAGCATAAGATTCCTCCAAGTTCTTCTTCGCCTTTGCATGTAGTTCAACCAAAGCCTTGGCTCTAGCTTTACCTTCAAAATTAACAACCATTTCCCTTGGCAAAGGGGTGAGATCAAGGGGAATCAAGGGGTTAAAACCATAAACACATTCAAAAGGAGTCATGCCAATAGCGGTATGCAATGTACGATTGTAGGCAAACTCCATCACAGGCAATCTATCAATCCACGTCCCGGCCTTACCTCGGGTCATGGCCCTAAGAAGAGCACCCAAGGTTCGGTTTACCACTTCGGTTTGACCATCGGTTTGTGGGTGGTGGGACGTAGAAAACAAGAGTTTGGTGCCCAAAGCACCCCATAAACTTCGCCAAAAATGGCTTAGGAACTTAGTGTCCCTATCACTCACTATAGATTGAGGCACACCATGTAGCTTCAAAACATTTTCAACAAACAAGGAAGCTACATGTTGGGCATCATCACATTTCTTGCACGGAATGAAATGAGCCATCTTTGAGAACCTATCCACAACAACAAAGATGCTATCGTGGCCCCCCCTAGTCCTTGGTAATCCCATGACAAAGTCCATTGATATATCCAACCACGGACTAGTAGGTACGGGGAGTGGGGTGTATAACCCATGAGGGTGGGATTTAGATTTGGCACGCTTGCACTCAAGGCAATTAGTGCAAAACTTCTCCACATGCACCCTCATCTTCGGCCAATAGAATTGTTCTTGAAGAACGGCCAAAGTCTTTCTTACCCCAAAGTGACCCATGAGTCCTCCACAATGTGCCTCTTGCACAAGCAATTCCCTCCATGAGGACTCGGGTATGCACACTCTACCATTTTTAAAGATGAATCCATTAGACCATTGGTACTTTGCAACTCTCTCCCCTTTCTCTAGAGCATCATGGACACTCTTTAGCTTTGGATCATGAGCATACATCAACTTGATGCTCTCGAATCCCATGAGCTTAGAGGTGAGAGTGGTGGCTAATGCAAACTTTCTAGAAAGCGCATCCGCCACGACATTGTCCTTCCCTTTCTTGTATTGGATCACATAGGGAAAGGACTCAATAAATTCAACCCACTTGGCATGTCGCTTGTTGAGCTTCTCTTGGCCTCTCAAATGCTTGAGTGACTCATGGTCACTCTTGATCACAAACTCACGAGGCCAAAGGTAATGTTGCCAATGGGCAAGGGCTCTCACAAGGGCATACAACTCCTTGTCATATGTAGAATAATTCAAGGAGGCCCCTTTCAATTTCTCACTAAAGTAGGCGATGGGTTTGCTATCTTGCATTAATACACCACCAATTCCCACCCCCGAGGCATCACACTCAACCTCAAACGCCTTCCCGAAGTCGGGCAATTGCAATAGGGGGGCGGTACTTAACCTACCTTTCAACTCTTGGAAAGCCTTCTCTTGAGGCTCTCCCCAAACAAATGGTTGGTCCTTCTTGACCAATTCGGTGAGTGGAGCGGCTATGGAGCTAAAATCTTTCACAAAGCGTCTATAAAAACTAGCAAGACCATGAAAGCTCCTCACTTGAGTCACGGTAGTAGGAGTAGGCCAATCACGTATGGCCTCTACCTTAGACTCATCCACCTCCACTCCTTGGGCACTCACAACAAACCCAAGAAAGACAACCTTTTCCACACCAAAGGCACACTTTTTGAAGTTAGCATAGAGCTTTTCGGCTCTCAAGGCTTCAAGCACTTGCCTAAGGTGGTCAACATGTTCATCAATTGTCCTACTATAGATCAAGATATCATCAAAATAGACAACGACGAACTTGTTGATAAAAGACTTCAACACATGATTCATGAGTCGCATGAAGGTGCTAGGTGCGTTGGATAGCCCGAAGGGCATAACCAACCATTCATAGAGACCGAATTTGGTCTTGAATGCGGTTTTCCATTCATCCCCGGGTTTCATCCGGATTTGATGGTAGCCGGACCTAAGGTCGATTTTGGAAAAGACACACGACCCACTCAATTCATCCAACATATCATCAAGCCGTGGAATAGGGTGACGATACTTGATCGTTATCTTATTCACGGCTCGGCAATCTACGCACATTCTCCAAGTGCCGTCCTTTTTTGGGACAAGAATGACCGGTACGGCACAAGGACTCAAACTTTCCCTCACCAAGCCCTTTGAAAGCAAGTCATCAACTTATTTTTGCAACTCCCTCGTATCCTCGGGATTGCTTCTATAGGCCGGCTTATTTGGGATTTGAGAGCCCGGAATAAAATCAATTTGATGTTCAATACCCCTCAAGGGAGGTAAGCCATCGGGCATCTCATCCGGGAACATGTCCCCAAAGTTCTCCAAAACATTTTTCAAAGCACTAGGCAAAGGACTAGAAGAAACATCACAATTAGAGTTAAGGATCATACCTTTGTGCACTAAGCATAGGAGAAACTTGTTGCCATCATTACCTCTTAAGAGCTCGCCCGGTTGCATCATGGCACATATGCCACCGGTAGATGAAGTAGGTGGGATTGCCACCATGCTTTTGGACAAAGGGCTAGTCTCAATGATAGACTTAGCCTTTGCCACCTCCCTCAACTCCTTCATTTTCTTGTAGTCATCACTCACTTGTTTAGGAGTTAGGGGTTTCAACACAAACTTTCTTCCCTCATGTTGGAGTGTGTAGGTGTTAACACGTCCATTGTGAACCACTTGTCGGTCAAATTGCCAAGGCCTTCCAAAGAGAAGGTGGCAAGCTTGCATTGGCACAACGTCGAACAAGTGTTCATCAACATAACTCCCCATTTTGAACTTGATCATTGCTTGTTTCACTACCTTGAGCTCCCCACATTCACTAAGCCATTGTAACCGGTAGGGCTTGGGATGCTTCATGGTAGGCAACTTCAATTGGGTTATGAGAGATTGACTCACCACATTAGTACAACTCCCGGAGTCAATGATCATAGAACACACAACTCCCTTAACACGACACCTAGCATGGAAGAGGTTTTCCCTTTGCAAGGTCTCACCATCCTCCGCGATCATAGCTCCTAGACTTCTCCTTACTACCAAGAAGGTATGAGGTTCCTCATCCTCCACCGTGTCATCTTCACCATCCTCCTCTACTCCCTCATCTCCCTCTACTCCCTCATCTTCCTCCGGCTCACTCTCTTGCTCATATGCATTGTCACCAACAACAACCATGTTTCTTTTCGTAGGACACTCTTTGGCAAAGTGCCCATACCCCTTGCATTTGTGGCATTGAATGGAAGAAGAAGTAGGAGCATTCAATTGGGTTTTAGAGTTACCTCCCACATTGGGTGTGAACTTCTCGAATGGCTTCTTCACATCCTTGGTTGCATTGGTACCACTCGCTCCACTTGCACTCGGAAACCTTGCATTTGTGGTAGGAGGCTTCCATCCCTTTGTATTGTTTGTTGGAGTAGTAGTGCTACCCTTGTAGCGGAAGGACTTTTCCTCTTTGAGCCATTTCTCGGCTTCAACCGCATCATCACATAGCTTGTAGAGATCATCATATCGGTGGAACTTCAATTGTGAAGCTATGTCTCGGTTTAAGCCCCCTTTGAAGCGGATTATGGCCATCTCATGATCTTCATCATCTAGGTCAAGGTTCATTCGGACTTGCTCAAATTCATTGAAGTATTCCCCAACCGAATTGGAACCTTGTTTCAACTCATAGAGACGCTTTTGTTGCTCAACCCGGTATTGGTTAGTCAAGTACTTCTCATCCATCACTCGGATCAACTCTTCCCAAGTAAGATTAATAGCCATCCCCGTCCTCCTTCTATGCCTCTTCACCGACTCCCACCAAGTAGAAGCAAAAGATTCGAAGGAAGATATTGCATACTTGGTTTTCTTCACCTCGGGCATATCATTGGTTTCAAATATTCGTTCCATAGCCAATTTCCAATTCTTGTACTCCATCGGGTCACTACTTCCTTTGAAAGAAGGAATAGTGAGCTTCACACTATTGAGGTTATTGTTGTTATCACGACCCCCTTGGAATGGCTCCGGTTGGCCCCCATAGTGATCCCCATAACCTCCATAACCTCCATAGTCTCTCCTAACATTCCCTCCATCAAGTCCTAAGGGTTGCCCTCGACCTCGGCCTCTACCCCGATCCACATTCCGACCCCAATTCATACCTCGCCTCGGTTGAAAGTGATCATCAAACCCATACATGTCATCTCCATAATTGGCTTCCTCCCCTCCTTGGACTTCATCCACTTGCTCAAGAGGTTGCACATTCCGGATGGGTTGTGGTAGTGGAACGTTTCTTGGAGGGTTGTCTACGATACGGGGAATGCCCGTTCGTTGGGTGTTGCCCAACATTTGATCCATCCGCTCTTTATCTTCCTTTACCCGTTGTTGTTTGAGCAATTCAACAACTTGCTCCGGGGTAAAGGTAGGGCTACTTGAGCCTTCTCCGGCTTCAATTTGGACACTCGGGGTCCTTTTGTCATTTTGGACGCTCGGGGTCCCATGTTCTCCTTGTGTGCTCGAGGCTCCCTTTTCAAGAGACTCGATTCTTTCGTTCATGAGGTCCATCTTGGCAAGAAGATTAGCCAAGGCCTCCTTAATGAAATCTTGTCCGTCATTAGCCATGGTACCTACAAAGAAAGAAACAAGAGTTAGTTAAAACACCTCACTCGCTCCCTCACTTGAGTTCACTCGGGTCACTCGTATAAGGGGTGGTGGATTTTTCACTCTTGCTTGAACCAAAAGCTTCACGGAGTTGTATAGTAAACCTCAACCTAACCACTCAATTCAAAAGTCCAATGAGCTCCGGGGTGAATGGAGTTAATAGGACTCTATCGGAACGATAGCTCTTTAGGTGCGGACTTGAGCCAAAAGAGACTACGAGTTTGCTTTTGAGTTCTAATCTCCGGTCTAGGCTTGAGTTTCCTAATAGCTTAGAAGGGTTAGCACAACTCAAGTAGGCAAGATTACTCAATGAAGTGCTAACTAGATGTGATGCAAACAACAAAACACGAAAACCTAGTAGATCTACCCAATTCCCAACCTTCAGGAAAGTAGGCGCCCCACCCTTTCTGCAGTGGGCGGTCTGCCTGGTCTGCTGTAGGGAAAATGGGCGGTCCGCCTGTTCAGTAGGCGCCCCGCCTCTGAACTTCAGAGAGTTTGGTAGGCGCCCCGCCTCTGTTTCGGGCGGTCCGCCTACTGCAAATTCCAGCAATGTTCAACAACGTTTTCTCAACCTTTGCACCCAAAAATCCAACTAATCACGCGATGTTTTGGCAATCTGAGGGTACCCAAACGTTGTTCCAACCACAGAGATCAAAACCCAATCACTTTTAACAAAACCCAATCAACAATCAATAATCTACCATGTTCATCATGTTCATAACTAGGGTTTATCAAAAGGGGTTCAACAAGGGTGATGATTCTTCAAAGTAGGTGTTATACAAGTTCAATTCCCACAAATTTGGTACCAAATCGTTTGTTTTTCCAAGAAGATCAATCCCCAATAACAAGTCCCCACTATAACATCAATCCAACCCAAGAATCAAGGCAAAAATCATCAAGAACATGTTCTTCAAGGGTTTAAGGGGGTTTGGGGTTTCAATTTTCCAAACTTCTTCGATTCAATCAATTTTAGTACCCAAGTAACGGGAATTCAATCACGAACAAGAATCAATAACACCCATATCATAAATCATCCAATCCAACAAGATACACCAATTTTTTTGTATTTTCAATTTTTCAATTTTTTTTTGTTGATTTTCTCCTTTCAATAACAAGAACAAGGAAACTAAAGATAGAATCAATCTAAGGCACGAAGAATCAAGGGTCGGGGGTTTGTAGAAACAAAACCCGAGCCTTGCTCTGATACCAAGATGATAGGAATCAAATACGCGGAACAAAAGATAGAAGAGCGAGACACTTCTCGAACTCCCTTCGAGGTAACCACGGGGAACTTGTCCCGAGATACCCTCGAATCGGTGTCAAGGAGGACCTACACTATGCAACGACCCTCGAGACAACAACGGACTCGCAAGTCGAATGGTCGGAGTATCGGTTCAAGATTCAACTAGGCTCCACTAGTGATTCAAGCAACCAAAAACAAAGGGTTCTTCCAAGAGTCAAACTCTATTTCCATTCACTCAATATTCATCAAAGTGTAAGCTAAGGTTTGAAAGAGGTTATGTGAAGTATTTATAGACTTCACTTACACATAATGAAACTACTAAAATACCCCAAAAGTGGGTTTAATAAACAAAGGCCACGTAGGGCTATAATAGTCAAAACATAGCGTTTTAATGAGGTGTCCCGTTTCATTCTTCAGTGGAGTAGGCGCCCAGCCTACTCCAGGAGGCGCCCCGCCTGTTCAGCCTCTTCAGAGGAGTGGGCGGTCCGCCTAGTGTTCAGGGGCGGTCCGCCTACTGTGTTTCCTCAAACTTCAGAGAGTTGAGGGGGCGGTCCGCCTAGTAGAGCGGGCGGTCCGCCTCCTCCTGTGGCACCTTGGATTGCCTCCAAACGCGCTCCGGATGCCTCGCCAAGTGTACTAAAGGGTCCTCCATCCATGGCACACCAAAGTATAGTCTTCAAGCTGCTCTTGGGGCCTTCTTCCATGCCCTTCCATACCAAGTAAAGATGGGTGTCTTGGATCAACTTGGCTTGGCTCCGTCTGAAGGGTCTTGTGGGGGTTTGGGTCTTATCAAATGGCTAGGGTAGTTATTTCACAAAGGAGCTTTGAAGAGGAAGTGGAGTGCAAAGTAGGTCCTTTGGTGGGATGTGATGTCATGTTGGGAAAGCCTTGGCTTTTCAATAAGCACTTCAAGTTCGCCAACTTATTTGATGGTTATCTTGCTAAAGCACAAGGGAAGATACAATTCCTCCTTCTTAGGAAAGAAGAAGTACAACCAAGCACGCCCATGAACATGAGAAATGGAGGAACACCATTGAGGAGAAGCCCTATGACCCAAAGAGTGCAAACAAGAAGTCCTACGAACATGAGAACTAGTGGGACACCATTGAAGAGAAGTCCTACAATCACAAGCAATGGTGGGACTCGTGCAAGAAGAGAGTTTACATATGTCAACAAGGTGAACTCGAAACCACAAGCTCCAAAGCAAAGTGGTTCACCAACAAAGAAGAAAGAGACATCAAGTGATGAGTCTCTTAGTCCTAGATTCCGGGTTGATGTTAAAACTCCACCTACTCCGGCTATGGGTATTCTTGGGCCTCGTCCCAACTCACCCGAATTTGAGAGACAAAAGATTGAGAGGAGTAAGGGAGTGACCGGTGACATTCCTCGAGCGGAAAAAGGAGAGGATGTGGTGAGTGATGTGAGTGGGATGTCACCACCCGAATCTACACCCGACCTTGAAAAGAAAATGAGGGAAAAGAAAGAGGGAAAGAGAATTGTAAAGAGTGAGGACACCCTTCTAACCTTAACCCTTTATCTTTTTCTTCTACTTTTGTGAATGCTTGTGTAGGTACTCTTGGAGGCCCATCAATAGAGCCTCAATCATCTTCCAAGAAGGATAGACAAGGTGAAGAAACTCTTCAATGTGAGCTTCAAGGTGAAGAGACAATTCATGACACTTCAAATGCATTGAGTGAGCAAGATGGCCACTCAAAGGTAAGTGATAGCTCGTCCCTTGAACATGTTACTTCCTTGTCTTGTGATGGTGTTTGTGAAGACTCAATGCTAGTTGATGATTTGTATGAATACAATGTGTTTGCAACTAGTGTAGAGTCAAATGGTCAACTTGTGTGTGATTGTGAACCACTAGTTGAGAGGGAGGATAAGCCACATCATGATGTGAGCTCGGTTTTCATTGAACCTCTCATTAGTGAGGAATGTGTAGTTGACCTTACTTGTGAACCTTGTTATGGCACCCCACCCCTATTTGACAAAGGGGAAGATGAGTTGAATGAATACCCTATCCTTTCCCTTGATGAATTGCTTGATAATGGGGGGGCTTATGTGTTGTAGTGAGGTTGGTAGTGACCTTGAGGAGTCCCTAGTGATTGAGATGGATCGGATTGTTTTCAATGACTCCTCGGGTAATAGTGATGAACCTAGTCTTGATACCATGCTTTTGTGTGACCATGAATTTGAGGTGCATGCTTTTACATTTCCATTGTGCGAAGATAATCTCAATTGTGGTAGCGAATTGTACCGGACTAGGATTGGTAATCGAATAGAACCTCCATGGTTTGAAAAGTTAGACTCTATGGATGATCCAATGTTTGGAACTCCAAGTGGGATGAGTGGTCTTGATATTGGTTGTGTTAAACCATCTTCTAGTTGTCCTAATCTTCATTGTGGGGACTATAATGATGAAGGGCCAATTTTGGAGACCTTCCTTTGGAGTTTGCCTAGTGAGGGAGATTGTCTTAGAGATAGATTTGGAGGTGAGGAAGCCACTCTTGGTGTGTGTAAGAGTGCTTCCAAGAGGGGGAGTGGAGTATTTGATGTTAGTTGCCGATTGAATTATTTTGTTTACTCCACTCCACATGTTGATCACACCTTGGGAGTTGAGCATGCCAAAGCCGATAGGTCACATTGTGATAATATTAGTTTGAAGGCTTGGTGTGTTGGTCATGAGCTTAGGGGTCATAGGGAATTTAATTGCTATATCTTGCATGTTCTATGTCCTATTGGTCTCTTTGCTCGTTCTTGTGTTGGATGCACTTTCTTTATGAGTCAAGTACTTGTTGTTTCCTTGGGAGACATGAGCTTTTTTATTGGCATTGATGCTTGGCTCTATCACAAGAGTGTGTTTTCCCACACTTTTGCCACTAACCTACTCTTGTAGTGGGAAGCTTTGTTTGTGCTTGTTTTGAAGGTAGGCTTGATGGTTTGATTTCGAGGACGAAATCCTTTCAAGAAGGGGAGGATGATAAGACCCAAATTGGCCTAAACGACAACCATCAAGAACCAAGCTTGAAGAGCACAAGGAATGCAAGTCAAGGGCTCCGGATGACGTCTTGAAGATCATGCATTGGAGCGCCAAGGAAGGAGGAGCACGGGAGACAAATTTCGGCGCATTTCAAGGGCTCAGGAAAGCAGGCGGACCGCCTAGTCAAAGGGGCGGCCGCCCACTCTTTGCTTGCTCTCTGGATCTGCTCCAGGCGGACCACCTACTCCAAGGAGGCGGACCGCCTACTCCTAGTAGGCTGACCGCCTACTCCAACTAGGCCAGGCGCCTACTGTGCTGAAGGGTTGCGGGATTCCTAGTTTATTTGCTATGTTTTGGACGACTTTAGCCCTACGTGGCCTTTATTGTTTTAACCCACTTTAGGGGTATTTTGACATTACATTAGGAGTGTGGAACACCTATAAATACCACACTTAGTCCTTTATTTCATTAGTTAGTCATTGTTGAAGATAGAATCTTGAGAGAGAACATTGAAGAGGCCGAGCCCTTCTTGTGTGAGCCCGAGGCTCGTGTATGTCTCGACTTGGAACCTATGGAGATCGACATCTAGTTAGATTCCATTGTAAGGTTCAAGTTTCCCTTCTCCCCTTTTGAATTCAATTAACGTTAGTAAATTGAATTCGATTCTTTCTTCTATTTTCTTGCCTTCCCAATTTTGATTTCTTGTTATCCTCTACTTGCTTCCGCTCGATTATCGTATAGTTTGCTTCCGCGTATTTTGATCCTTATCAATTATTCATTAGTTAGCCATTGTTGAAGATAGAATTTTGAGAGAGAACATTGAAGAGGCCGAGCCCTTCTTGTTTGAGCCCGAGGCTCGTGTATGTCTCGACTTAGAACCTATGGAGATCGACATCTAGTTAGATTCCATTGTAAGGTTCAAGTTTCCCTTCTCCCTCTTGAATTCAATTAACATTAATGAATTGAATTCGATTCTTTCTTCTACTTTCTTGCCTTCCTAGTCTCGATTTCTTGTTATCTTTAATTGCTTCCGCTTGATTATCGTTTAGTTTGCTTCCGCGTAGTTTTGCCCCTTATCATCTTGGTATCAGAGCACGGATAGGTTTTGTTCTTACAAACCCTCGATCGTGACTCTTTATCTTTGTGTTTGTTGTTCTTGTTCTTGAAATTTGAAGAAAAACAAAAAAAAAATTGAAAAACTTGAAAATTTAACAAAAATTGGTGGAACTTGTTGGATTGGAACACCCATTCATTAAAAAATCATTGGGGTTTGTTCCTTATCGTATTCCCGTTCTTTTGGTACCAAAATTACAAGATTTGGTGGTGTATTTCAAAATTTGAAGAAACCAAATTCCCAAATTTTCAAAGAACCCTAGAATTTTGCTCAAGAATCAAAATCGATTCTTTGTTGTTTGTTTGGGGTTAAAACCCATTGGGGAATGTTTAGAATCATCATATACATCTTTGGGTATCATTAGAATCGAAAACAACCCGAAAACGTTGGATTTTGAGTGCTAAACGAGCCAAAAAACGATTTTCGGACTGTGCTGAAAACCCCCAGTAGGCGGGGCGCCCAGAAAGTAGGCGGGGCGCCTAGTGAACTCTCTGAACATTAGTAGGCGGACCGCCCCTGAGTTCAGGCGAACCGCCCACTCCTGGAGTGAGTCCGTTTGGCTTCGTTTCGCGTCTTTTCGTGTTCCGTTTGCTTCCGTACCTCTTGGTTAGTGTTTCTAAGGTATTAGTCCTACTTTATTGACACTAATCTTTGATTCCTTAGGGTGTTTGTGTGTCTTGAAGTCTATACTTAAAGTCGTAGAATTTGCTTGCTTCAAGTGCGCACTAAACTAGCTTCCGTACATCGAGTCACATCAACTCCAATCCGGACCATTACGTGGATATACTAGTTGATTGATCTTACCATTGTGGTTCCTAAAAGAGATAAGGGCATCTTTGGGTGGGGGTTTGGGAGTGTGCACCCTCAAAAGAGTGTTGAGAGCCACCACCAAAGGTAAGGGAGAGCAAGTGAGGTTGTTTATACTAACCTTTGCACTTTCTTAACATGTCTTTTGCAGGTACAAGGAGCCATAAGGGAGGTTTGGAGGGAAGTGGGAGTGGTGAGAAAGGTGTGAGTGATTGGGAGTTAGTTGAAGCTTACCTCCCGAGCCTCATGACTATGATGGAGGAAATGGATACTCGACTCCAACACTTGGAGGATGAGATGGAAGAGAATGAGGCCGAGGGAAGAGATGGAATGAGTCGCACTATGGGTTATGGTATTGCTAGTAGTGGTGAAAGGAGGAAGTACCCGATTAGCGAAGGTACTATTGAGGGGATGTGTAAAGGGCGTTACAAGGATGAACTCATGAGTAAAAGAGATTGGTGTCAATTCATAGTGAGCCTTAATGGGAATCATGGGTATGTGCTTCAAGTGGATAGTGGCGAAGCAAGTTGGATTAGCCATCTTGTGGTAAGAAGGTTGGGGATACCTTGTGTTGATGGAATGGCTAGGGTAGTTATTTCACAAAGGAGCTTTGAAGAGGAAGTGGAGTGCAAAGTAGGTTCTTTGGTGGGATGTGATGTCATGTTGGGAAAGCCTTGGCTTTTCAATAAGCACTTCAAGTTCGCCAACTTCTTTGATGGTTATCTTGTTAAAGCACAAGGGAAGATGCAATTCCTCCTTCTTAGGAAAGAAGAAGTACAACCAAGCACGCCCATGAACATGAGAAATGGAGGAACGCCATTGAGGGGAAGCCCTATGACCCAAAGAGTGCAAACAAGAAGTCCTACGAACATGAGAAGTAGTGGGGCACCATTGAAGAGAAGCCCTACAATCTCAAGCAATGGTGGGACTAGTGCAAGAAGAGAGTTGACATATGTCAACAAGGTGAACCCCAAGCCACAAGCTCCAAAGCAAAGTGGTTCACCAACGAAGAAGAAAGAGACATCAAGTGATGAGTCTCTTAGTCCTAGATTCCGGGTTGATGTTAAAACGCCACCTACTCCGGCCATGGGTATTCTTGGGCCTCGTCCCAACTCACCCGAATTTGAGAGATAAAAGATCGAGAGGAGTAAGGGAGTGACCGGTGACATTCCTCGAGCGGAAAAAGGAGAGGATGTGTTGAGTGATGTGAGTGGGATGTCACCACCCGAATCTATACCCGACCTTGAAAAGAAAATGAGGGAAAAGAAAGAGGGAAAAGAATTGTAAAGAGTGAGGACACCCCTTATTCTAACCTTAACCCTTTATCTTTTTCTTCTACTTTTGTGAATGCTTGTGTAGGTACTCTTGGAGGCCCATCAATAGAGCCTCAATCATGTCCCAAGAAGGATAGACAAGGTGAAGAAACTCTTCAATGTGAGCTTCAAGGTGAAGAGACAATTCATGACACTTCAAATGCATTGAGTGAGCAAGATGGCCACTCAAAGGTAAGTGATAGCTCGTCCCTTGAACATGTTACTTCCTTGTCTCATGGTAGTGTTTGTGCTAACTCAACACTAGTTGATGATTTGTATGATTACAATGTGTTTGCAACTAGTGTAGAGTCGAATGGTCAACTTGTGTGTGATTGTGAACCACTAGTTGAGAGGGAGGGTAAGCCACATCATTATGTGAGCTCGATTTTCATTGAACCTCTCATTAGTGAGGAATGTGTAGTTGACCTTGCCTGTGAACCTTGTTATGACACCCCACCCATATTCGACAAAGGGGAAGATGAGTTGAATGAATACCCTATCCTTTCCCTTGATGAATTGCTTGATAATGGTGGACTTATATGTTGTAGTGAGGTTGGTAGTGACCTTGAGGAGTCCCTAGTGATTGAGATGGATCGGATTGTTTTCAATGACTCCTCAGGTAATAGTGATGAACCTAGTCTTGATACCATGCTTTTGTGCGACCATGAATCTGAGGTGCATGCTTTTACATTTCCATGGTGCGAAGATAATCTCAATTGTGGTAGCGAATTGTATCGGACTAGGATTGGTAATCGAATAGAACCTCCATGGTTTGAAAAGTTAGACTCTTTGGATGATCCAATGTTTGGAACTCCAAGTGGGATGGGTGGTCTTGATATTGGTTGTGTTAAACCATCTTCTAGTAGTCCTAATCTTCATTGTGGGGACTATAATGATGAAGGGCCAATTTTGGAGACCTTCCTTTGGAGTTTGCCTAGTGAGGGAGATTGTCTTAGAGATGGATTTGGAGGTGAGGAAGCCACTCTTGGTGTGTGTAAGAGTGCTTCCAAGAAGGGGAGTGGAGTATTTGATGTTAGTTGCCAATTGAACTATTTTGTTTACTCCATCCCACTTGTTGATCACACCTTGGGTGTTGAGCATGCCAAAGCCGATAGGTCACATTGTGATAATATTAGTTTGAAAGCTTGGTGTGTTGATTATAAGCTTAGGGGTCATAGGGAATTTGATTGCTATACCATGCATGTTCCATATCCTATTGATCTCTTTGTTTGTTCTTCTGTTGGGTGCACTTTAATTTGGAGTCAAGTACTTGTTGTTTCCTTTGGAGACATAAGCTTTTTACTTGTTATTGATGCTTGGCTCTATCACAAGAGTGTGTTTTCCCACACTTTTGCCGCTAACCTACTCTTATAGTGGGAAGCTTTGTTTGTGCTTGTTTTGAATGTAGGCTTGATGGTTTGATTTCGAGGACGAAATCCTTTCAAGAAGGGGAGGATGATAAGACCCAAATTGGCCTAAACGACAACCATCAAGAACCAAGCTTGAAGAGCACAAGGAATGCAAGTCAAGGGCTCCGGATGACGTCTTGAAGATCATGCATTGGAGCGCCAAGGAAGGAGGAGCCTTAGAGACACATTTCGAGGCGTTCCAAGGTGTCAGGGAAAGAGGCGGACCGCCCACTTACTAGGCGGACCGCCCCCTTCAGCCTCTGAAGTTTAACAGGCGGGGCGCCTACTTGTTCAGGGGCGGGGCGCCTACTCCAGTGAGGAGCAACCAGGCGGGGCACCTAGTGCTGAGAAGGATGCGGGATTTCCTAGTTTTTATCATATGTAATTTCTATTATGCCCCTACGTGGCTTATGTCCTTAGAACTTACTTAAGGGTACTTTTGGGCTTTCACTATGTATTAAATGAGGCCTATAAATACTCCATAGCTTAGCATTATTCATTAGTTAGCCATTGTTGAAGATAGAATTTTGAGAGAGAACATTGAAGAGGCCGAGCCCTTCTTGTTTGAGCCCGAGGCTCGTGTATGTCTCGACTTAGAACCTATGGAGATCGACATCTAGTTAGATTCCATTGTAAGGTTCAAGTTTCCCTTCTCCCTCTTGAATTCAATTAACATTAATGAATTGAATTCGATTCTTTCTTCTACTTTCTTGCCTTCCTAGTCTCGATTTCTTGTTATCTTTAATTGCTTCCGCTTGATTATCGTTTAGTTTGCTTCCGCGTAGTTTTGCCCCTTATCATGGACTTTGTCATGGGATTACCAAGGACTAGGGGGGGCCACGATAGCATCTTTTTTGTTGTGGATAGGTTCTCAAAGATGGCTCATTTCATTCCTTGTAAGAAATGTGATGATGCCCAACATGTAGCTTCCTTGTTTGTTGAAAATGTTTTGAAGCTACATGGTGTGCCTCAAACTATAGTGAGTGATAGGGACCCTAAGTTCCTAAGCCATTTTTGGAGAAGTTTATGGGGTGCTTTAGGCACCAAGCTCTTGTTTTCTACGTCCCACCACCCCCAAACCGATGGCCAAACCGAAGTGGTCAACCGAACCTTGGGTGCTCTTCTTAGGGCCATGACCCGAGGTAAGGCCGGGACGTGGATTGATAGATTACCCTTGATGGAGTTTGCCTACAATCGTACATTGCATAGCATGATTGGCATGACTCCTTTTGAATGTGTGTATGGTTTTAACCCCTTGATTCCCCTTGATCTAACCCCTTTGCCAAGGGAAGTGGTTGTTAATTTTGAAGGGAAAACTAGAGCCAAGGCTTTGATGGAGCTACATGCTAAGGCAAAGAAGAATTTGGAGGAAGCTTATGCTAAGGTTGCCTCCAAGAAAAACAAAGGCCGCAAGAAGGTGGAACTCAAGAAGGGTGACTATGTGTGGGTGCACTTCCGGAAAGAAAGGTTTCCAAACCTTAGGAAAGGGAAGTTGGCACCCCGGGGAGATGGCCCATTCCAAGTGCTTTCAAAGATAAACAACAACGCTTATGTGGTCGACTTGCCAAGTGAGTATCAAGTTTCTAATACTTTCAATGTTTGTGACTTGGTTCCTTTGGATGTAGGTAATGAAGAGGTCGTGAATGATGATGAAGAGGTCGTGGATGATGCTTCAATTTCGAGGACGAAATCCTCTCAAGAAGGGGAGGATGATAAGACCCAAACCCCCGCAAGACCCTTCACTCGGAGCCAAGCTAAGGAGATCCAAGGAGTACACCTACACTTGGTGAGGAAGGGGCTAGAAGAAGGATGCGATTGGAAGCCGTTCCGAGTGCTCAAAGTGCAAGAGGAGCAGCCCGGGGAACCAGGCGCCCCGCCTGCACTCTAGGCGCCGCCGCCCAGAATACAAAGGGTCCAGGCGGACCGCCCCAATTCCAGGCGCTCCGCCCGGCCTACCTCACTGGTCAAAATGGGACAAATCATGGGCGCTCCGCCCGGGAACGCTGAAGGACGTGAACTTATGCTATGTTAAGACTATTTTGGCCCTACGTGGTCTTTTATTTCTTAAGCCTAAGTGTGGGCATTTTAGACCTTTCAAAGGGTGTCTAACAACACCTATAAATAGCTAGTAGCTTGTCTTATTTCATTAGCTAACTTTGATGATTAAACAAACAATTGTGTTGAGAGTTGAACTCTTTGATTGAGTGAATGAAACCTTTGATGGGACTTGTTCTTCCTCTAGCGGATCTAGATGAATTCCAATCCCCCCCGACCATTCTACTTGCTTGCTCGCGTTAGCTCGAGGGTAGTTGCCTAGTGTAGGTGTTCTTGTCATCTTCTCGGGGTGTAACGGAACTAGTTCTCCGTTGCTACTTGAGATTATCGTACGAGTTACGTCTCGCTTTTATCTTTTACTTTTTCCGCGTATTTGATTCTTATCATATGCCCTTGTGAGAGCCCTTGCCCATTGGCAACATTACCTTTGGCCTCGTGAGTTTGTAATCAAGAGTGACCATGAGTCACTCAAGCATTTGAGAGGCCAAGAGAAACTTAATAAACGGCATGCCAAGTGGGTTGAATTTATTGAGTCCTTTCCCTATGTGATCCAATACAAGAAAGGGAAGGACAATGTTGTGGCGGACCCGCTTTCAAGAAAGTTCGCTCTTGCCACCACTCTCACCTCTAAGCTCATGGGATTCGAGAGCATCAAATTGATGTATGCTCATGATCCAAAGCTAAAGAGTGTCCATGATGCTCTAGAGAAAGGGGAGAGAGTTGCAAAGTACCAATGGTCTAATGGATTCATCTTTAAAAATGGTAGAGTGTGCATACCCGAGTCCTCATGGAGGGAATTGCTTGTGCAAGAGGCACATTGTGGAGGACTCATGGGTCACTTTGGGGTAAGAAAGACTTTGGCCGTTCTTCAAGAACAATTCTATTGGCAGAAGATGAGGGTGCATGTGGAGAAGTTTTGCACTAATTGCCTTGAGTGCAAGCGTGCCAAATCTAAATCCCACCCTCATGGGTTATACACCCCACTCCCCGTACCTACTAGTCCGTGGTTGGATATATCAATGGACTTTGTCATGGGATTACCAAGGACTAGGGGGGGCCACGATAGCATCTTTGTTGTCGTGGATAGGTTCTCAAAGATGGCTCATTTCATTCCTTGCAAGAAATGTGATGATGCCCAACATGTAGCTTCCTTGTTTGTTGAAAATGTTTTGAAGCTACATGGTGTGCCTCAAACTATAGTGAGTGATAGGGATGCTAAATTCCTAAGCCATTTTTGGCGAAGTTTATGGGGTGCCTTAGGCACCAAGCTCTTGTTTTCTACGTCCCACCACCCACAAACCGATGGCCAAACCGAAGTGGTCAACCGAACCTTGGGTGCTCTTCTTAGGGCCATGACCCGAGGTAAGGCCGGGACGTGGATTGATAGATTGCCTATGATGGAGTTTGCCTACAATCGCACCTTGCATAGCACGATTGGCATGACTCCTTTTGAATGTGTTTATGGTTTTAACCCCTTGATTCCCCTTGATCTAACCCCTTTGCAAATGGTTGTTAATTTTGAAGGGAAAGCTCGAGCCAAGGCTTTGATGGAGCTACATGCTAAGGCAAAGAAGAATTTGGAGGAATCTTATGCTAAGGTTGCCTCCAAGAAGAACAAAGGACGCAAGAAGGTGGAACTCAAGAAGGGTGACTATGTGTGGGTGCACTTCTGGAAAGAAAGGTTTCCAAACCTTAGGAAAGGGAAGTTGGCACCCCGGGGAGATGGACCATTTCAAGTGCTCTCGAAGATAAACAACAATGCCTACGTGATCGACTTGCCAAGTGAGTATCAAGTTTCTAATACTTTCAATGTTTGTGACTTGGTCCCTTTGGATGTAGGTAATGAAGAGGTCGTGGATGATCATGAAGAGGTCGTGAATGATGCTTCAATTTCGAGGACGAAATCCTCTCAAGAAGGGGAGGATGATAAGACCCAAACTCCCACAAGACCCTTCACTCGGAGTCAAGCTAAGTTGATCCAAGACACCCATCTTCACTTGATATGGAAGGGTACGGAAGAAGGCCCCAAGAGCGACTTGAAGACCATGCTTTGGTGTGCCATGGATGGAGGACCTACTAGGACACTTGGAGAGGCTCACGAGGCTCAAAATGAGACACCCCAAGGGGCTTCAGGAAGAGGCGGAGCGCCTCCCAGCTGAGGCGGGGCGCCTCCCAGAATCCAGAGAGCAAGACTCCAGAAGGCGGAGCGCCTCAGCAGAAGGCAGACCGCCTCCCAGAAATCCAGAGAGCAAGCTGCAGACTAGGCGGCCGCCTCCCCACCCTAGGCGGACCGCCTCCCCCTGTTACTCACCTGCGGGATTTTAATGACTTTTGCTTGAACTTCCTATATTAGCCCTGCGCGGCCTTTATTTGTTTTAGCCCACTTTGGGGTATTTTAGACCTTTTATTAGCCCTAAGTGAAGCCTATAAATACTTCACTTAGCCTCCTTCAAACATCACCTTACTTTGATTATTGATGAATGAAAATAGAGTTGAACTCTTTGGAAGAAACCTTTGTCTCTTGGTTGCTTGAATTCACTAGTGGAACCTAGTTGAGTCTTGAACCGAAAACCCGACCATTCGACTTGCGAGTCCGTTGTTGTCTCGAGGGTCGTTGCATAGTGTAGGTCCTTCTAGACGCCGATTCAAGGGTATCTCGGGACAAGTTCCCCGTGGTTACTTCGAAGGGAGTTCGAGAAGTGTCTCGCTCTCCTATCCTTTTGTTTATCGTATTTGATTCTTATCAATCTGCACATTCACTTAGCTTGGTCGAAGGAAAGCAATTGCTCCGAAGCCGAGTGGCCGGGCTCAAGAACCAAAGGTGTTATCTTCAGATTTGAGCCCGAAGACAAAGTGACCGAGGACAATGAGCTCGAAGGCAAGTGAGCGTCCGAGGACAATGAGTTCGAGCAAGCAACCGTGCACCGAAGTCAAGGCTGCTGAACACACACTTAGCTCAGCCCTGCGTGTCTTGTTTTTATTAGTCACTTGTGACTATTTACTACCTTATCCTTAGCATAGCCTATAAATATTCTATTCTCATTTCATTATAAGGATCCAGTTTTAGTTATATGAAAAACATAGCAAGTGCTATTGTGAGTCTCCGATGGAGCCGAACCCCGACGTGGGCTTTTAAAGAACTTGTGTCAATCGGTGTTATTCGTTTGAACAAATTCTTTTTGATCATTCAATTTACAAGAAGCGGGTCTTTCTTGAGGATTGTTGCATAGTATAGGTGCGTCTTGATTTCCCTTCGATCGAGCTTTGAGATAGGTTCCTCACTGTTCTTTCGAATCGAAGCAAGATTTGTCTTGCTTCTATCTTTACCTTTCTTGTTATTTTCTTCCGCGTATCGTGCTTAGCATTTCCCTCGGGTTTGCTTGCACCAGCTTCTTCATCATATGAGCCTTGGTTCCCCGAATTCGTCATAGCAATACCCATCATCACCATCATAGGAACCATAGTCTCCATCATCTCCGCATGAGTCATACCCTCCACAATCATCATCCGAAGCCATAGTTGTAACCAAAGAGTTAAGGACCTCACAAATTCACTCCCTCACGTGTATCACTCAAAAGATGTCACTCAATTTTCTTTCAACCCGTGTATACACTCAAGGTCGTTGGCTTTTGTGACCACACTCTATTGTTCTCACCACTCAAGCCTCTTTTCCACTCAAGACCTTCTTGTCTCTTAGTAATCACAATGGCAAGATCAATCAACTAATGCACCCAAGTAATGGTTCGGAATGGAGTTTAAGTGACTCGATGTACGGAAGCTATTTTAATGCGCACTTGAAGCAAGCAAATTCTACGACTTTAAGTAAAGACTCCAAGACACACAACACCCTAAAGGATCAAAGATTAGTGTTAATAAAGTAGGACTAATACCCTAGAAACACTAACAAAGAGGTGCGGAAACAAACGGAACACAAAAACACGCAAAAAGAAGCCAAACGGAGACCCCCCAGAAGTGGGCGGTCCGCCTGGTCACAGGGGCGGTCCACCTGCCCAACTTCAGAGAGTTTACTAGGTGCCACGCCTACTATTTGGGCGCCCCGCCTACTAGGGTTTTCAGCACAGTTCAATAGCGGGTTTTTGGCCCCCTTTCACCCAAATTCCGATGTTTCCAAGGTGTTTTTCCAATCCGAAGGTACCCAATGGTGTTTTCAACTACTACAATCAATCCCCAATGATTTCTAACAATACCCAATCCATAACGAATCCAAATCAAGAAATTTCAATCAAATTCAAGGGTTTTTCAATTTTGGGGTTTTTGATTTTTTCAACTTTTGATTCTCAACACCAAATCATGTAACAAGGGTACCAAATCAAAGGGTAATCATCATAGATCAATCCCCGATATCAAACAACCAACGGATCATCAAATCCAATCCACAACACGAATTTTTTTGTATTTTTTACTGTTTTCAATTTTTTTTATTTATCTTTTTTTCTCAAGAACATAAACAACAGTAACAATAAAGTAAAGATAAGATGAACAAGGAACGTGGATTCGTAAGAACGAAACCTGAGCCTTGCTCTGATTCCAAGATGATACGGGCCAAATCACAGAAGCAAATAACAAGTAACGGAAGCAATAAAGTAAACACGAGATCGAAGAAATAAGGGATGGGGAAGAACAGAAATAGAAGAAAGAACGAATCAAACTAAAAAAATAGATTGATTCAAAAGGGAGAAGAGACTTGAACCATTAAACGAGGTCACACTAGCAGTGATCCACCATGGATTCCAAGTATGAGATACATGAAGCCAATGCTTCAACAAGAAAGACCTAGTCTCTTCTAAAGTCTAATCTTCAATCTCCAAATCTAGCTAATCAAATAAAATGACTAGGTGTGGTATTTATAGGTTCACCACACTTCTAAATGAAATGTCTAAATAGCCCCTAAGTCTAGTCAAAACAATACAAGTCACTTAGGGCTATAGTTGGAATTACACCACAAAGTAGTAGGAAACTCGGATGGACCCTCAGCAAACTAGGCACCCCGCCTGAATAGTAGGCGCCCAGAGTAGGCGCCCCAGCCTAAAAGTGGGCGACCAGAGTAGGCGGTCCGCATCTAATTCAGGCGCCCCAAACTCCTGAGGCTTGATTTCAAGTGGGCGGGCCGCCCCTTTGAGTAGGCGGTCCGCCTTTTCCTGGGAGGTGTTGAAATGGCTCAAAATGTGTCTCCCGAGCCTTTCCTTTGGAGCCTAGGTGGTCCTCTGATAAGACCCAAATCATGCAACCATCAAAAAGCATCATCCAAGGCCAAGGAAGAGCACTTCGAGGTCATGCATTGTGACGCCAAGGAAAGAAGGGCATCCGGGACACATTTCGAGGTGTTTCAAGAAGTCCCAGGAAGAGGTGGACCGCCTACGGATTGAGGCGGACCGCCTAAAAGATGCAAGCTCTCGGGATATTTTGAGGCGGACCAAGAGGCGGACCGCCTAGCAGTGTTGAGGCGGAGCGCCTCCCCCAGAGGCAGAGCGCCTCCCTCTGTTCAACTTTGACGGGAATTTGACTTTAATTGCTATGTAATTCCTACTATTCCCCTACGTGGCTTATGTCTTTAGAACTTACTTAAGGGTACTTTTGGCCTTTCATTATGTATTAAATGAGGCCTATAAATACTCCATAGCTTAGCATTATTCCTTAGTTAGCTTTGATGATGAATGTTTGATAAACAATGTTCAAGAGTGGATTCTCTTAGAATGAAAAACCTTTTGAGTTGGTTTGAGTTTGCTAGTGGATTCTAGTTGACCCCCAAACCCCCCGACCATTCTACTTGCGAGTCCGTTGTCGTCTCGAGGGTAGTTGCCTAGCGTAGGTGTTCTTGGCCTTCTCCCGGGGTGTAACGGAACTAGTTCTCCGTTGCTACTTGGGATTAGTGATCGAGTTACGTCTCGTTCCTATCTTTTATCTTTCCGCGTTTTGATTCCTATCATCTTGGTATCAGAGCAAGGCTCGGGTTTTGTTTCTACAAACCCCCGACCCTTGATTCTTCGTGCCTAGGTCGATTCTATCTTTAGTTTCTTGTTCTTGTTATTGAAAGTAGAAAATCACAAAAAAAAAAAAAATTGAAAAATTGAAAAATTAAAAAATTTGGTGTAACTTGTTGGTTTGGATGATTTATGATATGGGTGTTATAGATTCTTGATCGTGATTGTTTTCCCGTTGTTTGGGTACCAAAATTGATTGATTTGGTGGAGTTTGAAAATTTGAAACCCCAATCTCCCTTAAACCCTTGAAGAACTTGTTCTTGATGATTTTGGGTATGATTCTTGGGTGGAATGATGTTTGATGGAAACTTGTTATTGGGGAATGATCTTCAATGAAAAACAAACGTTTTGGTACCAATTTTGGGGAATTTGAACAAGTATAACACCAACTTTGATGATTCACAATCCATTTTGAAAACCCTCTTTTGATAAACCCTAGTTTTGGAGAAGATGAACATGGTGGATTCATTGTTTGTGGTTGGGGTTTGTTAAAAATTGTTGGGAATTGTTCTTTGTGCTTGATACAACATTGGGGTACCTTTGAATCATCAAAACAACGCTTGGATAGTTGGATTTTGGGATGCAAAACCAAGAAAACGCGAAGGAAACTGTGCAGGAAATTGCAGGAGGCGGAGCGCCTCAATTTGGAGGCGGAGCGCCTCCCACTGGTGAGCTCTCTGGAAATTGCTGAGGCGGAGCGCCTCCCCTGCAGAGGCGGAGCGCCTCCCCCTGTAGGTTTGGTCTGGGCAGCCGCCTACCTTCCTGAGGCGGGGCGCCTACTTCCTGAAGGTTGGGAAACGGGTAGAAACTTCTAGGATTTCTTGTTTTGTTGTTTGCATTGCTTCTAATTAGTACTATTAGAGTATAATCCTACTTGTGTAGTACTAATTACTACGAGCTATTAGGATCATCGTGCCTTAGAAAAGAGACTAGAATTCAAAGAAGATCCGTAGCATCTTTTGATTCAAGTCCTCAATTAAAGTGCTTACCGTTCCAATCGAGTCCCATTAACTCCACTCACCCCGGAGAGCATTGGGTTTGAGAAGTTGAGTGATTGAGTTGTGGTTCGTTTGTCAACCATTTGAAGCTTTTAAACTCAAACTTGTGTGAAATGTCCCCTCCTCCACCAAACGAGCGAGCCGAGTGAAACGTTTGTGAGGGAGTGGTGAGGTGTTGATGCAATCGAAAATACGAAAGCGATAAAAGATAAGAAACGAGACGAGACTCATACTAAAGTCGAGTAGCAACGAAGAACTTGTTCCGTTACACCCCGAGCGATTGGAAAGAATCACCTACGCTAAGCAACTATCCTCAAGAGACACGAGGCTCAAGCAAATAGAATGATCGAAGATGGATTGAAGAGCAACTTGGATTCATCCATTTGATTTCAAGCCAAAAGGGTTACAATGTCAAGAGCAATGCTCATACAATATGTTTTGTGTTCAAAGTTGTGTGTGAAGCAATAAATGATGAAAGAGGGCATTTATAGCACCTCATTACAATGTTTCCTAGCATTCTGGTCCGCTGCTACTCGAGTGTTCTTCGCGATCGCGCAGAGTTATATGCGATCGCGTGGGACACTAAAATGCAGAAGCTCGCGATAGCGCGAGTCTTGGCGCGATCGCGTAGGCAAAAGAAATGGTCTACGCGATCGCGAAGGTAGGGACGCGATCGCGAAGAGCAAGTTTCCAGTCTTAGGCAGTAAGCTCTGCAGATCTCCCCTGTTTTTGCCCTGTTTTGCTCCCCTGCTTCTTGCACTGTTTCCTGCCCTGTTTCCACATGGATTGAGCTCCAATGCATTGCCTTTAAGTCCTTCCCCGAGCTCGTCTCATCCACGCCTCTCCAAACCAAGTGTAGGTGAGCGTCTTGTATGTCCTTGGCTTGACTTCGAGTGAATGGTCTCGATGCAATTTGGGTTGCATCATCACCCCAACTGATGCAATCGAAAATACGAAAGCGATAAAAGATAAGAAACGAGACGAGACTCACACTAAAGTCGAGTAGCAACGAAGAACTTGTTCCGTTACACCCCGAGCGATTGGAAAGAATCACCTACGCTAAGCAACTATCCTCAAGAGACACGAGGCTCAAGCAAATAGAATGATCGAAGATGGATTGAAGAGCAACTTGGATTCATCCAATTGATTTCAAGCCAAAAGGGTTACAATGTCAAGAGCAATGCTCATACAATATGTTTTGTGTTCAAAGTTGTGTGTGAAGCAATAAATGATGAAAGAGGGCATTTATAGCACTTCATTACAATGTTTCCTAGCATTCTGGTCCGCTGCTACTCGAGTGTTCTTCGCGATCGCGCAGAGTTATATGCGATCGCGTGGGACACTAAAATGCAGAAGCTCGCGATAGCGCGAGTCTTGGCGCGATCGCGTAGGCAAAAGAAATGGTCTACGCGATCGCGAAGGTAGGGACGTGATCGCGAAGAGCAAGTTTCCAGTCTTAGGCAGTAAGCTCAGCAGATCTCCCCTGTTTTTGCCCTGTTTTGCTCCCCTGCTTCTTGCACTGTTTCCTGCCCTGTTTCCACATGGATTGAGCTCCAATGCATTGCCTTTAAGTCCTTCCCCGTGCTCGTCTCATCCACGCCTCTCCAAACCAAGTGTAGGTGAGCGTCTTGTATGTCCTTGGCTTGACTTCGAGTGAATGGTCTCGATGCAATTTGGGTTGCATCATCCTCCCCTTCTTGAGAAGATTTCGTCCTCGAAATTGAGGCGTCCTCCTCCAAGGTATCATCACCTACATCAAAAGAAGTCAAGTCACTAACATTGAAAGTAGTCGATACATTGTACTCACCGGGCAAATCTATCACGTATGCATTGTTGTTGATCTTGGACAACACTTGGAATGGTCCATCGCCCCTTGGTGCCAACTTTCCTTTCCTTTGGATGGGAAATCTTTCCTTTCGGAAATGCACCCATACCCAATCTCCCTTCTTGAACTCCACCTTCTTTCTCCCTTTGTTTCTCTTGGTTGCTATTTTCTCATAAGCCTCTTCCAAAGCCTTCCGCGCCTTGGCGTGAAGTTCAAGTAACGCCTTGGCCCGAGCTTTACCTTCAAAATCAACAACCACATCCCTTGGCAAAGGGGTAAGATCAAGAGGAATCAATGGGTTAAAACCATAAACACACTCAAATGGAGTCATGCCAATCATGCGATGTAAAGTGCGGTTGTATGCAAACTCCATGAGTGGTAGCTTATCAATCCAAGTCCCGGCCTTTCCTTTGGTCATAGCTCGAAGTAGAGCTCCCAAAGTCCGGTTCACCACCTCGGTTTGCCCATCGGTTTGAGGGTGGTGGGACGTGGAGAAGAGCAATTTGGTGCCAAGAGCACCCCACAAACATTTCCAAAAATGGCTAAGGAACTTGGAGTCCCTATCACTAACAATGGTGCGAGGCACCCCATGCAATTTCAAGACATTATCAATAAACAAGGAAGCTACATGATGGGCATCATTAGTCTTTTTGCACGGAATGAAGTGAGCCATTTTGGAGAATCGGTCAACGACAACAAAAATGCTA